>VZSZ01007679.1:8094-37157 GCA_013398815.1 Ibidorhyncha struthersii | reverse complement strand
ACGCCGGGTGCTGAGGGGTGCTGGGGTGCCGTTTGGTCTCGGGGGGGTGGGGTGAGCTTCATCCGGGCGCTCGCCCGCTGAGTCACGGGGCTGTGCAGCCACACGAGCCAGAGCCACGACGTGCATGCCTCCAGCCCGGCTGGCGGGTGATGCTCTGTGTCCTCCCTCGACCCCTCTCCCCGTGCCCTGGGGAAAGGCTCTGTGGCCAGGCAGGGAAGCGAGAGCTGATGGACTGACGGTGGCCCGGCAGCTCAGCATCCCCAAAGGCGCTCGGCTGCTCCTCACACCTCTCCCACTGCGGCCCCCTCCCTCCCCATCCCAGCCCGCACGTTCACTGCCGGCCTCCCGGGCGGCTGAGCTGGGATCTCTGCCCCATCCCTGGAGGTGTTCCAGGCCAGGTTGGATGGGGCTTGGGGCAACCTGGGCTGGGGGGAGGTGTCCCTGCCCAGGGCAGGGGGGAGGAACTAGATGATCTTTAAGGTCTTTTCCAACCCAAACCGTTCTGTGATTCTATGACCTCAAACATCCCCTGGAAGCCCAGCCTGCAGCGTGCTCCCGCAGAGCCTGCCCCACCAGCACGGCACAGGGGTGCTCCAAGCTCACGTCCCCATCGCATTTAATGGGAAGGGTTAGAGAGTGCTGGCACCTGCAGATGCTGGTTCGTGAAACGTTCACTTTCCAGACAGGCTTTGCAAAAGAAATGAGATGTTAGTGACTGTATGGAAAGCTCAAGGGATGCCGGGTTGCTTTCTCTGGTGCAAAAGGTGATCCTCGGTCGGGGCCAGCAGGGAGCCTGTGGTGGAGCAGGCGTTGCCTAATAGCTTCTGCGCCGTACAGACCCCAAACGCTGGACACCCCGCGTGCTCTGAGCTTGCGCTTGACCCCCCTGTCCAGGTTTCTCAGACTCTTTCCTACTCCACTGTTGCCTGTTGGGTTCCCGCACGGTCCTGACCCGGCACTGCCATGGTTTGCCGACGCATGGCGGGGATGTGTGCTCTGGCCTGTGGTTCCCCCGTGGAAGCATGTTCGGCTCCGTCAGCTGCAGGAGAAGGGCACAGGGTGGGAACGCGCATGCTTTCCTTGTGCCGCTGCCTGCGCTCTCCCAGCGCTCACTAATAAATCTGCGCAGGCTGTTCCCGGAAGGCTGCGGAACCAGTTTGTTGGAAGAGCAGAGGAGATAACTATGGCGCATCGACGAGTGGTTTGGATTTTTCCCTTTTTCATGTTGCACCGGCCAGGAGGGCGGCTCTGGTGTTTCTTTAACCGCAGCTGAAAAGCTGCTGTTCCAGCGCCGTAGTGTTTGTCTGCAAAAGGAGGTGGTTTAGGTTTCACCGGCCCCACCTGACGGGAATTCGAGCAGGCACTAAAACTAGGGCTTCTTGTGCCTTGGTTATCGGCGTTATCTGCTCCGCTGCCGCGGCCGTGGGGAGCGGGGGAGCCCGGTGCCATGCTGGGGGCGGCGCGAGCCCCCGGGATCTGCTCCAGGCAGCCCCCACCTCCCAGGGCTGAGTCACCACCGGGCCGAGTGCGTCTGCTGCTGGTGTGACGGCAGCTGTAAGACCCAAAAAAAACCCAGCACTGATGCCTTTAATGACAGGAGAATAACACAGCCCCGAAGAAGATTCATACCGTGCATACCTCATGCGATGGCTATTAGCGGTGACTAAGACCGTGCCGGGTTGGAGCAGCGACAGCCTCCCTGCACTGCCTGAGTCCGGGCGTAATTAATTCTGCAGGTACCTGTATCGGCACATTAACCCAAACTGGCCGTCTTCCTGCCTGTCCCCAGCCTTGTTCCATATTTAATCTTTCATGTTCACCTGAGTCTCTAATTAAGCCAACTGCAACCCTTAGCTGAGAGCCCGCAGTGCACTAACGAGGTCTGGCGTTCCTGGAGCGCAGTGCGTGCGAGACCTGCACAGCACCCCACCAAAAACAACCCCTGCACTGACTTTTTTTTTCCTTTCTTTTATCTTTCTCCTTGTCCCCCCAAACTAACACTGGTCCCAAAGCAGTGTCTGAAGTGAGGGACNTGGAAAGCGCTTTTCTTGGGTTTCCTTTCACTGGCAGCTGGTGTCTGGGTGAGGCAGAGCAGCACAGAAACCCCACGTGCTGCTTCCTGAGCATCATCCCGAGCAGCCGGCAGAGGAGCCGGCCCGCAGCAGGGCAGGAGCAGCCGCTGTCCTGCCCCTGACGTCCCGCCTGGCTGCCTTCCTATTCCAGCATCCCGGTTAAAAATAAAACCGCACGCCAAGGCAGTGAATGGGGTTCNGATGGGGAGCGCTGTGCGTTGTAAATAGAACAGCATATCCATGGCAACCCCAACTTTTCATTATTGTTAATTACTTGCACAGTGCCAGAGCCGCGCATGGCGCTTCCCGGTGTGGATAAAGATAGATCCCCCCTTTCAAAGCCTCTCCAAACGACAGCTCGCTCTTGGGAGGCTGGAGCGGGTCTGGCAGGCAGCGACGGAGACATTTTGTGAGGAGTCGGAGAGGAGCCGGGATTTAAAGGAGGAGGGACCGGCGTGGCAGAGAGGCAGCCGCGAGCTCGGTGGTGGCTTTTCTCCCCCAAATCACTTTCCCTATGTGTTCAGAGGGGCCATAGCAGTGCGCACCCAGCTGGGAGGAGGGGGACAAGTGATGGGGAGAGGGGCTGCCCTGTGCCTGAGCTCTGGCTTTTTTTTCTGTTTAATGGTGCTGGAGAGAGTGTGGAGGGCAGAAAGTGCCGGTGGCGGTTGTCACCGAAGGGACAGGGATCTGTTGGCCTTGGCTTGAGCCCCTGTGCCCTGGAGGAGCCTCCCGCAGAAAGCCTGCCCTGTTCTGAAGCCACTGTAGCCAAGCTTGGCCTGGGTGGGATTTGCGTGTCCATCTGTTGGGTTTTATTTTGCTGGAAGTGGTTGGAAAGCTCTTGGGTAAAGAGGTCCCTGTCCTGCCTCCCCACCGTCAGCCAGCCTGGCCCCAGCCAGAGCTACAAGCGGTGAAGATTTGTACCCAAAATCCTGCTGTCGGTGCGTCTCCAGTGATGGATCGCTCGCTCAGACAGTGGGTGTGAGCAGCGGCAGGATGGCTGTGCCACGGTGGGGTGGCTGTGGCCATGGCACTGGCCAGCCCCCGCGTGCTGCCTCTGGTCCCCAGCTCAGCCCCGAGCCTGGCGCAGGTACAGACGGAGCTTTTGAACCCAACAGCCTTTTCCTGACGTGACTTCTCTGGCTTGCTTTCTGCAGCACAACAGTATGTTGTGTTAGAGCCTGGAAATTAAAGGCAAAGAGGCACGGAGCCTGGCACAGGCGCGCTGGAAGCCTGTTGCCTTCCCTGCTTGGGAGGCGCCCCGTGAAAAGGGGAAAACCTGTTGTGTACTTTGATGCTATTCGAGGGCGACATCCCAGCGCCGCTTCCCCACTGCCTCGCGCTCTCCTGCTTTTGGAAAAGTCTCTGTTCTGGTTCCCCTCCTGGCTGGCTAAAGGATCACAGTTCTCACCTTTCCAGAGATCTTTTCTCCCCAGTGTTTTACCAGATGGCCAAATTATTTGGCACTGCCCAAAGCACAGGGCTCGGCAACAGCTCAGGTTTGGGCAGTTCCATGTTTGGTCAAAGCAGGTCACGTTCATGGTCCTGTTCAGGTCCCTCTGGGGCAAAGGGATGTCACTAAAGTTTGCTGGGGTGGGATGGTCTCAGGATGGTGACAGCAGGTACAGGTGTATTCGGCTCACCTACGACTTTTTGGTATGTGCCATGGCATAGGAGACTGGGCAGGAGGAATGGTGGTTTGGCTGTTCCTTTAATGTTAAAAGAAAACTGGGAAAAGCATTCCCAAGGATTTACAGCTCACTTTGTCCCTTCCCTTGGCATTCCCAGTCTATACAGTCTCAACTTCTACAGACTTTAATCTTCAACAGGTAATTTATTACTGCTGCTTTTCTTTCAATAGTACTGTTTTCTGCGTAATTTAGTTGTTGTATCCATACAGCCACTGTTGGGCATTTACCTCTTCCCTCTCGCGCTGAGAAGCTGATGGGTGCAGATACAGGCAACTGCACGACCTTTACAGTCTCACTGGAGTCCAGGAACACGGAGGCAAGATTGTTTCGAGTCATTTTGATTTTTATTACAAACCAAAACACTTCACATTCAATGGCACCTCAGGTACAGGGGACAGTTACTCCTGGGGAAAAAAAACCAACCCAAAACCTAAACACCTGAAACAGGTATCAGTGTACTTCTAGCTCAGTTAGGCTTTTCCATACGAGATCCCAAACTTGACAGCACCCAACACCCCACCTGCTTTGGCTGTTAGCTGACTTACGGGGTGTTATTTCAGCTTTATACATTAGCAACAGAAGCTGTTTGATCAGGAATTTACTGTCCGGTGAACCACGCCAAGCTGCATCTGAAAAGAACCATCTTCATCATCCAGCTGTGTCTTCACACACGCTTTGTCCTGGTGTGACAGGGTGGCGTGGGTGTGTGGTAACTCGTTGCGCCTCGTCACTGCTTTGTTGGTCGGCTGGGCACGTCGCTGTTGATGCGGGAAGCGGCGCGAGGGCAGCCCCATGAACAGGAGGGCGGGAAGGGTTAGTGCGGGCTCCGGGCAGTTTGTCCTGCTCTTCGGTCGTCATCTTTTATGAGAGAACGTCAGGCTGCCGAGCGTCTTTTTATTTATGTT
Source organism: Ibidorhyncha struthersii (assembly GCA_013398815.1). Classification (NCBI taxonomy): domain Eukaryota; kingdom Metazoa; phylum Chordata; class Aves; order Charadriiformes; family Charadriidae; genus Ibidorhyncha; species Ibidorhyncha struthersii. The sequence goes on along the minus strand of VZSZ01007679.1, from coordinate 32,492 downwards.
CCGAAAGGCTGCTCTGGTTGTAACATCCAGCCTTTCCAACGAGCTGGAGCAAGGAAGACTGAAACCAAGGGGTTATATATAACTCGACAATCCCAAATCAAGTAGCGAGCAGCTCGTTGGTTTGTATGGTGCACTCCTGCTGTGATATGTGCTAATATCACATAAAAGTAACAACTGTTGAGGAGCTTCCCTGCTACGTCCTTTCCCGTCCTTTATCACAATTAAGTTAAAAAGACTGGACCACTGCAAGCTCTATTTTTGTACCCTCGGGCATGTGCTATCTGCTTTGAAAGCTGCCACCGTTTTAGGAAGGAGTACAAGAAGGGAGGGGACTGCATTTCTACACCCCTGTACTCGCACAAAGTGTGACTCTCACTACGTGCCGCTCTTCTGCCCTTATTCATAAAGCATAAAAGTACCGTGATTCTCTTTTTAGTTACAAGAGGTGTTAGAAATGAATGACCATTCACATTTAAGACGAGCTTATACGGCACATGACTCTTTCCAGCGCTACGTGGCAGCGTAATTCTGACAACAGCAGTGTTAAACAGCAGAATCAAAAGGAAACTGGACAAAGAAATGTCAGTATTCATACGATTTAACAAAGCTCCCTACTTGTTTTTACAAAAAGAAAAGCCCCCAAAGATTTTAAACAAAAGGAAATGTCCTTCATTCAACACTGTTAAAATCTTTCGGCGCTATCAGAGTGACTTCAAAGCTTCTCCACATCTGTCTGCTCCAGCCGAAGCGCTGATGTCTGTCCTCAGGCTTTTGTGATGTACCCTTCTCTGATAAGGAAGTCATAGATTTTCCTGGTTTTGTTCACATCGATCTTGATGAGCGCTCTAGCCTGCGCTAGTCTCAGGCCTCCTTGTTTGTTACACTCGTTCACTAAAGCAGCTTTATATTCCAAATAGGCTCCAGGGACCAACCTCACCATCTGACAGAGCTGGAAGACAAAAGGTGAAGTTAATAAACGCTAACACTTGTCACACTCTTTCACTCTGTCATCCCTGTTGGGGGAGTAACACTGCGAGTATTTTTCTGAAAACATTTTAAATGTGTTTTTTTTGTATGGGGGAGGCACACAGTAATCGCATTATGAGCTGCTTCGATCCACAGGTAGGGAGGGGAGGAGCTTGCTGGCTGCTGCATTCAAAAACATTCCTGACTAAAAAATAAACTAGGAGGATGAAAGCAGGCGCTCGGCTCACAGGAGCGTAACTATGAGTGTGTCCTGTGTGGGCGTTGTTCTTTACAAACGGAGGGAAGTACACATGCCAGAGAGACTTGCAACCGGCAATTCAGCCTGCTGGACGGGAGCCAGGGAGGGCATCTGTCTATTAATCCCCTGCAGACTAAGTCTTTAATACCTTTCTACAAAAGCAGCTATGCACACAACGCCTGCCCCCTCCGGAAGCCTCGGATGGAAACCGTGCAGGGAGGGCGTGACGTGGTTGGGAGTCTGGTAAAAGGAATTGCTTTCGAAAGCCCCCGTGCTCTGCTGTTGGGCTGCAACGCTCCCGTTTCGCTTCCAAATACCAGCCGCCTTCTAGACGGTGCGCTGGGTTGCTCCCAGTGGAGATACCGGCTGTCTCCTCCTTTTAATAAGAAATGCTTAATGATTGTTCCTTATTGATAGGAAATTGCAGAATTCAGAGGAACTCAGACTTTATGTCTCAGCTGACAAGGAAATCAGATTCCCCGTATACACTAATGTCCTAGTCACAATTATTTATATGCCGAATGGAGCCAGAAATGCCATGTTCCATGGTGAATCTGTGATCTGATTTTCAATGCTGCCATCTCCAGTGAAGGGGAAACAGCTTCCACACAGAGGGAAAAGCCTGAAATACATCTGCGTTTCACATACGCTGAAATCTGCCTTGTAGACAACCTAAGGACAGATTATCACTTCTATTTATATAAAAAAAAAAGAATATTTTATTTCAATAGCTTTCCAGTCTTGCCTTTCACTGAATTCGAGGACAGACCTACGCTGGGCTGCAGAAGAAGGCGAGCCCTAAGTAGATGGCAGGCCCCTGGCTGCGGTGCGTAGCTCTCCTGGGGGTTGCCGCACGGGTTGCAGTCCCATTTCTCTCTGCTCTGTTGATCCCTGCACCTCTGATCTCTTTAGGTGACCGTGCAAGAGCACTCTGTACGGGACCGCAAACTCCAACACCGGCTCAAGCTAAAACCCATCGCTTAAAGAGAGCCAGATTCCATTCTCTGCCACTCGTGCATGCACAAAGCGCGGTGTATGCACTGAAAAGCAGAAATATGGAAAAAACATAAAAAGAATACACTGTTATCACCTCCATGGTTCACATCAGTGTTACAGTGAAAAAACAGCCATCATTGGTTGAGGTTTGGCTGTATAATGTAGAAAGAGCTCCACTATTCAGGTTCAGTGATCTGTCCAGTGAAGCCCTTGATGAAATCCTCTGCCAGTTTTAAAACCAATGTTCATTAATGAGAACAACCCTTCTGCTCACCCCAGTCTCACAACAGAGGGAGAGAGAATGTCATACTCTGGATGTTATAATAGGACGTAATAGCACCTTGGTGCTCTCCGCCTTCCTTTGCTAAATGAGCTAATTTGCTGCGGCAAAATGTTGTATGTACAGTACCTGAAAGTAAGAAGCCAACTGGAAAACCTGAATGACTTTTGTGAGCAGGAAAAAGCAGTCGGGGCATATAGCTGGGGTGATATTCACAGCACCTCAGACAGATGGTGCGAGCACCCCTGCACTGTGGAGATAAAGTTTTATATAGATTATCTTTCCATTCCTTTCCTCACCTCCTTCTCCTTCTCGTTAAGTTTCTCGGTCCCCGGGAGACCCGTGAGGTTCAGTGGTGGGGCACTCCGTCTACCTGCGGAGAGGAGAGAGGAAAACCCTGAAGAACTCTGAGCAGTTTGGCAGTGGCTGTTCCTTAGGTGTGTTAGCACAGAGGCACTCACAAGCCCGGGACGGTAACCCGGTATGATCCAAGTGTTTATAGACAGGCTTATTTAGGGCTTAGCATAAAAACTGCACTGATTTGATAAAAGGTACAATTTTGCAACTGCCATAGTTAAGCGCCGTGAGTACTCGCAGGAGGAGTCTTGCGCTGTCAGCGCTGGCTCCCTGGCGCTCCGGATGAAGGGACAGACAACGGCGTTGTGTCAAGTTGGCAGTGGCGGCGTTCTGCTGAGCTGCCCCTCCTGACCAAACCGCCTCTTCCCGCGGGGTGAGGGAGGGTGTGCCGGGTGTGCGCAGCGTGCGGGACTACCTCCCAGCAGGCGTGAGAGCAGCAGCTTGCCAGGATGCCGAGGTTATTTGCTGGTGTGATTAGCAGGCAGTTTCGCTGGCATTACTGACAGCTTTGTGAAGCAGAGTTTTCTTTAAATGCCTTTAAATATGATGCAGATATTGTAAAGCAAATGCAGTTTGTGGATTTATTTTTGTCTGTTATGATGAAGAGTACTGAAAGAAATGTCTGTCACAAGGTAGTCTGATAGTTCTCACTCGCTATTGTTTTTAAGTGCTGAACTTTAACTGGTGCAGCTTAAACTTTCACGAGGGCTGTTTACTTGCAGGTTTGTGTGTTATTTTTTTCCTAATTGTTTGTTTTGTTTTGGTTTGTTTTTTTTAACTTCCAGAGCTCAGAACAAAGCTAGGGTTATTTATTTACATTTTTAGAAAGTCTATTGCCCCTGTGCGGTGGGTTGCATATTTAGCACTGTAAAGAGATGGGTCTCTTTATCCCAGGACAGATTTCCCAAATTTGGCAAAGTGATGAGATCCTGGGAAATCCACAGCTCCGTTTTCCCAAGGACAGGGCTGGCCGCTGCGCCAGTCCCTGCCCTGTCCGGGTCCTACCCCTGTGACTGGGGAGCATCTCTCTTTCTCCTGTGCATCTGTAGGAGACAGATGGGAGCCCGGCTGGGTGAGGGGAGCCTGATCGGAGAGAGACCTGGAGGACTAGAAAGGAGCTGTACTAGGGTGTCTCTGGTAGAGGAAGTTATTTCCCAGCACTGCTGCCTCTTTCTATGGCCTGAACCGAGCGTGCTACGGCGAGACATGACAGAATTTGGTTTTACTTTTGTAAACCCAGGAAATAACACACACGCACAAACTACATTAAAGAAAACACATTAAGGCTGCAAAGTCAAGATCTCAAAATCTAGAAGTAAAGTTAAGCAACACTAATTTGCCCTCTTGTATATTCAGTATGATGCAGCCTTTAATTATATAGACACGTGGCACTTTTTCCGCGGTATCCTCACCTTATTCAGCATGCAGGATGTTTGCTTAATTACCAACTATATGGTATTTTGTTTGGGTTTTGTTCAACATGTGATGCGGGTTGTAAACACTACATGCTATCTGAGTTCCATACGCAAAACAATTCAGGTTCTCTTGGGCTCTTCTCCTTCACTGCCTACTGAATACTTGACAAAAAATTAATTTCATTCTTCATACTAGTCCTTCAGCTGAGGGGATACTGTCCTCATTTTATCCATTCTGGATGCCCAGCCTGAGATACACAGTGCTGTCCTCTCTCCAAAACACCAGTCTTAGCTATCGCCAAATATGTTTAAAACATAGTGAGTATTGACTTCTGCAATAACTAATTGCTCGGTATCCTGACCCAAATTTCCAGGGCTCCTGGCAGAAACGAGGAAGAACGTATAGTCTCAGTGGCCACCTCTGACAAGTCTGGTTCAAGTGGTTTATTCGCATCCACATAAAAACTGGATGTAGAGACAGAGCTAGAAGCCAGTTTTCCCCGGTAACAGCCTTATAGTAAAACTTCATCCTACTCTCATTCCTTGCATGCCACCCTGTGCCCTCAGTAAACGAGATGGGATTTTATAGAGGTCTTGTTCACGAGGGCCTTGATTGGCCCCTGAATCTGTCCTTACCGGGCACTGAAAGAAGTAGGAGGTGCCCTCTTGGTGGAAAAAAAGATAATTTGTCATTACAGAATTAAAGAATATAAAAACATACTCACAGAAAAGGAAAACTGAAGTTGCATAGGCAACCTGTATCATCTCATTCTCTCACTCTGGAGTGCTTGATGCTGCAACCACTGCCTGCTTCTCAGGCAACTGTTTTTTGGAGTTCTGCCCTCCCAAACCTGCTTTCTCTCAGGTTCGTGTTGCTATGGTATGTGCTATACAGCTTCATTTAAAAAAATGAATTAGCTTTATCTTTTAAAGATAAAATTTTCTTCTCATGTGAAAATTCTTTTCTTTCCTGCCTTGTTAATGTAGCTTTAGGATGGGTTTTCCACCTGCACCCAGAAAAATCTAGAAATTCAGCAACCCCCCCCTACAGGACTTGCACATGGAACGAGTTGCAGATTGAGGTAATGTTGACTTGAGCAGTGCTTAACCATGAGGCTTTGAGGACTGACACTGTGGCGCTCAGGCAAAAGAGTCCCTCTCCAGCTGGCTGTCAGAGTGGTGTTACTGGTGTACAACTGGCTTTTTATCACAGACCATCATCTAACAGTTACCTGAATTTGAAGGAACTGGTACCGTGGGACTCAGGCCGGAATCGCTGAAAAAAAGGGAAATGTTCAAATTGCCTTCATGTCTTTTTTTAAAGAATAACTGCATACATTGGCCCTGAAACTACTTTTTACCCAACTTCTAACGATTATACAATTCAACTTGCGTAAGCCAGGCCCTGATCTGAAGTCAACAGGATTTCTAAATATTTCGCACTCCCAGATTGAAGACCATGTCTGAAACCTGGGATTTTTTTTTTAAAAAAACAGGGGGTGGTGGGGGACAAAATAAAAAATTCAGTGGAGATTGACTGGGGAAATTCCAAATTTGCTCAGAGCCTGTAGCGTACAGGATGCACTTCCTTTGCATTGCAGCTTGCTCCTTAAATCAAAGTGCTTGTGCAGGGTGACTACGCATGAATAATGCCGCTACATCTAAAATCATCTGAAACATTTCAAGTGTCATCTGTGCCCTCATTAATATCCATAAGGACCTTATTTCCCTCCATGACTTTATTAACAGCAGTTAAGTTCCTGAAATATAAAATACAGAAAACAGATTTTGAGCCCTTACTACTTAATGTGCTTGTCTGCACTTCAACACGCACTACTGCTGTTATCCACAGTTTCTTGCCCTCCTGAATTCTGCAGACTGTTCCTACTGTAATAAATTGGGAATGCATTTGTTATTATCAGGGCAGAAAAATGTGTTGGATGCACCTGACTAAAGCACAGGTACGTAAAATGCGTGGTCTTACTGTAACCGTACATATCGGCTTGTCGGCTGAGCCACTGCTGGCAGGCGCTGCTGTCCTGGATGTACTGCAGCACTTCAGACAGCATGGTGCGCTTCAGGCGTTCCTCATCTCTCGTCTTCTTCAGGTGATCGTATGTTCTGGCACCTGCGGCAAACAGAGACCATGTTCTCACCAGCTGCCTCGGTCAAAATTTTCAGACTGTTGTTTTTCCACTTTAGGAAATAAGTGAGAAACTGTTCTCTAGCCCTGGACCAGATTCTGCTGTTCTCCCTCATGACAACTACTTGGCACGGGAATCTATTAGATTCCAGCCTGCACCCCTCCCCCATTAATTTCAGGCCAAAACCAAACAAAAAAGGCTTCCATGATCCAATTCCAGGATAAAACAGGCCATTTCCTTTATGTAGAGGTCTTAGCCCTCTCTCCAGATATCACATTTGTTGGTCAGCAGTGAAAGTGTCCAGAGATAAAGCACTGGAGACCACTGTGCCATGACATACATATATTTTTTTTCTTGAATCTTTTGCAAAGTGGTGACTAAAGCAGAGCTCTGCTAGACAGCGCGTTCTCCAAGCTGATGGCTCAAACTAGCTTTAAAAAAGCACAGCTGGACTGAAGCATTATTGCTAAAGCCTTCCTCAGTTAAAGAGCTAGGCAAACACATTTCAAAAATAAGTGTCTTTTTATTCAACACATCCTCAGTGTTGTAAAATCATCCTTCCGCACCCTGATGAATGGGAACGGGCTGAATAATGCATCAGGTACTTACTACAGAAATTGGTGATTCCTGCTGCTCTGTATTCCTGTAGGCGCTTTATTTCCCTTCGCAGCTCAAATTCCACTGTTTCACCCCAAGAGTAAGCAGAAGGGAAATCCAAAAAACAAATGTGGGTCAGTGGGGATGGCAGTGAACCGCGGCGTACATTGCTATTTCTTATTTGTCTGCACAGCCTGGCTATGAAGCATGCAGAACCACAGACAGGGTTAACCTCTCTGCACAAGTCTGTATCAGGTCTCAAACTCACTGTGTCCTAACGCTCCTTGATCACAGATTTAAGCTGGTTTCTAGCATGTGTGTGCTCGGAAAAGTTATTTTCTCCTCATGCTTTGACAGTTCCTTTGCCGTATCCTGGACGAGGTAAATAAGAATAATGTGGGATATCTGGAAGGCATTTCAACAGCTTTGAATAAATGCTCCATCCAGACTCCTTGTACTGTCTAATATTGTCTCTGAACTATGATTTTCCTAACTGAACCCGCCAAAATTTTTCCTTGCAGACAACTCTCTTTCTGCAGTCAGTAAGATGAAATACCCGTGTTCCTTTTGCTCAGTGATATTCACTGCCGATAGCTTTTACCAGCTGGTGTCCAGGCGTTGCTTGGTCTTAGAGCGGGCAAGTCTGTCTCCAATTTGTTTACTCGCACTACTCAGGAGATCCGTACAACGCGGGTACTTGACTATCAGGTTAACTTGGGGACTTCGCTGTCACTACAACAACACAGCTAGGCTCCAGGAGTAGCACTCGCATCGGGGACTCGTGATTTTGCAGGATCATACTTTTGGTATTTCACATAGGGTGTCCCGAAAATACGGTCACAACTGTTTAAACGCTTTGTTCTTTCTAATGAGCACCAATCTTCCCCGTTGAAGTCAGAGGATTAAGCAGGATGTAATGACTCGTACTGGAATTTGACTAAATGCACACTATGATTATGCATAAAGACTGGAGATGATTTGCGGATGGAACAATGCCTCTCCCTTTAAGGTAAGAGACATAATGACAGCTGTACTGTATAATTATGTACATGTATAATAGTTTAACATGTGTCTTTCAAAGAATTCACAATTTGCTGCCAGCTCCCAAGTTCTCAATATGGACATAAATTTTAGGGATTTTGTTCTTTCAGTGACATAGAGTCCCCATAAATGAATAGGGGTCTTTTGATAGGAAAATACGACCTCTAACACATGACCAGAACGTTCAGGCAACTGAGAAATCAAAGAACTCAGATACAGTTTAGTAAAAAAACCCAACCTGCTGCTCATTTAATGTATCAAACCACAAATGTATTTGTTTTTCTGAGGTAGTTAGATGGGGGAGGAAGAGAAAAACAACCTCCTGGAGTGGTATATATTTAGGAAAGGTTGTAGGTGATGCAACCACTCATTATGCTTATTGAGGAACGTATAAGCTAAAATCCACAAACTACTCACATGCGTGGCTTTCAATGAACTTATCATGCTCGACTGGTCCAAGAATTCGTGCAAATCGTCGCATTGTTTCGTAAAGGTCTTGAACCTCCTTTGGATATCGCCTTTCCAAAACTAGAGGTGGGGGAAAAGTGATGCACATAATCACTACTACCATGAGAATAAATTCAGGGGAACCTGGACTGACTGACAGCCTCTGCGAACTGCCCAAAGATCCAGATTTTGGCACACTTCTTGGCCATTTTGGTGTCACAACTACAAATTGATGAGTAAAAAGCAACAAAATTATATAGCCCTTAAAATTCTAAAAGCTTAAGGGACGATATTTAAATGTTGTTTGATCATTTCTTACAATAGTGAGATGCACTTAAACGGCCGAGATTTCACCTTCAACCCCTCTCCCTACTCAGCCGAACCCGAAATGCTTCTGAAGAGCAATTCCGAGGCAATAACTAAACCACTGAACTGGGAATCGTTGGAGCCAGCTGGTTGGAAACAGTCAGGGCAGGGAATCTGCTGGAGTCCGGACCAGCTGAATATGGTCCAGTATGAATAAACCACAGCGGTGCACTGGGAACAGTGAACACGCGAAGTTCTGCTTCCCGAGTAAAGGCCACTTTAAAGTTAAGCAGTTACACCCAGTACTCACTCTGAAATTTTCTGAGGTTGATTAGGCCATGATCTCTTATAATTCTGTAATTGAGAGCAAAATCGTATTACTAAAAAGGCATTAACTTGTGTATTACCTCATAAATACAAAGGCTTCAGAAGAAACTTTGACTCAGGCCATCAGAAGGGCCTAAAACTAAACAGGTATGAAATGTCCCTAACCTTGATCAGGCTCGCTGAGAAACAGGAGGTAGCGCTGCAACGCGGCTTTACTCAGGGGTAAATTTTGGGTAGCGGTGTGCATTAGTCCAACTCTGACAGCACAAAGGGAGCTACAATCACTTTAAAGGTTTGAAATTGCTTCTTTAGGCACAGATTTTGCATGTACAGTGTCTTGGAATGCATCCTTCCAAAACTGGAGGTAAAGGAATGTCCCATGGAGCGTGATTTCCAGCTTCCCAGAGAGACAAATGTCCTTCTACTAGAGCAAGGGTGAGAGATGGACCGTAAATTTCACCACTGGGAGAAGGATGGAGGGATTTTCCCAAGACAGTTTAGATTTGAGAAAGAGGAAAATGATGTAGGTAACCCATGAGTTTGAAATGTTCCTGACAGGATCAGGGAAATGAGCAGGGTGAAAAGGCAGGTAAGAGATTTACAACTGCATGACAAATACATTCGTGACAGGTTTCAGCAAACGTCATGCGATCATTGCTATGTGGTGATTCAATAAACACCAGAATTTGCAAATGATAAGAGATACTACAAAGTTGGGCTCATCAAGGTTAAGTTGGAATTTGCTCTATAAAATCCATTCCATTTTCTTTAGTATGTATAAAAGAATATTCCTGTCCCATGTAGAGGAGATTTTCAGAGACTGACATCAGCAGTTTTATGTAATTTTCCAGATTTTTGTCCCATCCTGCTGTAGAAACTTTATAAAAACTGACACCGATTTGATTTATGTAACTGAGCCTTATGGCACTTTCTTTTAGTATAACATGATTTATCATTATGGAAATTATACCACATAAATACTTTTTTTTTTTATGAATTATAAAGGACCAGGTCAATACATATCAACTCTTACCTGTCATTTAGCAGAACTATGCTGTACGCTGAGGCGAAGGAATAGAGGAGTCTTACTCCAAATTACTAGTTCTTCCAGCAGAAAGTAATACGGCAAGATATAATTTTAAATATTGAACAAAGTATTTGAAAGTTATAATAAAATTGAATTTAATGAATAGATTGAGTCATTCTAAAAAGCTGTCAAATGAACTGAATAAATTATTCAGACTCACGTCAGCAATATAGTTATCGTCATTACACATTGTGGAAAACTAACTTATGGGCACTAAGAATTAAAAATAATGATGCAAACCATTTCTACGGAGAAACTGGGGGGTCNCCAAAGTAGAAAATGAATTATGTGCAGTCCGTCAGCATTACATAGAACAGAGATGCGCCTCTTTTTTCTGGTTCCTAGCCCTGGATCTGTGACCGGTTTCCCAGGTGGGATTTCAGTTTCTCATTCTGCAAAATGGCTACGTGATCTCATAAGGTGCGCTAGAAGCTTAGTTATTTATGTACAACTGGATTTGGGCAAGTAATATGAAAAGCACTGTGTACATGACTTTCAGGCATTAAAAAGGGCTGGAAAATAGGCTTTTCACAATTAGTGACTCAGGTTTGAGCGTTTAAAGGAGAGTTATGGTGTGTAGAGGTCCTTTGCCAACCATGTGTACAGATAAGCATCAGGGTGTGTTAATCTGTGTTTTCTGGGCTGGTGCACAGAGGGAGAAGCACACATCCAAGGTGAAGCCTGTCAGGAAATCTCATAGCAGAAAGTCTCCGTGCATGGCCATCGTCTGGAAGGGTGCTATAGGCAATCAATGAAGTTTAGTATTAGGACAACACTGGGGAACAAAATATGGTCATGAAGCTAAGGAACACAGTTATTGCTTGAAAACTCACTTTTTTCTTCTCTGTCTCTCCTTTAACCTGGAATGATAGATATCTACAACTGCAATCTTGAGAGCTGCAAAATAATTAAAAAAAAAAAGATTACAGGATACATACGTAATCACGGTATTAGGCTAGTTTTCAAGCCTTTATGTTTATGGTAGGCTGAAATGGTCACTATACGTTGCTGTTCTAGAAGTCCTGTGGCAATTTTACAGGGGCATAAACTCACTAGAGGCAAACCTTCTGCAGACTATACATGCTACCTGCAGAAGCTTTCCTTTGCTTACTCCTTCCAAAAACATATGGAATGTGCGCCCGTAAATATGAACCTGGGTAGATCCTGAGAACTCTCTTCCTCTTCCTTCTTGGACTGTTTTACTATTAACACTTATTTGTTCCTTCATACACGCAATTGTGAAGTATTCCTTTTCCTGAAAAGCAAATTTATTGGATTTAAGGACCCGAGGTATCATCTTTGGACAAAGGCTTCTTTGCACAGAACAAGGAACTCCAAAAACCAGAAGGACACAGTTCTGAACTGCGAAGATTCTAAGTAGCCTTTGCTACAGTTCTTAAAAACATCTACAGGATTTTAGCTTGTTAGCTTCTAAACTTATCTGTCTGCCAGAAGAACAAAGAGAACAGTTCACGGCAAGTGAAGCAGCACAGGAAAAAGCCATGCTCATTAGAAATCATATCCTTTTCAAAATCAAATCTGTCTGCAGTCTGGCCGATCCACTCGGAGATCCTCCTGCTTCTTTTTCCTGTAACCATTAGGTTAATAAACTTTTTTGGTAAATTCTTGAAAGAAAAGATAAGGAGACACCTATCACCTTCCCTTCCCTCATTTTGTTAAATAATGCAAGAAATTCTAGGTCATTAAATAAGCATAGAGTTGGCTGATTTCTCGGTTGGCTTTTTTTCCTTTGCATTAATCATTTCAATGTGCTCTCAGAGGGAGGAGGCTTGAGACCTGGCAGTGGGTTTGCAGTCTGTGGAGACAACATGCAGCGCTCTCAAACTAAGCGAGAGCACGTCCCCTTTCAGCCCTCTGTGCCGCGTAATCAGGGGTGGCCCCAGTGTGACAGCATCCAGAATCCACTCCTCGGTCTGTAGTTACAAGAAAAGAGCAAAATTGATACTGGCAGTTTATTGATTGCGCTCTCCAACAAATAATTAATAATGCAATTAAGAAAGAAGCGTGGTTATGTGTCTATTTTAAAACAGGTATTTATAGGTAAACACCAGGAAGCCCCCGGCCTCTGGGCAATTCATCTGTGCGGTCCTCTGGGTGATAAAATTTCTTAGAAACAGGGACAGCTAAAGCCCAAAGGCTGTGCCTATTCGCTCAGCAGCCAGCAGTTGTGAGTTACGCTCGCTGAGCCTGTATAAGCGAAAGAATCTTCATTTTATACAAAACGGATCTGATGTTAATCTAGGAGCAAGAGGTTGCGTGTGAAGACAGGAGGGGTGGTGCAATGTTCTTTCTTCTTTTTGCAAATTTCTTGCAAAACCAGAGTGTTCAAGAATCGTGTTTTTTCATAAAGAGGCATTTGAGTTTCCTAATTTAAGAACAAGCACAGGTAGAAAATTCTCCTTCTAACTTAAATGTGGGGACAAGAAATTGGGAAATGCAGCAAGTTAAACATGAATGAAATATATTACTAAGTGCTGGAATCGGTGCCAGTTTATGGAAAATATTTTTATATTTTTAAACCCTCTGCAAGCTAAGCTAACGTGTTATTTTCTGGGGTTTGTGTGGGCAGAACTTAATAAGTATATGCAGAAATTGCATTGGAGAACCTCTATAAATATCACAAGTAATTATGCACCTCTAACCATTGCATTTTGATGCTTTCACCTGAGTGCACAATATTCTGAAAGAAATTGTGATCAACTGGGGAGAGGAAGGAACGTTCAGGAGAACAAATGAAGGGGAAAAAAATGGAGCTTCTGCTTACAGAAAAATTAGTATTTGCTGCCACATGCACTTTTGGAGGGGCTTTTGTTTTTAATAGACATATTCACACAGGAACAGCCGATTACAAGATCTGGAATGCATGAATAACTCAGGCTACTATACTGTTACATGCTGCATTGAAATAAGAAAAGAGATGCTGTCCGAATGAAAATGATTTGCCTGTCCTTTTCCCCATGGATAACACCAGGGAGGCAGTTGTTTGTGCTGGTAACTTAAGATAATCCAAGCTGACGTCACGTTCAGAGTGTCCATTTTGGGAAACGATAAGGTTCTTTGAGATGGTCAGGGTAGCTTGGAAGGATCCAGCGATAGGCAGAAATTCAAGGCTCCTTTCTCCATTCCAAAAAAACCCAAAATATTTTGGTTTCCCAAGAGTCTGTGTCCAAAATAGTTTCTTTGCTTTTCATTCCTCTTCAGCCCCATTTGGTCTCCAAAAACTTCTCTGAACACTAATGAGTGAGACCTTTGTTTCACGCTAGCTAACCTCTGTTTGGCACGCAAGGCCCAAATAATGGGAAGAATGCAGACTAATCAGAGTAAACAGGCTGTGCCTCCAGCGTGTGCCTCAGCTGGTACAAACTCAATGGCCGCGATCCAAACTCACCCTCCCTAGAGGGAAGCGGGACCCTAGGCAAACAGAGTCTCTGCCTTCCGAGCATGTCAGGAACTTCCACCAAAGAATAAACATCATGTAATATTTAGAAGGACATTGACTGCCTTGTAATTTCACTACTGTACAGCCAGCGTTGCAGCCTATTTCCACTCGCTTCTAAACTTGCGGTTTCAGCAACTACTTCCCAGTGTTAGAGGTAAAAATCAATTTACATGAGAAGGACCGGGGAGAAAAAGCCTAGAAAAAGATAAATTACTAATGTTATAATTCAGTCGGATGAAAACTTGTAATTCATGAAATATTCAAGCACTCTGGGCTGAAGTAGATTTGTAACTAGTTGTTTCTTTTGATCCGTCCATTATGTTTTGTTTAACGGCAATACATATTTGCATGCCCTTATTATACTGCAAGTACCGAATAAAAGTTAACAGTTCAATAAGTTAATTGAAATATGAGCGATTTCATACAATTTCTACCGCCTCACTAATGTCAAGAAGGGACTGAACAATGTCTGGGGCCTGCTGTGTGGTGGGAGGAACTGGTTTGTCAGCCGGTACCATAAAAGGCTGCCTGGGAGTCTTTCCACCTTGTATTAAATTGCATTCTTCTTTCTTGTGGAAATACAGAGAACTTGTTTAGAGTGACACAGGAAAATACAACAGGGAAAATGCAATGATATCGGGAAGCAGAGATGGTTAGATCTAGAACTTTTTATAAAATGATTTTTACAAAATTTCAAGAAAAGCAGAGCAATGCGGGGGAGAGGGAAGAAGGGAGAATTCCATTCCAATGAAAGCATCAAATATTCCCGTGTTAACGTGCAACCCAGACACCGCAGCGCTGATCTGTGACTCGTGAAAGAGAGACCATAGAAATTATTCTGGTTGGTGTGTTCTCAGGGTCTAGCTTGAGTAACTTTCAGAAAATGGAATATAAAAGTAGTTTTCAAAAATCAGTCTTGAACCTAGTGAGGTTTAATGCACGGCAGAAAAACAAACCGAGACATTTTTTCACAAACCTGATACTTAATCTATGCCGCAAGACCCCATTTGGGCTTCTCTGGGGTATAAAATGTGTTAAAACCCCGTTTTACGTCTTTACCTTTAAAAAAAAAAAAGCTTGCTGTTTGGCTGGCAAAAATGTGTCTCGAGCAGGTGTGGAGGAGAGCCACAGGGCTGCTTTTCAAGGACGTTTCTGTAAGATGTAGAGTAAGAAGTCTGCCAGCGGGCAGGGCTGGGGTAGAGGGGCACGTTGGAGCCGCTGCCTGGCAGCAGTGGGTCGGGCACCCCGGGAGAGAGTGCGAGAGCCTCAGCCTCCAGGGCTGCCCCACAACCTTCTCCGCCTGTTAACTAGAAAGTAAAAAGGTTTCTTAAATCATCCAAACGCCCGTCCCCACCTAGCCGTTTTCTACAGTATGAAATCCTACAGTCAGGTTGTGAAATACACTCAAGCAATCAAGCAAAGTCAGCCTCCGAGATCTTTAAAACTGCAGGACAGGGAGGATGTGGCCCCTTCTTTTTTGTGTTACCTTGGAGAAGGGAAAGAGCTAATTGAAAAGTTTCTTTTAGAAAATAATTCCTTCTCTCCCCAAGTCGTCTGATGTAAAAGAAAAACAGCTGGCGAGACCCTGGGACTTCATTTTTTCGAGGCATTCTCACTCTCACGTGGGCAGGTCTGGGACAGCTGTGGGACGGAAGCTGCCAGAGTCCCTGAGCCGAGAGATCGAAAATGTAGCTGTTCACGCTCCATACCCTCTGCCAAACAGTTTTCACAGGGCAAATGCCTGACATCCCATACTAAACACTGAAAACAACTGAAGAATGGACTAGAGAACATCCAATGAAATTACCAGGCAAAAGATCTGACAGATAGAAGGAAGTATTTTTTCACACAACACAGAATTAAATTGTAGAACTCCTAACTCAATTGTGGAACTCACTGCTACAGGATGTTACGGGGGCAGAAGTACAAGTATATATAGTTCCAACAGTAGTTAGCTACATTCATGGAGGACAGGTCCTTTGGTTAAAATGGTCTGAACACAACCTATGGCTCAAGAAGTCTCTGAACGTGTCACCGCAGGAAATGTGGAAGATGCGCCAGGAAAAGCATCTGCCTCTACTTGCCTTTTCTTACATTCTTCTCCTGAGCGTCTGCTATGGGGTACTAACAGGGCAGTGAGACAGTCAGACCAAAGGGTCTGGCCCTGAACAGCATTATGATATTCTGAAGAAATGAGGAAAGCTGATTTTTGCATTCAGGTTGACAATTTAAACAGGAGACTGGTAGGAGATACCTTAAATGGGTGAACTGTGCAGTGAGAGGAAGGCAGTGCTGGTAAACGAGCTTGAATGAATATTAAGCTACCTATTAATGAACAGACCTAGGAGATTATTTTGCTTTTTCAGTTTACCAGGACTCAGAATAGGCTGTGGAAGTAAGAAAATATATCTTTTAATAGTAATAAAAAGAAACAGTAGAGAGATGGCATGATGAATGTGTGACCTGTCCACAAGCCAGTACTGCTGTACTGTACCTGTTTCCAGACAAATTGCTATCTCAGATAATTTGCTTCTACTTAGCTAAACTTCCTCTAGAGTTTATACTGCATAAAACATCATTTGTGTCTTTCCTAAAGAGATGCCTACTACTGGTGGAGACTATTTGATTTCAGTCATATTCTACTTTATAGCTGGCTACGTTTCAGTAGTGAGCGAAGTGCATTATTCTATATGTAAGTACCACTTGTATGTCAGTTGATTAAGAGCTTTTAAAAGAGATTTGAAAGCAAGGACCACAGAAATGCCAGTGTTTAAATCCCAACGCACAGTAGTGTATGTTCACTTTTTAAAAAGTGTGTAGAGGAGACCGAATGAAATGCTGTGTAGGCACTCTGAAACACTGTTTTCAGATAATGTACAGAAAGATGTGACTTACCATGCAAAATGTCTGAATCATCTTCTACAAAATCAATATCTCTCAAATCCCATTCAGCATAGTTGTCAAACTCCTGTTCAGAGGTGATTAATAAATTGTCATTAACGAGCACTGACAAGTTGGTATCAAGTTTCGGTACCCATAGAAGTACCGAAAACAGATATTTACTCATACACAGTTGTACAAGGTTCCTTCCTTGAGCAACATACCTCACAGGGGAGCTTTAACTAGGGAGCGGGTAATATGCACCCCCGTGGCTGGAACTGGAACAGGATGCTGCGATAGGATAATGAGAACTAATCAGGTAATCTCCATGACTCCCACACTGTGGTGGAAATTCTGCTCAAACGTACAAAAACAAGCAGCCCCTATATGGCTGAATTCATTACTTCATGTACAGGAGCTTGTTTTGCAACAGGAACTGGGGCCCCGGGCCCGCAGCTAAAAACACTGAAAACAATGCAGGTCTTTCAAGCGATCTTTGGATCAGGCTCCTATGCGTTTCTCTAGGGCGAATGAAATAGAAGCACGCTGAAGCTGACCCCTTTAGCTAAGCATCTAATTCACAACATCCAGCGCGCTTACGCAAGAGCCATTCATGGCTGGACATCTGGTGGCGGCCGCAGCCCCGCAGCCTCCGCGCACAGGCACTGGCCAGCGGCTTCCCGGGCTTCCAGCGCCACCTCTGCAATTAAATCCCTGGTTTAATCACTCTGTCCTGTCCTCTCTTCTCATGTTTTTTAGAAGAAGAGTAAAGCCCTACAGGCAGGGGCAAAGAAGCGCGTGTTTGCCGATCTTGCATTCGGTAGTAAATTTAAAATAATGGGAGAAGAGAGAGTCTTACCTCGACAAAGTCAGCTCTGGCTGGCATGTACCCAGCCATATCCCTGGAGAGCAGGGAATCGAAAGTAGGCCGGGGGGGATCATCAGCAGCTGAAAAAATAAAGGTTTTTAGTTGTTGCGTAGGGCTTGGGTTTTTTTTTTTTTGAACGGTCTGTAAATAGGCGTTTCTTTTGCAGGAGAAGTGGGAATAATTAGTTGAAGAAAAACAGCTGGATTGGGCTTTTATTCAGCGTTACAGTCAGAAAAAGACTTGAGCTCATCCAGAGAAAAATGCAGTAATCTGAGATCTTCATAGTATTCTCAAAAGTCAAACGCAGAAATTCAAGGTAATAAATAGGTTATAAAATGTAAACTCTACATTTCGGAGCTCAGCATCCCGCCGGTAAACCTCTGCGGATCACTCGGTCTCAGCATGCAAGTTCTTTTAGTTAATAGCAACAGGGGTGTTAAATCTGCCATCTTCTGGGTGCCGTTTACAGAGAGCTGCAATTAAAGCTATACAACTCTGAATTTTTACAGCGCTTCCCAGCTGAGGCGCTCAGTGTTTTACAGACAATAACGGACCGAGGCTCACAACACGCTTGTGAAGGAGCTAAGCATTCTAAGTCCCATGCTGCAGATAAAGCAAACTGAGGCACAGAGAATTTGTCTTGGCCTGGGTCACATAAAAAAAAATCAATGACGGCCAGGGACAGAATCAAAATTGTCCAGTTCCTACCGCTTTAGCTCTAACCACTTTATCATGAAATTTAAACCTCCAGACGCCAAGCAATCTTTTCACCCAGCCATTCTGGGGAGCTTTCTAATGGAACAGCCGATAGACTGGGGGAACGTGAAAGATAGTGAATTTAAAGAAAACTGAAAATGTGTTAAATTGCTGAAATTTAACATAGACTTTTAAAAAGGCGTTTTTAAAGAGAGAGGTGTGAGATCAGCATAATTTAAAGGGAATGATTTTATGACAAATCACATCAGCAGTGAGGCCCAGTACACAGCGGATAATCAGATGAAACGTTTTAAAGGTCGCGATCCCCTCTCAGTTAACATCGCTGTGCAGGGTCAGGACAAGAAAAGTAACCACCCAGCATCAGGGGGGTAACTCTCACTGGTATTTACCGTGAAGGACACGCTGTTACATTGTGCCACGCGTGAAGCAGCTTTGAGGTAGGTTATCCTTTAAACAAATATGCGTCTCCAGGCTTTTGCTGTGGTGATTTCTGTGAGTGACCGTTTCCACTGGCTGCGTGGGAACTTCTGGTTTTGCGAATCTGATGTTTATATCAGACCATTCTGTTCCCTCCCTTTTCCCACTGAACTGGCGGTCTTGTCTATTTGATACACCGATGATTTAATACAGCGTGCGGAAAACCCTACTACGAACACTAGTCAAGTTAGCCATCAGAGCAAGCTCTCCTTTCTCGGAGTGAAAGCAAACGGCATGTGTGGTGCGTGCCTTTCTCCAAAGGCTGCTCATTCCAGTCCTGGAAGAGCAGAGACCTTGCGGGGAAGTTCCCTGCGTGCGCCCGTGGCCAGGGGATACTCACGGTGGAAAGGAATGGCTGTTTCGTTCTGCTGCGCCTCCTCCGCCTGCTTCAGGTTCAGTAGCGTAGACGCAAACAAGGGATTGTTGATAAAGTGTTTCATATAATGTTTCTCACACTCCTCCTTGGATTTCGTACACATCTGGTTGGCTACGTCCTGCCTGAAGTGGGGAGAGGGGGAGGCTTAATATGAAGCACGCAGAAATGTTGAGGGTTTTTTTCTTTCTCTAGTGGGAAAAGATAATTTTGGACAAGAGATTGATTGCATGGCGTGCAGAGAACTGACCTGTGATGATGTCTGAATTCACATTTTGCGTACTATCACTGAGCCAATACTTAACACGGTTGATACAGGGCTAGGGAGCACTTTTTTTGGTGGTCACAAGTAATGCAATTCACTGTCTTTACATGAGAAGCTCCCTGGCTGATGGAACGTACCGAATATTTTATATGCTCAAAATCTATTATTATTATTTGAGAGCTTTTTATATATTTTACTAACTCCAGGTAATGGTAAATTCTAAGTCCGGAACTGCATTCTGCTTCTCAAGTTTCTCTTGCGATTTTAACTGGATAGTGGTTTCCCCATTCATGTAGCGATGTTAAAACAGGTTTTTTTTTAAACACTGAAATGGTTGTACAAAGCACATCCTAGAAATCTTTGCCAAACTTCCCTGGGAAAGTGGATGACTAGAAACGTGAAGTATTTTGTCTTAATAAAATGGCTGTGTAAGTTGAGCACTAAAAAAAATAATCCAGCAGCAGCAATAATTTTAATTTCTGTTAAACTAAAAACTGCATGCAAGGGATTCCAGGAAGAAAAGTCAGTTTTTCCTTTATTTGGTAAAGGCTGAGAAAAGCCAAGTGTTTAAGGAAAAAGTTAAGATTACTTGTAGTGCTAAGTAGGGCAAAGCGTACGAGACAGCATGCGTGCAGAACGTAACTGCAACAAGTTTTCAGTCTTAATGATGACAGCAATGTACACATAAGAACTCAGTTCTGTTTCAGTGAAGTCTGGAGTTCTATACTTTTAATACAGCTATTTTTTCATGAAGGAGAGAGATAACTCATGAGTACAGAGCTCCTTTATTTACAAATGTATAAAAATCCTGTAGCAACTACAGAAATTAACATAATGTAAAAATATTAAATATTTCCAGTGCTCTATCCTAAATATGAGAGAAGCAGGAAACCTCAAAAAATAACAATACCTAGCTAGTCAACTGTAGGCAAATGGAAACCACACAAGATAAGAAATACTGTAGTTGTTTTTTACATAGGAGTAACTCTTGTGCAATAGTTGAGCTCCTTCAAAACCTAGTGACTTTAATGCAAGCTGAGGGAACTTTGTACTTCACTGGAGGGGCCCTGCATCTCACAAGAAGCCTTTAACAATTTCCTCGTATAGCTAACAGCAGATTCGAAAACAGAATCTGCTACCCCAGTCTTCCACTTTAGCTGCTAAATTAGATAATTTAGCCCACGATAAGTCACTGAACACCGAATGTGCACCGACGTATTCAACAGTAAGATCCAGTGAAATGAAAGGAAAAACTACCCATCACTCACTGAATTTGGCTGAACCACTAAATTCTCACCAGTTTCCAAATCCACAGTCCATCACAGCTTCTAGGAGAGCCATTTCTTCTTGAGCTGTCCAGTTAGGATCCAAGACAGGGAAATCTGAAGTCTAGAGAAGAAAAAAACAAATCAAACTGCTGTGATCCTCTGTTATAATCTACCACATGAAGAGCAAAGAACTTCTAAACTACAGGTCAACATGGTATATAATATTGGCAGTTTTAAACTTTTACTGTGTCCCATGAAACCTGATCAAATAATTGTTGAATTATTTAGGCCACTGGGTGGGTCATCAACTACAGTAAAAACCATTTTGTAGCTACAGTTCTTGTGAATATACTGTTACATGTTGCATCTACCAGCTGTAATTCAACAATGTTATGCTATGAAACAGTAAAAATTACTGCAGACTTTTTAAATGACTAATTGTGGGAAAGAAAAAAAGAATAGAGAAACAGAAGTTGATTCACATGGTTGAAGAACTGGAAGCCTAGCGGGACGCGCTGTGCTATCTAGGCACAATAAAAAAATGTAGCTTTAAATGCCTCCACTATTCCATTATGTTCCAGGTGGATATTCCTTTGTTTTCAAGGAAGACTTTTACTTTTTTTCATAGTTCTAAACCTCTGAATCAGAGAATTGTATCACTTAACTTTTCAGTGTAATATTAGTAAGCAAGGGTCTAACCCCTGGGAAGTTAAGAAAGCTCAAAATCGAGTAGGTGTTATCTAAAAGGAATATTTACCATTATCTCATAAGTATGATCGCTTTGATGTTTCTTGTATTCAAATCCTCGTGTGAAACACTGTAGAACAAAAGATTAGCATTATGTTAGTCTCTTCCTTCTGCCCTGAAAACATTTGAACTGGTCCCTTCTTTCCTTTTATTCTCTGACCACCTGATATACAGAAAAATACATTCAATTTTTCTGATTTCATTTTAGAAAAAACATTAAATGGTAGAAAATCCTTTGTTAAAATTGTGTTAAATCTGTCTTTGTATCTTAGTTGTCTTTTGCACCAAGACATAACTCCTGTGAATCAACATATTTAAGTATTTACGGCGAAGTTAGGCAGGTGAAAGAAGGTTGGTGCTATGTTCTAAAGTCGATGGTTCCAGGAAGAGAGAAGAGCATTTATTAAGTATTGAAAACACAGTTTCCCTTTAATCTTGGTTTTCTGTTTAAAAAGCACCAGCATAGTTTGCAGCTATTTTCAACAGTTATATTTCTGTTTTTTTAAGTACAGGTAAATGAACAAAAATATACCCAGTACAGAAAATATGGTTTTGTGTATGTAGTACCCACCTGAGCACAAGGCTACGCTCCTTTTTCAGTTTTAGAGGTTCTTGCCATTTTTTAATCGTAAATAATGCAAACTTACTTATTTAATAATTAAGACTAGCAGTACTTTCTGTGGTTATCAGATCACACGCATAATTTTTAAAGAACTATATCCGGCCACAAACAATTACTGTCAATATTGCAAACTTTCCCCAAATTTTCTTTTCCCTCCCAAATGGGAGGAAAAAAACAACGTGTGGTGACAGGGGAAGGGTGTTTCTTGATGGCTTTTCTTTTCCATGCCACAAAGAACGACAGAAAGGCTACCTCTCTGGACAGGCAGCGGCATGCTCCGTTAGGCAGCCAGGCTGATTGCATGTCTTTAGGTAGCTTTGGCTGCCCTCACAAAGATCTCCTTCGGCTGCTCATGCCTCAGTTCTTCAGCCTCCAACGTTTTCTTTGTCATTTCCCTGTCCCTGAGCAAATAAGGGTGTTGAGACAAGTTTACAGAGACCAGTTATTAATGTGTTTATGGAACAACTTGGCACCGGACAGGCCTTTGACGACTTTCTCGAAGAAATTAATGCCTTTGCTTTTATCCTTGCACTCACCTGCAAACACAGGAGGAAGGGAGGAGGCCCGCACTCCGCACATTTAACGTAGGGCTCCGTGAGGTACGAAGAGCAGCCTCGGCATGGAGGCTTATCAAAAGGGTCATCTGCGAAGCCAAAAGTAAATCTCATGCAACACAAACAAGGCACTGGTTTTGCAATCACCTAAATTCACTTGTGCCCAGTAATTTTAAGTGAACTCAACTGTATATAACCTCTTTCCTACTGCATCTTCTCCAAATACCTGTTAAAAGTTCTGTGTTCAGCTAGAGTTGTAAGAGAGATTTGGTACCGCATCTCCGCTAGACCTGATGCACTGAGGTACACCGACACCTGATAAACCTAAGCTTGTGCAAAGGAGTCAAAGGAAAACCTTCTCGGCAGCAGCCTCCTGCTACAACTCAGCAGTGATGCCAGGAGCTGCGCTAGCTGGCAGATTGGATCCACTGCCCATGCTCGTGTTCTGCATGGAAGACCAGACCCAAGGCCTTATTTGTGGAGAACGCCGCACAGAGAGCTGCCGTCTCCCATCCATCCGCCTCAAGTCTGACTCGTAAAGCATATGGCCGTGGTTGCAAAGGCACCAACAAGACTGTTCTATAACCCGTCCAAACCTCAGCCTCTGCTCGGATTGCTGAAGAAGGAATGAAACACTGCTCTCCAAGTTTTTCTTATTTTGCTATCGCAAAGTCGTCAAAATAAATAGACCGTCAAGTTATAAGCCAGGTTTTTTCCAAGAAAATGGATTTGAACTAGCCCAACTATAAAAAATAGATAGAAAAAAAGATCTGAATTCCCACTGAATCATTCATGTACTCGTACTTTTGAGAATTTGATCAAAGAACTGACCCTGTGGACCAAATACCGCAAGTTGTCTCCCTCCCCCAGACGGCTGCTGATGTCTTTAAACAACGGCAAACACTTTCCAAACATCATCTTACGGTACTTACTACCGAAGGAGGCCAACCGCTCCATTCCTCTCCCTCGGTGGTGTTCTTGCTCCTCTGAGTAAAACCCGTCTTGCCTAAAACCCCGCAGCGTAAGCCTTGCCCCAACCAGTGTGTCCAAAAAAGGTGTTCTCTCCCTGCAGATGTCACTCCCGCAGCCCAGGCAGACGAGATCTTCCCACAGCGCCCTGGACACAAAAGCAAAAGGGCTGTCAGAAGCCTTCGTAACATTTGACAGGGCTGAGTGTCTGTTTTCTGCATACGAGATCAAATGCAGAGAGAGGGGACAGAGCATAAGAAGAGATGTGAGGTGATGGGGGTATCAGCCAGTCCCGAACTGAGGCTTTCAGCAGGAGTGTATGTGCTGAGCAGAGTTCTGAACAGCTGCTGGGCAAGACGGTGTTTTGCACCTCCAAGAAGCGCCGGGAAGAGAACGACCAGGTTAGAGGGGGCGTGGACGCAGCAGTGCAAAAATCTACGCTGCTCATGTCAACTGCATTTTCAGCGCTGACTGTGGCAGCTGCTATGAACAGGCCGGATTCACCAGCAGCCGCGCAGTGGGGGTCTACGCTGCTCTCCACCATCAGGGAACCCAGTTGCTTTCCCTTGGGGGATCTCTAACATGTCTCACTCTTACAAGGTACTTTTGCTGGGAATGGCTCGGGCTTTTCACTAATTGAAATTCACGTTTCTCTTTCTAGACTTTTCTCCTGCACGCACCACGTGAGGAGGCACTGTCCTTCGTCCAGGGACACCCCTGAAGCTGTGCAGCCCTTCCACGCAGATGGCGGCTGCTTCCATCCTGGCTACGCATCCCTGCACCTCTCCTTGGATCCGCAGAGAACCAAGAGCAACTTCCAGACTGGGTTTTTTACCCCGTGGCGTAAGTGACACTGCACAGCCACCTCTGGGCTCTCACTCACTCTGTGAGTTGCAAACCACTCGAGCCCCGTCTCCAGGGCTCCTGAACCTGCACACCGCGAACCCGCCGGGGCCGTGCCAGCAGCCCCGTGAAC
>VZSZ01007675.1:192402-288531 GCA_013398815.1 Ibidorhyncha struthersii | reverse complement strand
TTTTCTTTGTTTTATTTGCTTTTTGTTCCCCCCGGCCCCCGAAATACACTCCTGGTTCAGGACTTCAGCCTGGAGGCGGGTGCGCAGCGCCGAGCACCCCGGGGGAGGCAGTAAACAGCCCCCAGGGCTGCCCGGGCTGCGGCCGGGGCCGGGGGGACGCAGGGCTGCGGGGGGGACACGCTTAGGTGGGTGATACGGCGCAGGCTGTGCTGCCCGCCCATCCCCAGGCCCTTCGTCCATGTTAATTTTCTAGGGATGCTTCTGGAGTTTCAGACACTTCATTTCTCATCCCTCCCCACCTGGGAGGTCTCCTCCCAAGAGAAAAACGCACACGTCACGTGACGACCCGAGCGAACGCCGTGACAGGGACATGCCTTGTGCTTTCCTTGGTAGAGCAGGTCACACGCACACGCAGACACGCACAGAGGCTCGAGCTGTAGCTGAAAACCAAGGACAATGAATATGGAATGGATCAGAAAGATAAATAGCATAAAATCAGGAACAGTCCAGTCCCACACTTGCCATTTGTTATAGAGAGAAGAAGTAAATGGGATTCACATGTCGAGCATTAGCTGGTTGTTAGTCTGTAAGATAATATTAACTTTAGTGTTTGCTGGTTTACTCCAGTTTTCCAAAGGCAGTTCCAGGAGGCGCCCAGCCTGTAATTTAGGATGGCACATACTGTGTGAAAGAGGCTTTGGCACCGGGGCCTACCAGCACATCAAGGTGATATTAACATAATAAAACGTTTGGAGAGGGAGTAGGAGCTCATAAATTAATGCATTCTACTGTTTTAATGCTAGGAGCTAACAATGCGTTTCCTGTCGGGCTGATCGTCCCCGCTGCAGCCTAACAGCTGTTTTAAAGGTGCTGTGAAATTAAAGAGAGGGAAGATGATTGTCTTTAAATCAATGTTTAATGATGTGTTATTAGGAGAAAAGTCTTCCTCTAGCAGATGTTTACATGCCGAGGATGGAGGGGAGCTTCCCAGGCTGACTGCCTGAGAAGCAGGGGAGACGCCCCCGTGTCCCACCAGTCTCGCAGATGGCCCTGATGTCCCCAGCGCAGGGACACAGCTCGCTCGGCACCGGGCTCGGCTGAGCGCTGGCACTGGGAGAGGCTTTGCCCAGGTTTTTGGGTGGGTGCTGAGGGAACTCCTCCAGGATGCTGAATTGCTGCAAGATGTTCAAGTGATTTGAGTCGTGACCATGAGCAGGTGACTATGGCAAACGCTGAGAACATCCTGCCCGCGTTCAGCACAGCTCAGGGCTGCCGGGATCCTTCCCCCTTAAAGATCAGGTACGGATGCAGGAGTATCCCCCTCTGCAGGAGCCTCTGGAGGACAAACTCCATTTTTAGCGGGGGATCAGAAGAGCTCTGGAGAGGCAAACAATTGGTTGAAGACCACACAGCAAAGGAATGGCAGGGCTGGGGCTGCCCCGTGGGCCTTTGGGCTGCAAGGGCACATTATGTACCGTTCCCGTCCCTCCTAGCCTGGGAGACCGTGTTCGCTCAACGTGTAATATGGGCTGGAAGCCTGTCCGAGCTCTTCACTCACGCAGGTCAGTTGGACTGAGACACCTCTGGCCACACAGTAAGAGCAACCTCCAGGTACTGGAAAAATAAATACACCTTTGAGGCGAGATGTAGGAGCGAACTTCTAGACGTGGTGCCTAAAATGAGGTGGAAGCTGAAGCTGTGAGTGTAAATCTGTCTGTAGGTGCCCAAGCTTTGTTATTTCCTTTGCGCTTGATCTGCAGATGGGTTAATTAGTCTCAGTGTCGGTGTTTCCACTTCCAGTTTAAAAGACGGCCATCATAAAGCTTCTCCGCCAGAGAAGTTGACAGGTAGATTCAGATGCCAACCCCACACAGGTGCTCGTGCCCAAAAGACACCGAGGAGCACACGGTGTCGCTGGGCGTCGGGAGGGAAGAAGGGCCATCCGCTGCTGGGCACCTCATCGCCAGGTGACCCTTCTGCTGTCAACCAAAACAGCATCAAATTGTCTCCAACCCAACCCAGTTTCCAAAAGGATGGCTCCCACGGCCAAGCTCATATTCCGCGTGATGGTGGCATGAATTGTTCCTACACAAACAGAAAAAACATTTGCAATTGCTTTTTTTTCAATCGTCACAAACATCCATGAAAAGAAAGTCTCTCCATATTTCCAAATATAGTGAAGAAATGACTCTCCAGGCTCACCCATTCCTTTATTTGCAGCCTTCCCTGTTAGTGCATCCTTGGAATAGTGTTTAAGAGGCCACACTGCTTCTTTGGGAGAAACTGGGATGTTTGGAACATGAGTGGATTGTAACGTTTCTAAACTTCCCAGAAGAGGCAAATTGTAAAAGAATAAGCTTCTTTCTGTGCACGCACATTTATTTTGGAGCCAAATGGAAAGGAGAACTCAGAAAAAAAAAAAATGACAAATTGTTTGGAAAATATTGTCCTTCCCAAGACAGACCTAACCATATGGGGGGAAGGGAGTCAATACTGAAATTTTCCCTTTATATTCGAGTCCAGCAGCCCTCCCATTCACTCCGCTGGGAGGTTTGTGTGAGTCAGACCTGCAAGATCATCCATTCAGGGTAATATTTCCAACACTCCAGTCCCCTCCCTGCTTCATTCCTATTCCCCACTGAAAGAAGCGGGGAATAGGAGAGAAGTGGGGTCGTCCCCCCTGCCCCGGCTCAGATTTATGGTAAGAGCAGCGGGATGGGACCCAGAGCTGTGCCTGTCCCTCCTAACCTCATCCACAGCCTGGCATCGCTGAAGACGAACTACAGCGAAGGAAAAGGCAGAGCAGCTCGCTCACTTAGAAAACCTACCCGTGAGTTGATGTGGATCATTGCGAAAAGCAAAAAAAAAACCCATGCTGGAGCAAGGAAAATTAAGTACGAGGAGCGGGAGAAGTCCTCTTTCCAGCCCTGCCCAGCCTCATGCTGTGACTCCAGCAAGTCGTATGAGGTTTATGTGCCTGCAACCAACTACCCCGACCTCCCCCCGCAGCGTGGGCAGGTTAAGGCAGGAAAAGGTGTTAGGGAAATGGAAGAAGCTATAAAAGAGCAGAGTTTATTGGCATTTTGATCATGCCTGTGAAAGGCTGCCGTAGCCCCGCTGGATCGATAGCTCCAGACCTGATTTCTTGGTGGACAAAATGAGGCATTGCTGCCTTGGCGGTTAGATGGAAACACAGAAAATACTTCTTGTGGTAAGGAAATGCCTTCATTCCTTTTAAATCACTGAATTTATCATCACTGTCATCTTTACGTAACAAACAAACACAGTATTTTTGCATCCCCAACTACTAATGGTGACATTTATGCGACAACAAAGAAAGCTGCAGCAATTGTGTACATCGGCAATTAGCGGTGTGCAGAGCGTGCAAGATACTTTGAAAGGAGATGTTGGGAAAGAGGTTTTTTTTTTGTGTGTGTGCGGTTGTGTTTATTCCCTGGTGACATGCTGCTAACAAGCTGCAAACCAAGGATCACCCACAACAAACAAAAACAAACAAACAAAGTTTTGTAGAGGGTGGTAATACTTAGTTTAACTCTCTCAGGCCTCTAAAAATAATTATAGCCCTGTTTGTGACAACTGGGAAGGTCCCATTTACACCAATAAAACTGCTTGTTATTCTTCGAGCATTACGTTTGGAGATGTTTCCTTATACAATGTCGATGTCAATGGGAGTAGATCTCAATCAATGAAATACTGATGTATTTCTCATCTTTGCACGAGCAGGATTTTTGGTTCTGCAGCTTGTGGTCAGCTGTTTACTTGCCAGTTAAATCGCAACACGTTTAACGACTTTCTAGAGATCTTGTCTGAAGGACTTACTACCAAAGAACAGGATCCTGGGGATTTGGGCATTAGTGACAAGTTACTTAAGGTCTAGACATCGATCCAAGTATCGTTACTGCAGTTTATTCCACGCATTATAGATTTTGTGAGAAAGTGATAAATGGCACATAGACCTCCAAACTAACACACGCGCCTCCTCTGTTCTCACAAGGTAGTCGTTACATCTGACTCCAAATACTCTGCCGTGCCTAGTATTATTCATCTGCGCTTGGACAGCACAGCAGCGTCTCAGCTCACGCACCAGCTGAATATCATAGCGGATCTTATGTGCCATGTGTTAGACCCTGGCATCTACTGTTTAAGAAAAAAAAACCCATATAGACAGAATACAGATACTCAAGTCTACCTTCAGTTGCAAAGCGTTTAGCTTCGACCTTAACAGGGACCAAGCATATATTTAAGGGTAAATTCGTGCTCATTCGTGAAGAGATGGCTGCGGGCAGAGATGTGCAGTATTCTGGGGACCGTCACTGGGTATGTACTGTTTTCCTCCCTCTTCTCCAGGGATTGGCTTTGGGCCATGGTGGGAGGCAAAGAGAGGGGATTTCGGTCTGGCCTGGCCACTCTTCACTCCTCATGCTAAAGAGTGCCGTGGAGCGAGACTTTCTTAGAGCCAGGGCTGCCTCCTCTCCAGCCCTCTGGGACCTTCTCTGTCACGTATTATTATTGCTGTATCTATTACAAAAAGTGACTTCCAAAGTTGTTCTAAAGCTATTTAAGTGCCTGATGATCCAGCTGAAACTCATCTCCATTCTGTGCACAGGTCCCAAGCGTTAATCTTTATAGGTGACCATGCTGGCCTCTGAGTGGAAATGAGGTAAATGCACGTTATTTGGCAGAAAATATATATCAGAGAGCGCTTTCTGGCAGCATACACAGGGCTTCATACAAATGAAAACTGATGGCTTAATATTTTGTTACATTTTTCCCATCAGAGTTATTACCTCCTAATTGCAGGGATAGATTAAACCGAAGAGAGTGTGCTCGTTCGGGGAGAGGCTGCCCTGTGTCAGCNGCGGGGGGGGGGGGGTCCCTCTTCTGCTCCCACTTTCTGCTCAGCACCAGTGCGTCCCACCACCAGTGGATGAAGCTGGGGTTAAACACAGGCTGGCGTTGCACTGGAGGTGCTGATTTCTCAATATGCATCTCATTACTCATGGACCTACCATACAAAGCTGTATTCAGATGACCTCTTTAATTGCCAAACCTATCCCTGAGGTCTGCTGAATTCAGTGAGGCAGAAAGGAGAGGCGGCTTCCAGAGGGAGCCTGAGAGCGGCCGGCGGAGCCGACATGACGAAACATCGTTTTATATGCTTTTGTGTGTTTTACAGCAGAGCTAGGCGCCAGGCTGAGGATGCTCAAGTTGGATTTGGTAGTTGCACATGTGAAAACCTGCTGGATCTTGTTATTCCCAAAAGCTTTGTGCCACATGAGCTTCCTCGAATTGCTCCCTGTGGACAGGGTGCTCCTCCTGCCATCCCGCCCTGGCTCTCCCCGTGGGCCAGAGGACATCATCCCACCAAAGATGCCCAGACCACCACGCTTCTTCTCTCCTGAGACCTCTTCGCTTTAGGCCACAGTTTCAAAGCCGGATCTGTTTTAACAGTGCAGACAAAAGGATGATAGACCCATGGCTTGTCCATGCCACGGGGCACAAACAAGTTTTTATTCTCTGTTTGCCCAGGGCAAAGCTAGACGGTTCCCAGAGCAGGGCCAGGCCCCCGGGAGGTACCATCCCAGGCTGGAAACCCACCCGGGGTCAGGAGAGGGAAAGCATTTCTGGCCACTGCAAATATGGAGCAGGATGTAAATACATTTTCTCCAAAGACATGAAAGGGCTGAGCTCTCTCCTGCTGAAACACCACTACACTAAACCAAAGATGGTCCTAGAAATGGAAGAGCAAGAAAATGCGTGAGTTTGCGTGCAAATATTTGGTGTTTAGAAAGCAGATGAATTGTCCATGCGTATATATTAAAAACACCTTGAGCATTTTTGCTGTCCCAGAGGGAACGTCTACAGAAGACGACTAACCTGGAGCTCTCCCAAGAACTGGGCTGACCACAATGTAATCACCAAAACTAGGTATAAGGTTAAAATTAAACACCTGTGTGGAAAGCATTTGCAGAAGAGAAGTCCTCATTTGCCCGTGAGCAAGAGAATAAAGGCATTCATACAGCTCAGTGAAATACTGTGAGATCTATGGGTGGGAAGTGCTAAGTATTACAATTATTATTTACTATATATTAATATTTGCTATTTAGGAGGATTTGTGTGTGGAGAGAACTTGGAGGATCTGGTCTGGCTTTGTGTGTGCTGGGACTCTCGAGGGATTTTTTAGTGTCTACCACAATTATAGATGAGGACTGAGTGAAACCTTGTGGTTTTACTCTACAAAACATTAAGTTCAGCAACTGCCCATTTTTTCAGGGAAAAAAAAATATAAATGAAAAAAAAAATCTTTCAGAATGTATTTGAACAGTATTTCAATGGTGTGGCTGGAGCAGTCTTTTTAAAAAGGGATCACACATGGCTACGGGGGAAAACAGTAGGCTTAGGCTCCTGGTCATAAAATCGAGCACTGTGCAGGAGGGTGTCAGGTATTTTAATCCTCCTCTGTCTCCCCCAGCCTGCAGAGAAAATCCACCTGCATGTCCTGCTCACAGAGGTGGTTTTGCCTCTGTGTTGTTCGTAGTGGTTGACGTTTTATGTGAAGATGTACCTGGCTGGGGCTTTTCTGGCTTCACCTTTCGGTTCCTGCAGAGGAGAAGAGCAGAACATTTCCCTGTTGACTTGAGGAATTTGGATTTTTGTGTTTTGAAAGACGACACGTCTTTCTGGGTGAACTGCAAAAATTGCCAAAAAACATTTAAGGTGTGTTTGTATAATTGCTTACTGTACGTCTCCGGATTAGCGAGTGCATTTAGATGTTTAGTTTTAAGGACCAGAGTTTATTCTGCTTCATGCTTAAGTAAACACTGGAAGTTTGGATCCTCCATACCGGATAAGACCTCTGGTTCATCAGGTCTGGTATCCTGCCTCTGGCAGTGACTCACATCTGATAGTGGGAGAAGCTGTGGTGCCAGAGCGCGGCGGGATGTGTGCCGGGATGTGTGCGCTGGGCTGTGGGGACCGGCTGGGCACCGCGTGCTCCAGTCCTGCCCCGTCCTGGGCAGCAAACCCTTTGGTTTCACATCATTGCACCTTCCTTAGTTTTAATAGACAGTAAAATGTTAGAAAAGCTTCTTCAAAAGAGCCTCGTCGTCTTCATCGATAGCGCCTGCAGAACTGCTGCTGCTCGGTCTTTTCCCCGTCGTGGCCATATCGGCACTCTGCCATGAGAAACCTCCTGTGGTTTCTGCTCTTGAATACCGGCATGTCCCTGCGTAGCTCCTCCCTGGTGTGCTGGGGTCCTCGGTCACGGCTCACACATATAGAAACTGCTGGTATTAAAGACTGCAGGTGGGAAAAGCATTCCCCAGGTTTACTTCAGTGTTTATAAGCACTCCTCCCATTGCTACAGTGCGTCTGAGCTGAGCTGCGGTTTGGTTTTTCTAAACTTCAACCCTTATGTGACATATAATAACTCTAAACAGCGTTACAAGCCAAGATTACAAGGTATAACACGAGGTGAAACAGTATATGGGAAATAAGGATGCATGAGAGGTTTTGTACAAAGGAAGTAACCCACTGTACATAAACTGGGTAGTTGCTCAGGGCAAACCTTAAGGATTTGATGGATTATTATCCCTGGGATCCAGTGTTAAAGAGTGTTTATTTATTATAGCTCCCTAGTCCTCCTCCTCCCACAGTGTCCCAGCCTTGGGGCTCTCAAAGTCTCAGAAATGCCACTTCTCCCTGACCGCCTCTCCACCAATTCTCGTCACTTGGGGATCTCCATTGGAGGATGGAGCTCAGACCTGTGCTGCTCTCCTGCTGTCCGCTCTGAATAAACAGGAGAAACATGGCACAGCTGGGAAGGTTTAGCACTCTGGCCCTCAGGAAACATGAGTGTGGTTGCTCTGCCCCCTCATCCTCTGAGCCCGCGTGTCCCAGCCCTGCCACCCCGCTGCCACCGCTGCCGCCGAGGGCTTGCATCTGATGCTTTTTGCAAGAGCTAAGAAAGGTGATATTGTTCCAGTTCTGTTACCACCTAATGCTGGTGCTGAGGATTTCCAATCCCCTAATTACAAATGCAAATGCAGTGAGTCAGATCCCGATGGATGGCTCTTTCCAGATGCCTTGCTCTTTGTTGGGTGACTGACTCTTCCTCGCTGAGGCTGGATGGAAACTCCCGTGAAAATGACTGGAAATACTGTTTTCTGGAGGGGTACAGATTTTGTGTGGTACAAAAGCTTCCTAGATTCAACTGAAGGAGCACTTTGATGCTGGATTGAGGTTGGTCCGGGTCCCTCTCATGACAAAAGAGGCAGCAAAAGAACAAGAATGTTAACTGTGAGCTTGCAGTGCTCCCTTTTTTTTTTTTTTCCTGGCATTTCTTTTACATTTCTCCATTTCATGCTATCTAACTGCAAATTTAAATACAGTGCAAAATCATCCAGCTTCACTCTTTTTTGTTTTGAAGTTCAGTTTGTATTTGTTTTGGTTGGAATTTGGGAGAAGGGACTGTGCCCCAAAGGCAAAAGGTGTGACTCGCGGAGCAGGGTACATCCCTAATCCGCTGGCTGCAGTGACACTCCTGGCAGGACCGAGAACTGGGAGTCTCTTTTGTCTCTGACAAAAGGAACATCATGTTAGAAGCATGTATTACTTGATAAGATATTCCTCCTGTAGAGACGGAAAGGAAATAACCTTGGAGGCCAGAGGCAGAAATTACATTATCCATTACGCCTGGCAGCACATAGCCCAGGGTTTAGTCATGGGTAGTCATAACCATCTAAACTGCTGTGCTCCCGTGGCTGCCCTGGAAGGATTATTCTGCAGCCGAACACATTTCATCGTTGGGAAATATTTCCTGCTATTCAGCCTAAACCCTTCCTTTCTTAATCTCATCCCATTACTCTTAGTTATGCCCCATGTGTGATTCCTCTCCCTCCTTGATGTTTACAGCCTCCAAATACTTGTAGGCTGCTATCACGTCCCCTTAGTCGTCTCCTGGCTGAGCTATATGTATTTGGCTCTTTTAACCTCTCCCTAGAACTCAGCCCACGCTTTCCAGCCCGGCCACCTTACCGCGGTCCTCTGCTTTTCTCCAACCCCCTTCCCAGTCCCTTCCCCACCGCTGTTCTGCTGTGAGGGGCTCTGACTGGGATGCGGTTGGGATGCAGTCTTCCCTGCAGAGCTGGGCGGGCAGGGCTGTCCTCGAAGGGCATCCTTTGGGAAACACCCCGCTCCCCATGTCCTGGCCACGCCATCACCCTCCCACACCTCGTGGTGCCCCTTTCTCATTTCCTGCGGCTTCTTAGGATGGAGCCAAGCCTGGACCAAATTGTGTTTTCAATGTGCTTTGCCTTTCTTCTTCCAGACCCTTTCTCAGCTCCTCCCCATTCCAGGGAAAAGGGAGCCGGGAGCCACCTCTTTTCCCCCTTCCCTGGGCAGCAGGACTTGCCGAGCTGCTGCAGAGATCCTATCTTGGCATGGCTTTCATTTTCTCGAGTCTTTTCCTCACCCAGACGAGAAGTTAAACTCCATGAGCTATTTTTAGGATTGTTAGTGTCAAAGCTGGTGGCTGGAGAGGGGTCCCAGGATGTCTGCATTTAGAGAAGCACCCGCCCAGCAGCAGAGCCCTCCCACAGATTGCCCACGGGCTCGGCAGCCACGGGAAGATGCTGCGAAGTGCTGGGTCCCTCTTCCCCAGCACTCGGCTCCCGTCACCCAGCAGCAGCCCTGAAACCCAAACCGCCTCCTTCCAGCCCAGGGCAAGCTGGCTGCTAATTCTTCCCAGTGTATATTTACACCCGGAGCTGTTTTCTGACAGGGGGGCAGGCCGGCGGAGGGCTGTCCGGCCACTACAAATTAGAGCGCTGAGTGGCAGCTCTCGCAGGGTTGCTGCTTCTCTCTCCTGACCTGCTGGGCTGCCTCAGGCTGCAGGCTCTTGATGCTCGTTGCAGTCATCATGGTATTTTCCCCTCGGTGCACTGCAGTTAATTATTTCTGTGTTGGGTTGCAGCTATCATCTTCCCCTGACCCGCAGCGCCTGCAGCAACGACAAGAGTGAGAACGAGCAGGTGACGGGGAGCCCTGCGCGGTGGGAGTGGGGCAGCTGGCTCCATGCAAGCTCTTTCCCTCCAGGATTGCTGTTCCAGCGCTGGACTGTAAGTCTTGGCGGTGGGATTTTTGCCTTCCTCCTTCTTCAGCACATATGGAGGATCCAGACGCACCTTGTCGATGGCAGGAGTGATGTGCTGGGGCGGCTAGAGGCCCAAGGGCAAGGTGACACTGTGTGTCACCTACAGATGATGCTCTCTGCCTTCCAGCAAGTGTCTCTGGCTGTGAGACCGTTGTGTCTTGCATGAAGGCAGTGGGGAGCTGGGCTGGGAGGGGAGAGCGAGCCCTGCCTGAGAGCGGCAGTGGCCAGCTTATGCTCAGCACTCACTGCAGGGCACCGATCTTCCTCCTGGAGGCAGAAATCCAGCAAGATCAGGCCATGTTGGAGTCCTCTGGTCCAACCAAACCAACCTGGCAGGACTCACTGCACACCACCACCTGTACACCACTAAGGGACAGCTAACGTCTGCAGTCAGTGGTCTGGAGAGGAACCTCCCTCCGGGTGAATCCATCCCTCCTCCCAACACCTCCTCTTGAGGCAGGTGGCTTCAAATTTGTAGCTCCCTTGCCAAGGTGCTGTGAAATGGAGTGGCCGATCTTCATGCCAGCGTAGCAGCCAGCTCTCATTTTGGTGGTGGTGGCTCATCGCGTTAAATGTTAAACGTCTGTGTGACCCCCAGACACAGCGTGCCCTCGGAAAGCCCCATTTCACCGCTTTCCATGCTAACCCCTCAAGAAAGGCAGCACCTCCCTGCAAGCCTCTTGACACCAAAACGCCCGCCAAGGGCTGCGCACAGCATCGCAGGCTGTCACCGCTGCTTGGGGACAGGGCAGTGCCAGCGGCACGAGGTGGGCACAGCCTCACGGGCTTGGTCCTGCGGTGGCCCGGGTGGTGGAAGAGGAGCCTTGCAGCTGGACGCGGAGCATCGCTCCGTCCCGTGATGCAGCCAGCCCGCAACAGAAATGCCTGGCATCGCGCGCGCGGCTCCGCACAGACCGGCCAGCGTCGCAGGCAGGTCGGCTGTCAGGCCAGAAAGCGTTTTACCCTTCAAAATATGCTTTGAATAGCATGAAACTGGCACCTCCTTATAATTATGGAGTTGGGGAGTTATATTGACAATGTGAGTCATGCTGCTGTATGCTTTGTGAAGCTGGTTGCCCATGTTACGTACAGACGCGCCCAAACACACATCTAGTGTGAAGCTGCTGTCACACTTTCCTTTTCCTGATTTTAGCAAATTAATAGTATTAGAAACGCACAAAAGTTAATTGTGGGCTATTCACTGGTTTGGGAAGTGTAACTTTGTACAGTTCTGTCTAAATTTGCTGTAACCCTCTGTATTTTAACAAACATCATGCCATGACCTTTTTGTTTGCTTGTTTCAAGTTTATAATTTGCAGTCAAATAAAACAAGAGCTATTGACAGCTATCGATTCTCTCTGTTTTATGCATCTGGACCCGACTAAATTTGGCACTTAACTTGCATTTTTCTCTTCTGCAAGAAAATATTTCTATTTATTGTGGGCAATTTTATTGACATCAGACAGTTTTGTAGAGAAAAAGGTTTGATGTTGCATGTGTCCTATTTTTCTAAAGGCTTTGCTTGGCTGCATGTTTGTACAGCAGAATACTTTTTGCTGTTCTTCCTCGTACCTATTCTTTCAATAAATACTGTTTCACTGTGATCTGACAAGCTCATACTGCTCCAGTGCAACGACTTGCCCATACATATTGTGGTGTTGTATTAAAGAGCTCCCTCATTATTTCGGTGCAGTGTGTATATCTCCAGCATTTGTCAAGGCATGTTCGATTCAAACATGTTTGTCTTATCAGAGGGGAAAAAACCCAACCAATGCTTTAGAACTGTCACTGAGGACAATTAATAATGTTAAAAAAAAACTGAAAAGAAGAATAGCACACCGTAAGGAATGCTTCACTGTTATGGCACCAATAAGGAAATAAGGTATTGAAGCCAATTTGGAAATGAGCTCTGTGTCCCAGGCTGAATGCTTTCCCAAAACAGGGAGCGTCACGTAAGGAGACGGGGGATGGCTGGAAGCACCAGGGATGCGAAAGCTCCCGGGTGCCCTCCCGCAAGGACTGACCCCGGTCCAGGCAGGGCCGAGGTCAGCCCTGTCCTTCATCCAGGCAAGCGGATGGCTGACAAATATGCTCTCCTCCTCCTTAGTGCCATTTCAGTGTAATGGAAGTATTTTGTGAACCTTTAAGTCATTTGCCAGGAAAACTTAAAATCCTAGTGAGAAACCTCCAGCGGTATTCAAAAAATCCCCAAGTGCCACCAGCTCCATGACTATTTGGAAGACCTACATTAAACATTTAATAGATACAGTTTTCCTTATTCAAAATTCACACTTTTAGCCAAAAGTAGCTAAAGAGCTGAATTGCATACTTTTTGACCGTTTTGTTTTTCATGCCAGAAGTTGGAACAGAGACAAGAATTTCAAGTCCTTTACCTACAAGCCTTAATATTACTCTTATATCACTTATACTAATGTTATACTGATGTAGTCTCATTCACATCACTGATGCCATAGAAATTACACAGGTGTTATCTCTGCTGCAGAACACTTCCATGGATCTCTGGTAGGGTGAGGAGGTTGTGTCAATCTTCTGCGGTGGTTTTACACCTGCAAAGCTCCCGGATTCAGTTGCTGGCTGGGGTGAGCGTGGATTGTCACTTCTTGCCTTTTTCGCCTCGGGAGCCCATCAGTAAAATGGATGTCACCGTATCCCATTTCAAAATGCTCTGCGGTAGCTGTTGCTGGTGTTACAAGAGTATTCCCAGGCATCTCTCATACTGGATTACATTCGTTTTCAGATGATAAAAGTATACACTATTTTATTTCTCAGGATATACTTTAATTTCTTGTTGCTTTATTCAAAAGCCTGCCATGACCCAAATCTGTGCTGTCCCAATGAACAATATCAGCTCTAACATCAGAGGATTCGAACACATGTGCGGTGCAATCTGAATAACAGAAGGCAGGCGAGATGACTTTACCATTGTTCGAAAAAAGCAGGTCACTGGCTTTTGTTTAGCACTTGCTTTGCTCTTGCCATCACGCAAGATGAACCCTTCCATATGAATTTGAAGCTGCTCAGTGTAACTCTCTATATTTTTGAGCCACTCTGAGGAACAGAAAGCCAAACTGTGCCTTTGCTTAAATCAGAAGATTTATGAAAATTATAAAGCTTGGCCAGTATGACTTGTTGAGGGTTTGGAAGTGCAGAGTGTGGTTGAACACCCTCGACTTGCAATCTCTTTGGTGCTTTTTACCTGCTGACTTCTGTGGAATTACTTCCTTGCACTGTTCTGTGGTGTGCGGGAGCTCGCGGAGTCCCTCTGAAGACAACGGGTCCCTTTGTTTTCAAGACAGACAGTGAACAAGACCCCAGGGAGAGAAAGGTCAGCCCATAAGTACCATGCTTTCTGATTCCCTAAAGACAGATCAAAAGGGCTTGAACCAGATACCGCCGTAGCATGGCGCGCAAGTGCGTGCATGGCTTCATTTGAGCCTCTCTTTCTTTTCCGTCCTTAGCTTGCAGAGATTCCTGGCAGTGGGACCGAGGGCTGTTTGTACTACTGATGTTGCGCTCCTCTACTGTTACTAAATGGAGCAGAGCAATTCCCATCGCTCTCAACCTGGATCGTGTTGCCAGCGCTCAGTTCACTTGGAAAGTGTTGGTCTGTTCGCACACATTCAGCACACGCTCTTTTAAGTGGTTTCCAGCACTCTCCATAGAAAGAAGGGGAAAGGATAATGATCCTGTGGAGATTTTGGAAAGAACTGAGCATAACCTTGGTGTCCAGGCTGACATTCAAGATCTTCAAGGCTATGTGCTTTGCTGCTCTTTTGTACCGCTCCAAGGGAATGGACCAAGGCGAAGATAATCTAAGGGAGTTAAAGTCCTCGCTTCCAAGTACATCTCCACATACAGGCCCATCTCGTCATCAGTATTTTGCTTATTGCTCTCAGTGTGTGCAGAGATCTGCATAAAAGCAACACCTGCTTTTTCTCCTTCCTACCATTTCATTCCAT
Source organism: Ibidorhyncha struthersii (assembly GCA_013398815.1). NCBI lineage: Eukaryota > Metazoa > Chordata > Aves > Charadriiformes > Charadriidae > Ibidorhyncha > Ibidorhyncha struthersii. Next base: position 274,377 of record VZSZ01007675.1, on the reverse strand, counting down.
TAGATGCATTCTTTCCTGACATGCTCCGAGATGACGTTTCCAAACCTTAACACACTTGGATTTTACTGGGTTCTTTGCACGTGTCCCTGGCAATGGCCTGCAATCCTTAATTATGACTGTTAGCAGAGGTTCAGTACAATTGAACTCAAAACTCGTGCCCCAGAGCTGGTGTTCCTGCCTGCAACCATAATTTCACGACTCTTTCAAGTAGACACGGCTGCCAAGGAAGCGGATCTGTGCTTCTCCAAGGTGACACTGCTCTCTGCTTGCCCATGACCACCTTCTTGGTGCCCTGGTGAGCCACCAGGTCCACAAGACCCAGGCTGGGTTAAATCAAATGAGGCAGGTGAAAAAATGGGGTGTTCTCTGATGTTTTTCCCCAAGGGTCTTGGACATGACATGGAAAAAAGTGCCCCAGGGAGGTTGAGCATCCCTCTTCCAGGGATGTGACAGAGCTCAGGGCACCTTGGCTGGAACCAGTTCCTGCCCTGTAGCGTTAGAGGCCAGTGCTGGATTACTCAACCCCCCCTTTTTTTAAGAACCAGAAAATTTTCCAGTGAGCCCCATATGTACTGCAGTCCTGGTAGGGAACACCGTGACGGTGACTATTGTATCAGAGCTCACTAAATCTTTCAGGAGTTCTAGGTGTCTGGGCTCATGCCCTGAGGAACATTTCCATCTCTGTTGTTGTTGCTGCTCTTTGGTCCTGCAGTGGTTCTGCTGAAGCCCTTTTCCAGTTCAGGTCCCAGTTCCCTGAGGAAATAGTTTGCAATTTCCCCTTGCTTCCTCATGAGAGTCTTCCTGTATGAGCTTTGAATTTTATAGGAAACATGAGCTACACTGCCATGAAATCTCAGTCTCCTTTGTCCCTGAATAGCATCGTGTATACGGTGAATTGCACATCCTAGAATTTGCATCTCTGAAGCTGGAAGCTGATTTGTGCCTTCTCTCTCTAGACGTCAAGATCAGGTCTATCTTCGTCAGGAGGTTTGAAAAGCTGAGGCTGTCAGGCTCTTGTTATGGAGGTTGGCCCAGGTTTTGAAGGTGCTGTTCTCAAGTTCAACAGAGCCTTGGGCCAGGCTCCGCTTTGGAGACTGAATTCCCTTTCCCACTAGACCATCTGATTACGAATAACCGTGACTGGATGTTGTATGTCGAAATCCATAATCCCTTGCAAATTGTTTGAAGTCTTGTCCATTGAAGTGCAGACCATTATCAGACACAACAATTTATGGGATTCTATGTCTGGTAAATGCAAATATGATGTGTGCTGTGACATGTTTTGGTGTCAGATTCTCTGTATTATGGGATAATATTGTATAGTTCTAGGCTTATGTGAATAATAACCCCAATTAAAAAGTGATCTTTGCCAACAAGTATAAATAAATCTATTTTAGACAGCTCAAGTATTTCCTTGTCAAGCTATTTTAAGTCCCCATTTTTATTTTACAAGTTACTCTTCTCTGCATTAATCTGTGAGCAGCACACGGGCTCCCCTTTCATTTTGCTCTACGTGGCAAATGGGGAATAACACTTCCGTGTCCAAAAATCCTTGCCTGTGCTTGTGCTGGATGACTTTGATCCGAAACTGTACAGTTACACCATGTTGTGAAAGAGATTTTCAATTCTTTTGTCCTTTTTACTGAGGTTAACTTTGCTGTATTGGGAAAGATGTCTAGTCTATGTGAAGGGTTGTGGTGCAGATGTCTTCAAGCAAGACCTACACAAGTTAGCAGTGCGTTGAAGGCAGCAGAGATGGACAATGTGTTGTTGCTCCAAATGAGTTATCCCGGGCTCGGTGCTGCATTTACAGGGCCATTGTGGTTTTGGTACCCGAGCGACAGGCTTTGGGCAGTGTGACATATTTTATAGAGTCATCAGCTTGCTTGGTGCAAACTCACAGATCTCAAACAAAGTACCTCATTTTTCAGTGGAGACATGCTAAGATGCTTAAAATAATGTTTGCAGCCGTTGGGCTGTACTCAAAAGCGGTGTAGATCTTGGGGGTTTACTTGGCAGGGGATTGTGCTAAGTATAAGGATTTATTGCCTGCTTTGCACTTGGATGCTATGTTTTATTCTACCAGTAAATAATGAGGGCAGCAGAATCGCAATTTAAATTCTTAGAGAAATTTGGTTCTTAACCTCTTGCTGGATGGCTGATCTTGGAAGAACAACTTATTCTCTTCTTTAGGCAGGTAAAAAGTGTGATAGAAATGAGCCTTTCTCGTTATTTCTGTTTGAAGAGGTCGCGTACATAAACATTTCCATGAACTTTATTCTTACCTGGAGAAAAACCCAACTAGAAAGTGAAAACAAAAAAAGAAAAATGGGGTCAAACACGCTGCAAACACAAACCAGGGTAATGCTGTAATATGACATAGAGCAGCTCTGGTTCACCGTGAGAGAAATTGGAGTGTGTTAAAATGTGTGGTGTGCCGGCGAGGTTGTGCGTGGGGGAAAGACGTGAAGTTCTGCAGGATCACATCTCTGCAGGGAAATCCCACCACCGCGGAGATGGGATCACTTTCCTCTCCTTGATACCCAAAACCGTTCTGGTCCTTCAGGGCCTGGCTATGACTCTTCTTGCTTGCTGTGGACTCAAGTAACGCTTAGTTCTGAATTTGGGTTCCTGCTGGCTGGGGAGGGTATATTTTTAAACAGCGTTAGTGGAAATTTTGATTCAGGGCTTTCTGAAATCCCTGGAACTGAAAGCTTGAAGTTCAGGCTGTTGCATGGTTTCCCTGGACACGTCCTCTTTTTCTGCCTGGAAATTTTATACCAGTGGAATTAGGGGATTTTACATATTTATCCAGGATTTCCAGCATCTGGTGCCTGGCTGGAGCAGTAGCCCTGCCTGCCCATCATTGACGTGGACTCCCGGTGCTCCCGCATGGGTGTGCAGTCCCGGGGCAGCCCGGTCCCTCCGGCATCGCTGGATGGGCTGTGTGGGCCTGGCCACCATGATGGCCACTGTGGTTGACCCAATGCTTGCCAGGAGCACGTGCTACAGAGCACACAGTTCACTTTGGGTGGCACTGCCAGAGGCACAGCAGACTCATCGTTGGGTCACCGCTCAAACTCAGCTGTCCTTGGTGAAAATCAGGAGCAATGCTGCTTGGAGGGATGTAGTTTACCCGTGGGAAAGTAAGACAAGCATCAGCCATTGGACTACCTCATGCGAAGCGACTGAGAGCGTTAGTAACATGGGGACGGATGGGTTTTTTATTCTTGTAATTCATCATTTGTTGTAACAGCCCACAAAGTGCTTTATCATCAGGTACATTCTCAAAGAGAAACGGTTTTGCCTTTTGCCTGTGGACAGTAGCTCGGTCTGAGGGAGCTGAACTGAATCAATCAGTTAGGGATAAGAGGAAAACCAGTTTCAAGAGAACTGATGATAAATTTACACCGGACTTGGCAGAAGCCTGCAATGTTGGATCCAACCAAAAATTGGCTCTGTGGGTGCCGAGACATGGAGATTCCTTGGCTCTTTGGCTCCATCCACACGAACCGATTTCAGCTTCAGTCCAAGAAGACAAAGAGGATTTCCAGTGCCTCCCCTGGCTCCACTCCTCCCAGCGCCCATCCCTTGCTCCTGCCGGCGTTTCACGGCATGTGAACGAGGAGGTGCCATGAGCGCTGCTGGACTGGAAAAGTCAAACCTTCTGTTTGTGCAAAGGACGATTTGAAGTCTTCTATTTCCGAAGTATTAAAATTTCCCCTGTTTGCCAGATTTCTTTCATGAATTGTGTTTGACACATTTCCAAGTTCTTGCAGAAGCATGAGAAAAATGTTATTTAAATGGATCTAGACATTTTAGTTTATCAAACCTCTGCTCACCCTGTGAATATGACAACCATTTCAATAAAGTTTTCATAATATTTTGAAAACCAGAATAGCGAAAAGTAAAGCTTTTTATCCAATATAAATATGTCCAATACAACGAGCAAATTTTCCTTCTAGGTTGTTTTGGACTATTGAGCTATTGCTCAGCAAGGAGTATTCATTTATTTTTTCTTTCTTCTAGACCTGACGGATTGTCTCTTCTCTGGAGAATGGTGTTGGGTAAATCTGGTGTCTCTGCTAATTCATAAACAAGGAGTAAGACAGAAGCATCAAGCAATAGAAATCAGTCAGGGTCCAACCACCAGCTTTATAAATGTGACGGCTTACTGTTTTCTGTTCTAATATCAAACTATACCATGATTTCAGAACTGAATGCCTGCAGTTCATTGATATACCTTTTTTTTTGAGTCTTTTGCACATTTGAGGCACTTCCTTGCTGAAGAGTTGCCTAATGCAGGTGGTTAAAAGCAGAGATCTCTGCTGAGAGCCCTCCATTTCTGTTTGCATCTCCTCCAGGTCCAACATGGGCACTCTTTGATTTGTATCTTGCATTTTAAAATTTGAAGAAACTGGAACAACGGACGTTTATCCTGTTTTCTCAAAGTAGTGTTGAAAATTATTTGAAGGGGCAGTGAAAAATTGTGATTTAAGATGATTTATGCTTTGGGTTAAGGAAAAGTAAGAAACGACGTAGCTTTTATGTAATTTCAACTTCCAGGAGAGCTTTCGGTGTAACAAATTTATCCCATTCCCGTAGTTCCACCAAGGGCCATTCATTAACATTTTTGTGGGAGATGAACAAAATTCAGAGAGCTTTGCTAAATCTGGGAACCGAAAACTAACACACTGTTTAAGAGAGACAATAGAAATCTATTTAATGAGGTAAATCTGACCAGAGATTAACTTTGCTCAGGATATTTTCTAATAGGAAAGAAGCAGTGGGGTCACCCAGATCCCTTTGAAAATTTATTGCTGTGCTCAGGAATTCCTCGTACATACCAGGACTGGGAATCTGAGTAGCAGGCTGTTGTGGCAAGTAAAAAAATAAATGGTGTTATCTTGATAGCCAGATAACACAGTATCTGCTCACATAAAGTCATTTGGAGAATATTGTTTGTGAAAACCTCTTTGCTTTGGACCCATTCCTTCTCCTTTCCGTTTTCTGATAAAAAATCCTAAACACCAAGCAGTTAAAGGCTGCCATAAAACTGAGAAGAAACACTGACACTGGTGCTTTATCATGCTCCATCTGGGAGGCGAGCCAGCTCTTCCTACTTCAAGTTTATTTCTACTACTCTGCTTTACCTCAGATAATGTCTCATAAACAGTTAAGAGGGTCATTTATAAACGTCTCGGAATGGTTATTGCTCTCATCATAGGCTTTGGATCTTCGGGCTTTCAGCTAGCGAACATCAAGGTAAAAACCAAAACAAATTCCCGAGCCCAGGGCACCAACTGTTTGGGAACACCTCCTGCTTGCAGGACAGAAAAGTTGCTATTTTTCTTCATCTTTTTTTTTTTTTCAATTATAAGCTTCATCTCTCAGATTAGGTGAGACTTGCTAGCTTTCCAAGCTTGGCATACAACTGAACTTCTGCTAAACCAAGGACTAGGATACCTAAACCTAGAGCTTGACTGGAGCATTTGAACAGAATATGGCCCCAAATAAGTGGGTTACTCGGCAACAAAGTCTCTGGGGGGAAAAACACTAATTTCAACCAAGCTTAGATGCGTTTTACCCGAGGTTTTGTCCCAACTTTGTTAAACGAATTAAACCCACTGGTTGCCAGCGACAGCAGCGTGTGTTGGGGGGGCATGGAGGATTGCTTTCTCCTTCTCCTCGTCTGTGCCTTGCTCGTAGGTGCTCCTGCTTTCGGGAGAAGACAGACCCCTGCCTGCAGGTTTTACCTGGCTGCTTGCAAAGCCCCGGTGCCTGTTCCCAGATCGGTAAGCACATGATGTATCTTAATACCCCCCACCAAAATGTTGCATATTTAGCCTCTGACTCTGTCCATCAGGACGCGATACCCACAGCTGGGAATGCCAGCGGTGCCCCGTAAGCCGGGCTCCGCTGTGCTGCCGCTGCGGGGAAGCAGGAGGGCGGTAGGCGGAAAGGAGCTGGTACAGCACAACCACGCTCAAACTCATGATGGGCAAAAATAGCATCCCCCTGCCCCGTTTCGAGCGGAGGCAGCAATAAGGGCTCCTTCCCCGCGCTCCTCCGCGAGTCAGGCCACTTTGTAAAAAATCAGCGTTTGGCTAATTTCTTGTGACTGTGTTTGAAGAGGCGGGCTGCATAAAAAGACATTTACAATAATCTTTCATGTTCTCCAAAGGAAAAGAATCCACCTGTGTAATCTTTTAAGTTAAGCTTCCCTCAGGTCTTGTTTAACATTATGAAAATGGCAGCTCATATAATTTTATTACCTCAGCTAAATATGATTCTTTCTCTGTCTTCCAGCAATTTCTCCTAATCCATATCAATAAAACTACTAAGGTATAATGATTTTATAGGCTGCTGCTTCTTCATCTTCTTTCTTTTATTACTCCGAATGTATTCTTTTCAAATAAACTAATTAATCTCACAATTAGAAACCCAAAGTAACATTACGCAACGCATGCAGCTACAGCAGGCAGGAATGTAGAAGCAGAGATGACCAGATATTTACTCGAGATGTCCCAGTTCTGAAAGGATTCCTCGGAAAACAGCAAAGAGAAGAAGAACCTGCTGAATTGGGAGAGGAAACTGGGGACTCCTGGGATGTTTGATCTGGATGATCTGAGGATGGGAAACGTAGAGAGGTTCTGCTCTGAGCATCTCTGCTCTTCTTTGGCCATAGGAGAAATGAAGATAAAATATTGCCCAGATTTATTGTGTATGGTGGTGCGTTGGTGGTCCAAAGCTCTGGAGAAGGTTGCATCTGATCAGAGAAATCAAACTGCAGCAGGTGCAATGAATTAGAAATTTTTATTTGCTGCAAATACCAAGGAAAACCTAACTGCTTTGAATAATGAGATGCAAGGGTGGGGCTTGCAGACTCTAACCTCATCTCTGATGCTGACCTTGAGCAAATTGGGTGTCTTCTGCATCTTGACCCTCCATAAGATAACAGTGATGAGAGATACCTACTTCAAGTGACATTAGAGATTCCAGCTGATGTTTTTAATGCACCCTGCAGCAATCACTAAGTAATTACCATGCACTATTTTTTTTTTAACCCAAGCCTGTAGTCCCTCCTCACTAAGGGGTAGCTTTTGACTGCTGCAGCCAGTGTGGTGTCACTGCTAAAGTCAGCATGAGTGGATGTATCATGGTCTGAGCTTTACTGAGGCAAAATCCCTTCTCGTGCAACACAATATATGTCATTGTAGGCAGGGTGTATTAGTTATCCTTACATACATGGAAAATAAATGACCGTAAAGCTTGCTAAGTCACACTGTCTGTATTGATTGTCTGTGTCTGCAGAGATTCCAATACTGGATCTCAGTGATTTAAAAACAAAATTAAATGCTCTACCTAATTATAGTCCTGTGCACGTATAGTTGCCTTTGAGTATTTGCAGCTGTCATGTTCAAATATTTCTAATAACTGTGGCTGTGACATTTGTTCAACAGATGAGGTAAGAATAAAAGATAAAGGGGCAACAGCCTGGTTTGAGGAATGGGAAGAAGGTCGGATACATAACTGGATGCCATGGAGCATTGTAACATAAGTTTGAAGGTGGACTTGAATGCACCAGATTTTGCAACTAAAATAAAATAGCAGGTGGTATGGTAGCAACACTGGAAAACAACACGGAAAAAACACCTTGTGGAGGAAATGGCTGAGAAACACACTTCACTCCCAGGCCAGATCTGAGAAGGCTGAATGTCCAGGTTTCCCTCATGAGGGGTTTAAGGTCTTTGGGTAGTTTGTGTCATTTCTGTCATGTTTTCCTGTAGAAGGAGGGCAGTGGTGTGCAGACATTTGTCTTGCTCTAAAATATGTAAGCACCAAAACCTCTCTGCAGACTCATTCCACTCCAGGCTTCCCCGCAGAACAACCTGGGGCTTGTGCCCACGTCACCCCGCACCATTCATGCGTTTCCCTTCCTTTTTCGGCACAGGAGTTCACTCGCTCCAGGCTGCGCTGAAGTTTCAGGCCCGTAACACCCTGCCTGTGTCTTGCATAGCTGAGTTTTCTCTTTTCTTTTCCCCCTTACATGTAATTTTTTACACATTTCTGTCCTCAACTGCTGTGATACGCTGTGCGTAAGCCACGAGGTAATGACAGAAATATAGTTTTGCAAAGACTTCCGCTGAGAATTCCCATCATGACATTGCTGACAGGAGATACCTTGAAAAGAAAGCACCGTAAGGAAAAACACATGTTTGGGTTTTCTTTTAGTGGGGGGAGTGGAGGGAGGAAAGATTAGTAGGCTATTCTCAATGTGTATGTCTTAGATCTATGATCTTTGCTGCAGAATCCAACTGTGCAGATCTATCAAGTTCAGCCACGCTGAAGTATGCCACACAGGTGGATGGTTTAATCTTGACAGTTGAGCTTCCAACTGAAAGGAGACACAAAGAATGAGATGAAAAAAACATGCTAAAACCTGTTCGGCTCCCAGTCGGGCTTCGGAGCCCGTGCCGCTGGATAACATCGCTGCCTGTAAAACAAAGGCAGAGCGATGGGTGGCTCTTTCAGTCGCAGGTACTGTATTGGTTTTCCTAAAGCAATTGCAAAATAGCAAGGACCCTCCCACCTCACAAAATAAAGGAGACGGGGTGCAGCTCTGCTCTGACGAGGAAGAAACAAGAACACAGATTTGCCCTTGGAGAAATTAAGATTGAATGCAGCTGAGATCCTTGAGCAGAGTGTGTGTTTCACGGGGGGAATGATACAATACCCCAAAGCTGTACATTTAGGGTTGGATCTTCAAAGCTGCCCGGGTCACGTGCCCACGGAGTTCCCAATTTATTTAAATAAGACAAAACATCCAGTTCTCAGCAGAAATATTTTGGAGCTTCCTTGCTCACCTGCAGGCATGTGTCTGAAATGCAGCGGGTTTGGATGCACGTTGCATCTCTGTTGCAAGCTTCTAGCCGCATGCGTAGAGTTAGCATGGCTTGGGTTAATGTTAAAAAAGGGAAATGTTAATGAAATGCTTAAGCACATACCTATGACACAATCTGAAACAGGTGGATGTGGAGCGATTGAAGGCCTCTCGCTTCACTCAAACCATATGTGAAACTCCTATTGCCATCCTAGGAGCAATGATCAAGGGCAAGAGATGGCTGTTAGCGAGCATGATTTAAAACTGACTTTGGAAAGAGTAATTTATGCTTTGGAGCCTCCTCAGATGTGTACCCAGTAGGAAATTCTGTAGCTACACCTGTTTACACATCTTTCAGCTCACTGAGATGCTAATGAGAAACCCAGCCCTCATGGGCACAGTGAGAAACTGTAACAATTACTGAACTCCAGAAAGAAAATGGGTTTCAGTGACTAATTTATCAGCAGGCTTTCCTGTAGGACAGATAATTCACGCCAGGAGTTTCGAGGGGCCATTGGGCTGCGCTCAGCTTTTGAGGTGCAAGGTAGAGACTGCAACCAGCATGCCCAGTGCTCCAGAGTCGGGGCCGGTATGAGCCAAAGCTCCCTTCCACCTCTCTTTCTTTTTGCTTGCATCCATTTTTTAAAATCTCTGGCTGCCCTTCACATTAGTGAAGAGTTTTAGACTTAACGGGGCTTCAGGCCGCTTCACTCTTTCAGCTGAGACGTATTCTTCATTCCTTTATTCTTGGCACCACGTGCAGCTGAGGGCCTCACACCACACCACAGTTCAGTGGGGGCTCAGCATCAGTTTAACGACACCCCTCCTTCAGCCCTAGCCATGAGCGCTGCTTGTTAATTTAAGTAGAGAGAAACCAGTGTCCTTGGACTTGGGATGCATGCAAGGGTAAACTTGCAGCTCATCACACTCAGTCCTTGAGGGTCCCTTTCCGGCTGCAGACTGAAGGAGCATCCTGCAATGGTGTGTTGGCTCTCTGGAGAGGTGTCTGTCCGCCACCTGCAGAGACCTTTAAAAAGTGGCATTTCTTTGGCAGAAGTGAGGCATGGTGCACCCTCTTGGAAACCAGAGAGCCGTGGCAAATACTTCTCTGAAGGACAGAAATAAGGCTTGATGTTAGACGACCTTGGTCATCTTTCTAAAATCCCCAGGAACTTCCTCTTCCAAATCCTCACCATCTCCCCCCGGCAAGTGCGGGGCTAACGACAGAGACCCGCTTTGAAGAACTGGTGCACAGACGTGCACAGATCCTTCCGTTAGAGATGTCCCAAACTGAGGATGGATCACAGGGCGGCACCAGCATCCCTCTGCACAGCAATGGGTTGCTGCACCTCCTCATGCATCCCAGCTTGGGCTGGGAGTGGTGGGAGTGAGGAAAACGCTTGGGGAGGTTGCAGGATCAAATGGGTTGCTTAAGTACTAGTCATTATAATTTTGTTTGTGAATCATCATTTTACTTTGTTAAAGATAAGTACAAACATGGCAAAAGAAGAATAAGGCTCGGTGTAAATGGCCTTGCATGTTTAAGAAACTGCTCCTGCAATTTTTGGATGTGGTTACAGTGGTGCGAATATGTTCCCATCAAAGCCACTTTGAGAGTCCAACCCCACTCTCATCGTTCCCCTTCCTAAACTCACATTGCAAACGAGCAACAAGACTTCTGCTTAATTATAGCCCGAGGAGTGATGTTTGGGCTGTGAATCATTTTAGATTTCACACTGATAGACTAGGAGTACATGTGCTGATACCATCTGCAGATTGGGCACAGCTCCCCGGCAGCAGCGGCAGCCTCGCAGAGGTGCACGCCGTGGCGGGGAGGCATCCCGCTATGGTTCATCCCTGGAAGATCCCCCAGTCTCACTGGGAGCCACTCTGGAACCAGCAAACATATATTTTCGGCGTGAAGGGCAGCTTTCCTACCATGCAGCCTCGCTGCTCACCCTTCCTCTCGTCTCTGAAAGCCTTGGGAATTGGAAGACTGCTTTTTCTCTTTGCATAAGCAGGACATAAATTCAAAGGGTTCTGCTGAATATTTGTTAAGATGCATATTTATGTGGAAAACCCTCCCTACCCCTCAGAAACCGTTTAGTTAAAAGAGGATAAAGATGATTTACTTATGCCTTAGGGCTGTTGCTATTTAAACACTGCACATTTATGTCTATTTACTCTGGTATTTACTAAAAAAGCATAGTTAAATTAGCAATCGTTGCCTCTCCTAAGCCATTTCTGAAGTCTCTTACAGCACTTCTTTAAGGGAACAAATCTGGGATGAGCAAACCGAGCCATTCTGGCTGTAGGACAGTGAAAGCAAACACCCTTTTCCAATGACCACAGGGAAAGAAAGTTATGTCCAGGGATCCCTCAGTTTGGCAAACTGCTTATTTTGGTGAAAACCCCAGCGTTGCAAATTGTGTCATTACCACACGATGCGTGCAGCATCGCTGAGATGATTTTCTCCGTCACCCAGGTTTGCATGCAGGTTCCTGACATCCCATCAGCTCCATAAATGGTACGTATGGGGCAAAATCCCCGAGACTCTCCCCCTTTGAGCCTGCCAAGGGTTGGTTTGGGTTTTTTTTGTCTGCCCAGGGATATTAGCAGTAATGACACTGGTGCAGTCGATAACTGGCTGGCTGCACTTAATGGCCCGAGGCACGTCAGGTCCTCTCAGCTGGCTCCCAATCTCCAGGAAATGCACCCCGGCTTGATTACTGTCGCCTAAAGAGTCACACATGTACGTTGGGAACCTTCTTTTCATTAACTTAACCTGTGCGCAGAGAGCTGCTGCAGAAACATATTTTTTCAATCAGATAATGCATTTTCAATTAAATGACTTGGTTTGTACCCATTTTCTCTTCCTTTCCTGCTGTACGGGAGCTATCTGTGTTTAATGTTGTAATGGGATCTTACCATAAAGTTGGTTGTATTCTTCTGAAGTGATGGCAGCGGTAATTAAGATGTGTTACTGTTTTCCACTGGGTATATTTGTACCATATGGACACGCAATGTGACTCAGAGCAAAGACTGTTCCTGAAAATTCAAGACAAGATACGACGGATGAGACTTTGTAGAGGAAAGTCACTGAAGAAACTCCACGCAAGCAGGAAGCTACGTATTCCCGTACCTGCTTGCCTGGAGTTCCCCTGCAGATGACTTTGGCAGCGGTTGAAGAAAGGAGCACACACATTTGTTATAAGCATTATGAGTGATATATGGCAAATGTTTGCAAAGCAGCTGAGAAGAAAAGCTGCTGGGGCAGGGTTTTGGGTTTTCAGACTGCAAGTGTGCTCTAAGGAGTCTGACCTGAAGATAATATGGCTTTGAGGAGTGCCAGCAGAGTTGAATTAAGCATGAATCAGAAATCTTTGTTGAATAGCAAGGTAAGAAATGGGGGAGTATTTCCATTCCAGAAACCTGCTGCTTCTCCCTCTAAATGAGCTGTTAAACCCAGAGCTGTTAAGACCATGGCTGTTCCACGTTCCAGGCTTGCCTTTGGTGCCGAGTGGGAAATTGCATGTGCTCCTTGCCCCCAAATGAAGAACAAGAACAAAATTGCTCCTTTCCAGGCAAAAAAAAAAGCCATCAGCACCCAGAAACAGGCTGGGGTGGCCCCAGGGACCAGCCTCCCTCATGTGCAGCTCTGCTGGGAAGTGAGGGATGGTGGCAGTGCTGCCCCACTCCAGGTGCCATTCCCTGGGTCTCTTGGGTTGGTGATGAGGACAGGAATGGTATTTTGCAGGTGAGGTGACATTCCTCTGGCAAAAATTTACCCCTCACACTTGGTACCCAACTGCATTTGGTGAAACTGCTGTTGGTTTTCACCTCCCCAGGGGCTGTCCCAAACTTTGCATCTTGTGACGTTCAGCGATGCAACGTGGGAATGACTCACCAAGACCAAAGACATCAGGAAGTGACAGTTTCAGGTTGTGCTTAAAAAAAGTTTTTTTTTTTTTTTTTTTTTTCTGAGCAGGCACCACCTCTTCAGGACCACAGAGTGCTTTGTGTTGAAATCCTGTTTTTGTTTTGCTGTGGTTGGAGGACACAAAGGGGGCAAATAAGTGAGATGCTCTTCCAGGAAGGGCAGCGTGCAGGCTGGGCACCCTCGATGCCGGGGGCTCCCGTGCGGCTTCTTTGCCCACACATTGGGGTGAGGGAAAGAATATGGGTCAATTTATTCTGTTTTCTTTTTGGTATCACCTAAGTGTTAGAGAAGACCCCCTCATTCTGAAAGTGGTTTTTGCTTTGCTAATGTGACTTCAACAGTCTTCTGAATAAAGTGGTACAAAAGAAATAACGTTTGAAGCAATTTCCTGAGTATAACAAGTTAAATAGCTCTGCAATGAAACGTGAAGTAAATAACTTTGAAGCATAGTTATTCTTTGTTCTTGGTTTCAGTGGTGAATTTCTTAGAGCTCGCATGGCATGGAGGAGATCTTTTTTCAGGAAAAAAAACAGTAAAAAAACCAACCCCTTGGCATGTTTAATGGAAATCAATCTGAATTGGAATTTCAACTGTTAGTAAATCAATGCCATCCCCACGCTTTCTGTGAATACTCGCCCATTCCTTAAAGATGATGCTCATATTTATTTAAAAAAAGGCTGGACAGTGTTTCGTACACAGTGAATTGGACGCCGACAGTGCTTTAAAGCCATCACAAAGGAGTAGGAGCTCCTGCAGACCATCTTTGAGAGAAAAGCCATTGCTCATGGCATACCGCTCATTGCCTCCCTCTTACAAGGTCACGCTGCGTGATGCACCCGCGTCCCTGCTGGTGGTTGCTCTGAGCAGAGGCGTAGGTGGAGAAGCTCTCCATAGATCATGCATTTCCCAGAAAATACCTTTCCCGTGGCTTGAGACCACTGAAATAAAACTGCCTGCAAGTGGCCCATGCTGCGCACTGCCGCTCCACCTCTTTAGCAGCGGAGCTTGGCAAATTGGGCCGTTTGCCGTTATCTCTCTGTCCTGGGAGGTTGTCACTCATCCCTCACAGCAGCTTCTGCCTGAAGCGATCCATCACCATGTCAGCAGCAAGCCCTCACTTGTTCCTTTCTATGGATCAGAAGCAAAAGAAAGATGCACAGGGGAGGGAGGAACAGATCTACATGTCTTGCTGTCTTACTCTCAAATGCATTTTTTTTTTTCCGGGTGCATGACCCGTGGTGAGCACCCACCTCACCCACACTGTGCAGGGACAGGGGTGGCACAGCACCAGGGATGCTGGGCACAGAGCACAAACAGGTCTCTCGAGCTGGTTATGCCTTCTCAGGTACCACTGGGTACCACTGGCATGTCAAGGCCCTTGCAGGGTAGAAGAAGCGTCATACAATCAGTTTGCCATCTAAAAATTACCTGCTGGTTTGCATGCTTTGCTTACCTGCCTGTGTCTTGCTGTTATTTATTACTTTTATATTAATTAGTTTTCCACATCCCACAATGTCAGAGCTCTTGTCTTAGGCATGAGCGGGACAGATGCCCAGACTCTATGAGATAGGCACCAACCCTGGGAATTAGGAATCTGCACGTCCTTGAAGATACCAGCTTTTGCCCAGCCTCATGTACTGTGGAGGATTAGCCAGAGACTTCTTAAAAGCACCATGGGAAGAGGGGTGCTGCGGGATCCAAAGCCAGTGCTTTTCTTGAGTATTTTTCCTGCTGGAAACATGCTAGGAAAGGACATTTCTGGGCTGTTTCTGCAGGTATTCACCGCTCCTGAGTGTGCAATGTGCATCCCTCCACGGTCACATGGCAAGCCCTTACCTAATTAATTGCCACGTGCAATTTTTCCCCTGTGGCAGCATTCCCGTCCCTCCAGACAGCACAAGCTGGGGGATGCTGCAGGAAGAAATGGTCCTTCCTCCGTCTTCTCTCCTGGAAGAGAGGCAAGAGGACTGCATCCACAGTTAACACTTCACTTGCATTATCTGCCCCATATGCAGCCATCTGGTTCTGCTGAAGTTTTTGATCTCTCAGCCGGGTTTGATTTATGTGGCAAGAGCAGCGGCATTCCCATCGTAGAAGTCGAGCGCGATGCTTAACGTTGCCACTGCTTAAGGGTGAAGCCGGATCCCACCAAGGCTGAGTTTTACATTGCCCCTTATTGGACACATCTGGTGAGGGAACGGCTCTCTCCTCGCCGCCGGCTTGCTCCGGCTGGGTTCGGGCCAGGCAACGTGAAACCCGTTTGCATTTTGCAATGCCTAATGTCTTGGTTTGTGGGAACGCCGCTTTTCTGTTGATCGAAGTTGGGGAAAACGATACCGAAGGCGTATTTTTGCACTACAAAAGAAAAAACCCAAAGTAAGGGTTTTTAACTTGGTAGAAGGAGGTTTCTGCCCCCTGTTGTGAGGGTGGCAGCATCGGGTTTGGTGTCTGTATGATGAAGAACCTCAGTGAAATGTTTTGTGAGCGCAGAGCTCCTGGGAGCACGCTGGTGTCATCACTTTGCGTGTGGGGAATGCAACAGTGCCACACATTGCTCATATCCTGGGTCATCCTCACAGACATTGATGGTCTTTATCCTTTTCCTTCACCTCACTGAGGGTGTAAAATACCATATTCAGCAGTTACATACTTGAAACTCCTCTTTGTGTTTGATTTTTTTCAGATCTATGTCATTAATGTCATGTAATGCGACATATCATGATGCGTTATCATAGCTTTTTACACTATTTCCTTTATTACATGACATTTTCCGAAGTTCATAAATGGTCATTAGTTCCATCTAAGAGACCTGATTGTTGAAGGGATCATTCCTGCTAGGAGGCTTCCCAAAGAAAATCTGAAATATTAAATTAATCTGATCCAGAGCTATTTATTTTCACTTCCTACTGAAATCCGGCAGAACCTAGGTGAGACACATCGATTTTCATTAGAATAGCATTGTACTGCAACATGGTATTTTGGGACAAGAATTAAGGAGACACAGCTCCAACTGAAATCTCATAGGAGAGTCGGGAAGGCAAAATATACTGACCCAACCTGGAGTGAGCGCAGCCTTTCGCAGCAGGCAGGGCTGGTAAGCCCTGCAAAAAGTGATTTGTTAAGGTTTGGGTGAGTTTCTGTGATGTAGATACTGGAAGGAATTTTTATGGGATCTGGCCCTGGAATCGAGAGGATTAAATAGCAAAGGAAAAACCAATGTGCTATTCGTAACTGATAGCGCACAGAAATGATAGTTCTGGTAGCGACTGGAATTTGAGTCACAGTTGCCTGTAGCCAGCCATTCCCAACCAGCTGTGCGCAGAGGCAGCCTGGGAGTCGGGGCTGAAGAAATCAGCTGAGGCAGCCCTGGATTTCTTCATGGCTTCAGGAAGGATGTCCCATGGTGGGAACAGGGACACAGCCCCCAGAGCTGTTTTCTTTTTTTATTGTTTTTTTTTAAGCCATTAATCCACGTGGCAAAATTTAGACCATGGGGCAAAATTAGTCCATGTGTACTGAGCTGGAGGTGGCGAAGGGAAGGTCCACACTGCAGTGTCAAACCCTGTCGGAAAATACAGGAGGCGGGAAGCAAATTATAAAAAGCTCTCTGCAGTGACGCAGCCCATGCTCCTGCCCCCAGCGCAGCAACGCGCTGTGTATCACGCGCTGCCGTGTACTGCTGATCTGTGTTTCATCAGCAGCGTTTGAGATGCTTCTTCTGCTTTTTGCTGTTGGAATTAAACCTACATACAGCAATGTTGTGATCGGGCTTCCAGGAGAGAGTAAAGGAGATAATGCGGTCTGGGGGTTTGAGCACATAAGTTCAGGGTCCAGTCCTGTGTCTTGGTAATTCAAAGTGTTTTCTGGGCTCAATCCATAATTTGACCATGCTCTCGTTCTGTCCTATGTCATCATGATCTTGGAGCATGGTGGTACTCAGATAACTTATGGGTGTTTGGAGGAATGCCTGCGGTCTGAGATGGAAGATGGTGCAGAGTGATCACCTTTTGCATTTTGCACGTGCACTAACTCTGAGCTTGAATTTTGCTGCCAAAATGGACCCTTGAATGAGTGTATGGCAGTGTCTCCAGGTCTCACCTGCATAAAGAAACTGGAGTGTCCGAGGAAGAGTGAGAACTGGGGACCAATCCCACTGCACCCCGTCCCTGTCTGTGCACTGGGAGATTTCACCTGGTGGGGTGAAGCTCGCCTAAGCCAGGAATACTGGGATTTGTAAAGGCAGTTGACTGTTGCAGAGCTCCTGGGAAGTGCAGAGGTGCTTCCAAGAGTTTCTGACTTGTCTAAGGATCTTAATTAAATGACTCAGCAAGTGACACACAACTTTCCAGAATGCCGAGAACTGTGTGTCCAGCACCGCAGGGACCAGCGGTCCATGTCTCTGGAGCCATCTGGGATGGAGCGATGCTGCTGCTGATGTGGCCGAAGGGTGCTGAGATGGCAGCGTTGGTCCCCGTTGAGCCTGGGCTGTTCTCCTCTCCCCAAGCCCCGGCAGCACCAGTGCAGGGAGCGGCAAACCTGCGGGATGTGTTTCCTGTTGGATATCTTGCATTTTGAGCTTGGCCATTGCCCCCGCTGCAGAAGGCGGTGGGGAGGAGGGAAGGAACGCCAGGCCTGCAAATTAGCATCAAAGGGTTAGTGCGAGGTTTATGGGGACATTTACTGGTGTTGTTTTCATTATTTACACCAGCCTTGATTCTAGGAGTTCTCATTAAAAGTGTAATAAATGTAAAAATATTTTACAGGCCAATAAAAGTTCCAAAGCAAAAATAACTTTATATAGTGTGATTTTTTTTCTTTTACAAAATACTGTGTGGTATCATCTTGAACCTGCTGATTGCTGATGGGACGAGAGAAGCCGCTCTGTTCTGGTGCAGTGTAAGGGGACGGGCTGGGGCTCAGGACTGCTTTCCAGCCAACTAATTTGTCAGGTAATGGGTAACTCTTGTGGTCACTGACTTTGATAACAGCCGAATTAGGCCGAATACAACTTTTTTATTTTCCTCACCCCTGGTGAAAAGAGAGAAAACCAGATCATTTATATTATTTTTAAATTTTTTTTGGTTTGTTTTAAAAATATGAACTGTATCCAGAAAGGCACTGGAAATATGGGACTGACAAAGGGAAAATACATTAATGTTTTCAAGTTCCTCTATAAAATATGTTTGCATAAACACACTGTGTGTAGTCAGAACTAGCCTATAGTTTCTGGAAGTATGTTAAACAAGGAGAGTGATATTTGCCAAATCCTCTGTTATGGTTTTGGGATGTGCAGTCCTCTGCAGAAGGACAGAACTAAAACGAGGAAACACTTTGGAATGAACTCAGCTTGGAGGTGATCCAAAAATCTTGTGGAATGGGTGGAGATGAAAAAAAAAAAGAATTTAACCATTAAATCATCCAACAACTTGGCATCTGCAGCATTTATCTTCTTGTCCCAAAGATAATAATGTTACAAAGTCATAATGACATCTAAACATCTTTGATCACAGAGCAGGCAAATTGGTCCAAAAATGCTAAGTTTGGCTGTCTCACCCGGGTTATCCTAATAAATACTGAGTCAGCTTTGCAAACGGAGTGGTTTTCAAAAGTGTGGAACGAACGTAGATGTGCTTGACCTAAAAGAAGCTGGAGGTGTTAGTTGCAGCAGCCAGTGGACCTCCACTTGCTTGAAAGCAAATTTATGATTCCTGGTTTTTAGGCTCTGGCATCTGTAAATGCTGTGAACATTTTTTTCAGATTGACTCTAAAAGCTGCCTTCATAATTTTGCATGAACAGCGACTTTTGCTCACGCAGTGTTTTAGTCCCAGTTTTTAGCACTTAAGCTAAGCCTGTGCTTGGGGAGAGGGAATAGGGATGAGATTGGTTTCTGCTAGAAGAAGCCTCTGCCTTTTATCCTGCCTGTTTACTGAGCCGACCTGTTGCCAGGATTAGGGGAGCATTAGCTAACAAGCACCAGAGAGGTGCCATCATCACAAGGACCATTAATGACACAACCCGCCCACTGCCGTTTTTGAAATCCAGTTCAAGAACTGAGTGAAGCCAGGCAAAAAGACTGAAGCATTTGCATCCCATCTAGCAGGTACGAGCTGAAAGCTCAGGAAGGTGGTGCAATTACACTACAGATTAATTTGGGCTTTCGACCTGAATCTTCCACTGCTGGCTTTTTTGTGTATGTCTGTGACCAGAATAGAGAGTTTCTCTGCGAGGCTATTCAAAGGGGAGGCACGAGCCAGCCAAAAGTCGTGCAACTTTTTCTTAGCAGGAAATAAATGTAGATCCTTGCATTTTTTTTTCATTTGGTTGTTTTTTTCTAAAATGTTGGGAGGAAATGCGGGGCTCGGGATGGGATGATCGCTGCGAGAAAACATGGCAGGTTTTACTGCGCTTGCTATTGCGCCCCAAGGCTGCAATTACGTCTGGAATCCCATTGTGCTGGGCACTGTCCAAACATAGAGGAAGGAACAATCCTTGACTTGGAGGTCTGCAGTATTGATTAATCTTTATTTGCTTGTGCAATCACTAGTTTATTATTAAACACTGTTATTTGCTTTAGAAGGGAAATGTTCTCAATTCGGAAATAACGAGTCCATTTATGAGTGGTAGCATAAGCCATACATTGCATATAGGCAAAATGGAAATATTTTTCTCATTTTTAAAGGTGCCTCATTGAAGTTTCAGGTTTTCGGGCAATCCTGGGGAGTTACACTCACAGCCCGTGAAAGCCCGTGTGACCAGGACACAGAATTCCTGGCAGCCCCTTGGGAACCTGCATCCTAAAATGACGTGCCCCTAAGCCCATGCGAGACAGCAGCAGAGCGAGAACTAACAGTATCCCATATCCCAAGCTGGTTCTCTTGAAATAGAATCTCTTGTTTCTGCAAAAACGGACACTCTGTGAATATGCATCTACAAACCGTTTTCCTGCAAAGTACACTTGATTTAACTTCCGAGACACTGGTAATCTGCATGTCCCTACTTTGGCTGCTGGCTAAAATACCATTTTCTTGTCCACACATTGATTTTGGCTTTCCCATTGCGATGCTGTTATCTCTTTTGCTATCTCATAATTTACAGGAAATTCAAAACTGGATGCAATCACAACTCATAATTTGAAATGCTAATCCTTGGCCTGTCACTCCAGCTGTAACACATACAGCCTGCTCTATTAAACTTTAATGTCTGCCCTAATAGCCATGTGAGCCTAGAAATCCAGGGATTAGCTTTGATTCCAGTTTAACTACTGATAGGCGCCTGTAGTATTATAAAGGCCCCTTTCTCTTCTGAGGAGCGCTGAGCATCTTTGCTTTGGTTTGTTTATAAGCTACTGAAAGTTGGTCTAACATAGATTTTCTCCAAAAAGGACTACTATAAACTGGGTTTAATCTAGCTGAAGAATGGTGCACTCAGAGCAGCAATGACTCAATTTCTCACTCTGTGTGTATCGCAGGCTGCCTGCTGTAAATATGCTGTCTGCTAGGGAAAGAGGTGAATTTGCTTAGAATAATAGAATCAGAGAATGGTTTGGCTTGGAAGGGACCTTTAAAGGTCATCTAGTCCAACCCCCCTGCGATAAGCAGGGACGTCTTCCACGAGATCAGGTTGCTCAGAGCCCCGTCCAACCTGACCTTGAATGTTTCCAGGGATGAGGCATTGACCACCTCTCTGGGAAACCTGCGCCAGTATTTCACCACCCGCATAATAAAAAATTTAGCAGTGACATTTAGGACCATCTGGATCCTGCAAGTGGGTGGAAGATTGGGTATGAAGCAACTGGATTGTGTAAGATGGTTAAAATCCTGGCCCTGTTGAAACCAAGGCTAACATTTCCGCTGATCTGTATGGCCAAGATTACCCATGATATTTTGGATTGGGCTAATGGCATTTGCATTGTCCAAATAGACACTGGCAAGGGAGATAATTATTGGTTTTGGTTGTGTCTCTCAGTCACGTGAATGCTCTCTCCACGTTGTGTTGGTAGGAAGACTGAGGAAGACATAAGAGCAGAGGTCTGGAGGTGTTCTCGTGTGTTAAAGTAGGTAGAACTCAAAGGCATATAGCCTTCTGCATAGTTAGTACTCCTGAATTATAGGCTGAAAATCATAGAATCATCGAATCATTTGGGTTGGAAAAGATCTTTAAGATCATCGAGTCCAATGGTAACCCTAACAGTGACAAGTCCACCACTGAACCATGTCCCCAAGCACCACATCTACCAATAGGATGCTTTTATAATTGCTAGCTTCTGTGGATACAAAAAGATCTATTTGGACTGTGGACTGGGAACTCTCTTGGCAAAAATGTCTTATTTCTTTTGCAGAGGAAGATCTGGTCACTGCCCCAAAGCATGAGGTTGCAACCTGTTCTTCGGCATGGAGATCTTGCCACCAAAGTGCATGCCTGTGGTTACTCCGGGGCGTATCATTGCAATCCAGCCATCCGTGCAGCTCCTCCCAGAGACCACTAAGGACAAGTGAGGCAGGAGAAACTGCTCCTGCAGATGCATTTGAGCACATTGGTGAGCAGAAGAGGACTGTGGAGGCTGGGCAGATTCCTAGTGTGGCTGGAGGTCCCTCTCTGGAAGCAGCTCGCAGAGGTTGCATTTCTGTATGTGGTCTGTAAAACCTCTACAGCTGGTTGGGAATGGGTTTTGATGAGGATGTTTTAAAATTTGGAACACAGCAATGAGTTGAACTAGGAAGTTTTAATNCTTTTTTGGTTTTTTTTTTTTTTTTTTTTTTTTTTCAGAAATGCATTATTTTTTATGCAGCTTGCGCTTGGAAAGATCTCTTGGGACCGGAGGCACATCTCTTCCAAAGCATACAAAGTCCAGAAAGCTAAACAGCCTGACAGGGATGGCACTTCCCTTCTCCACCAAACCTCCTGGTTCATAGACTTCGTCAGTGTGGCCAGAGTAGAAAATGCAAGTATCGCCTGGTATTGTAGCATTGGGCTGGAGATACCCTGTACAAGGCAGAGTTTCCCCCAGCACATCATTCTTTCCTCACAGTTGTTCAGGGAAAGATTTTAGTTTTGCCTTGATTTGGAACAGGACCCATTACTGAAGCTTGAGAGTTTGTTTTTTTTTTGCAAAACTGAATTCTTGTTGTTCAGCCAGTCTTCACTCTCTTGAGGCTAATGCAACCCCCAGTCAGCTCCACGTCTTCATTTTCATATGGGATCTACCTTTTAGGATCTGGGTGCTCTTCCCCGATGGAACACCTTGTCCGTTGTACTCCGAGGCAAATGATAAATTCCGATGGGATTTTGGGGATGACTCACCAATTTGTTCTAATCCCTGATAGATTCTGAGGGTGACCTTTGGCTGTGAAAAATGCTCACTGCTCTGAATCCACGTTATTGGCTTCCTGAATATTTTATAAGGATTCAGTGTTACTTTTTCTTGGGATTATGTTGAATGGGTACCTGAGTTGCTGGTATGGATAGGTGGAAATTTTTAATGACAGCTCTGTGTGGTTTATAGCTATTTTTGTGCATATTTTCAATAGCCACAATGGTTACGCCCATAAGCTGAAAAAAAAAAGAAACCTCTTTCCCGTCTGCTGGCTTTTCTTGCAGCTCATGTATATTCTTGTTTATTCTGCCTGGCTTCCAAGATGGAAGTTTGTACAAACATTTTAAAGTTTTGAGAAACAACAACCAGAGGCAGAAGGAGAAAAAGAAAAACAAGGAGCAGGGCGATCAGCTCTCAAGTGGGTCTGTGCATCCTTTGCTTTATCGTCTGGAGCTTCAAGCTGGCATTGATTTTTATAACTCTTGGGAGATGCGGAAGCTCCTATTTGCTGCTCTGCAAATGAGTGTAACATGTTGTTTCTTTCACGTATATGCTTTGGAATCCGTCCCCTGCCTGCATAGCTCCATGCTTCCTGCAGATTATGTACATGTGAAGGAAATAATCACAGCAGATGCCACCCAGATACCTGTGGGTGATCAGATAACCCAACCCGCTCTACAGCTTTCGAAAATCCTGAGTCAGGTGTTTGCTATCCAAAGATGCTTCCTTAAAATAAATCTTTTCTGGGGTTTGCACACCCAAAATTTTCATGTCCTCTTGTGGTTTTTGCCGCAGAGAGACGAACAATCTCCAGAGACATGAGGAGAAGTAGTTAAGAGGAGGGAGATGGGTGAGTGAAAAACGCTCTCCAGCTGGCACCAATGGCTGGGGCTCCTCTTGTGAAGAGATGAATTTTATACGTAAAGGAAAAGCAAGCGGAGCTTGTTCATCTGGTTTGCCACTTGCAGCTGATCTAGCAGTATCTACAACGTCCATCATAAGTACAGTTAATGCTATTTTGTATAATTCAGTGATTTCCATAAGACCTCCATTAGCCATGGTACCTATGCAGGGAGCCAAGCGTGCCAACTACTTTTTGATATTAAATATAAGTCAAAAAAATAGTGTCTGATTTTCACACTGCATTACCCCAGCTGCACGTAGATGTTGGCATTGGCCAAGGACTCTGGCTTCGTTATGGTCCACAGAAGCTCACTCAGGTTTTAGGGGACATTTCCCATTGTCCATGGGTTTCACACAGAGGGAAGCATGACTCGGTCTGGCTGCAGCACTGTGGAGGCCAGGATCCATCCCAGCCCACCTCACCAGGCACAGAGGAGTACCCACCACCCCTGTGCGGGCAGCTGAGCCCGCCGCCAGTGTCAAGGGTACCGACAGACCCAAGCTGCCGAAACGGCACAAACAAAATAGCTGTGCGGAGGAGAGCCACGTCCGATGGGTTGCAGCTGTCCCTCTGCCTCCCGGCCACCCCCGCCCCGCTCCAAATGTAAATCATCACCCTTTTCCCTTTTAACATAACAGTTGTGTCATTTAAAAGCTCAAAGAGCTGAGAAAAAAGTCTACTTGTTTAGAGAAACCATTAAAACAAATTATGAGCATTTAATAAATGGGGAAAACTGTCTGTTTGTCATAACACAGAATTTTTCCTTTAAATATCCAAACAACCCCCCCAAAAGGTTACTCGTAGATGGGTGTGTTGGGGGGATATTTCCAGGGTGAGCCTGAACTGGAGTCCTTGCTGTGAGTCTTTAGCCCAAATCCTGGCCGTAGCAAGCACGGATGGGTGGAGGGCTCAGGGTGGGGGACGAGGCTGTGCTGAGCTCCCTCTGGGGCTGGCGACGGAGCATGGCAGCTTTCCCCGGCCTCGTGGTACCCAGCCAGGCTGCCACATGTTGCCTCCACCCTGGCAGAGGAGGAATGGGAGCACAGTGCCCGTGTAGCACATTGTGCTCGGCTCTATGGACCACGCTTGGCTGCTCCACGGGGAGGAGGGTCTGCGCTGCATGCAAATGTCATTTTTGTAAAGTGTCGATGCATCCCTTGAATAAACAGTAGCTTGGCGACTGCCTTTGGAGAGCAGTTCAGTGTTTTTCTCAGTTCTCATGTGATGTTTCTTTTTTTCAAAACATTTCCTGATCCCGAGCTCCTTCCTCAGGTTGTGAGAACGTTCAGGTTTGGATCTGCAGTGTGGGGGCTGGCCTCTCTCCAGTTGTTTAACAGATGATTGCTTTGAATAGGATTATCTTGGACAGGCAGAGAATCATCTCTGCAGTACCGGGGCTGTCTTCAACCTGGGAGGGGGGAGCGACCAGACCATGCTGTGAGATGCTGGCTCACCTTGCAGGCAAGTGTCTCCTCAAGACGGTGTATCCAGGCTCTGGAGCGGTGATCTGATCCTTAAGAGCTACTAAGTCCTTGGTCTTTAAGAATGATTGATTGCCGGCTAAACCTCCTTGTAATGAGCCTCTTCACCTTTAGGACCTACTAAAGTTTGGGAGAAAACCTGTTGTGTGTCTTGCTGCTTTGTGACTCAGGAGCCTGGAGGTAAATAAGTCCACAGCTTTTAAGTGCACAACATTTTATTGTATCACAAGATTGCAGCTTTGCTGGTCTGAAACCTGCCTGCTGGCTCCCATTTGGCTGCTGCAGGCACGGAGGGCCGCAGGTTGCCTGCAGTCATGTTGTGGACCAGCTCCTGAGGGCAGCAGACACTGTCTGAGCCAACCCCTCTGCAACCTGGGACCTTCAGTGTTGCGGGCTCCTAAGGAAAGGCAAAACCAGATGGGCTCCAACAAACATAACGCTGCCGAGCTCCTCGCTCTTGCCAGGCTGGCTGTTGCATCCCTGACACTGTTCATCTTCTTCTGATGGTTCTAGGGGTGACCTGTTAGGCACTTGGGGTGCTCGTGTCATACACCCTCTGTGGAGGCTGGACAGCTTGCTGGAGGTATCTCAGCTTGTGGCTGGCACCCCTACAGAGTGCTTCTACAGTTTTCCTAAAATGCTTGGAGCTGGCAGTTTTTACAAGGTAGTTGGCCAACAAGGGGACCACATTTTGTGCTGCTGTCATGTTGGAACTGGTCAAAGGAGAGGGAAAAGGAAGTGAAAGGCCTCTCTGGGTCTGTCCCTACTGTGGCTCTGGGTTGGAGCAACACAACAGCGTGGGACCCTGGTACAGCTTGTTGGAAGAGAGCACACAAGGTTTTGCTGAATCTGTGTAGGTACATGAATTTGCAGCAGCTGATTTTTAAGGGTCCGTGTTAAGAATTCTCTGTGGGGTTCATGGGGAACAAGTCCTGTGAAGACCAGAGTGAGAAACCAGCATTCACCCAAAGAGGCACTACTGAGGAGCAATGGCAATGCCATCAGCGGGAGCCGGCACTGGTTAAGCAGATCAGTCAGGAAGAAGTGGGTATGAAAAAAGCCAAATAACTTGGGTTTACCATGAGGAAGATGGCAAAAGATATGGCCTGAACAGGACTTTGGGCTATGCTAACAGAAGGAGGAAAGAACTGGAGAAATGTCATGAGGACAAAACAAAAAGATTTTGAAACAGCCTCAGTGTGTGGGCAAGAGCGAGATGTTAATTACAGTTAACTGCTCAGTTACAGGGTTTGTCACTGGCAGATGGAGTGGCGGTGGCTCTGCTCCACAGAGGTGACAGCCGAGGTGAGGACTCCTCTCCTCGGACACTGCCAACAGCCCAAAGGTCTGGTCCCATAATATGGAGTAAAGCATTTTTCTCCCTCACATCACCCTCCCGTGGGCTGAGCTGGTTCTAGCCCAACCTTCAGTGTCCAGCCAGCTTGAATCTGGCATTTGGGGTAAAGTGCAGAGACAGATAAACTCTGAAGGGCTTCACCTAAAAATAAAAGCCCAGTTGAGAGATGGTGATTCAAGGGGACACTGCCCTTTGGGCGCACCCTGTCCCCGGTGTGAATATTAACTCTCTTACTGAGAGAGGTGCAGTATCAGAATCTCAATTTCAGGTCGATAATGAGTATTTTATTACCTCCCTATCGTTAAAAAAAGAAGAAAATCCTTTTATTTTAGCCTCTCTGGTTCTTTAATCTGAGAGTCCTCCTCGGTCAGATGCGAGGAGACTTTTCTTTGTGAATGGGGAGTAAATTCTCCAGCTTCTCTCCCACAGGTTTTAATCCCTTCTTTTGTTTCACCATGTGGTTGTGTAAGCAGTTCCCTTGAGAACAGGGCTCCAGGAATATATAATTAAATCAAAAGTTTGGCACTAATAAGTGATCTTATCACTTTGTTGGGCTTTTTTCAGGTCTTTGTGTGATATTTCTAGGCTGCTCATTTGAAGTTATTTAATTACAAGGCCCCCACAATAGAGACAGGGCCTTGGATTTTTTTTTTTTTTAATGGCATATTATATCATGTGTTATGATGCTTTGTGCATCAGGTGACCTAGGAGGGGCTGACAACCCTTCAGGACTGTCACTGACAAAGCTGACTCTGCAGAGATTGTTTTTGCTATGAGTAATTACCGAGGAGAAACTCCTCTTCAAGCCCTAACAAAGCAAGTAGTTGAACCTCAGAATAGCTGTCACCATCAAGTTGGGCGCTGGAGTCCACTGGGGACCGTGCCTTGCTGGGGGCAAGAATAAAGGGGAAAGAGAGTGAAACCCCGTCAAAACTCCTGTTCCCAGTGAGTTTTCCTGTGTCCCATGCTGACCAGAGTACTGTGTCTTCTTCGGACGTCCAAGGGCGGTGGAGGCGTGCGACTGCCGTGACCTCCGCGGGGTGGGACGGTTGCCCAATGCAGGTTTCTCCATGGGCTGAACCTCTCCATTGTTCAGCTCCCGAGCAGCGATGAGGTATCAGGGTGCAGCCCTCGCCCTTGAGGAGCCTCAGGGCCTGAGTTGACTAGGTGTGAAGTTAAGTACTTCAAGATTAAGATAAGATATAGACATTTTAAAAATCTCTATTAGAAGCCTGCCATCTGTTGAAGTGCATTCTAGGTAATGGGATATGTATGCTTGGGATGGGGCTAAAATTGATAGGAAATCAGTGTTTGTAAAAGTCCCTCCTCCAGACTGTCTTCAAATCACCCGAGCACCTCTCTGCATCTTTCAGTGCCTGAATAACTTTGACAACTGACCTGCATTTCCTCCCCCAAAAAATGTGCAATATGATTGAGAATGATGTGAAACGTGAGTGCAATAACACAAAGGAAGGCCTTGGCATGCTGCCGTGCTATGATTACATGGTGGCATGGCAGCATGCGCAACATGGTGCTTTCAAAACCCCAAAGCATGGTTTGGTTTTGGTTTAAGGAAGAATATTCTTCCAACTCTCATCTCCATTCTAGCTGCTGCTCCATTCACAGCTGCTGCTCTCCCAGAGAGGCGAGAGCTGGGCTGCCATGAGCAGGGTGAGAGGTGGGGATGGTTAGTTTTCAACCTCGGGTAAGATCAGAAGGAGCCACCAGCAAGCTGGAGGCAGGAGTACAGGCTTAAACTGCAGTTCCTCCTGCTAGATAATATTTTCCAAAGTGCAGCCAAGCTGTATTTTCCCCTTTTGTTACTTTTTTGCCCTGTAAAATGTCAGAGAGCACTCTGTGTATCTGCAGTTTTAGGCTTTCAAACTTTACGCAATCTGCAATGGAAATGGGCTTTTAAACTGATCTGTTTGCTTGAAAAACCTTCAGTCTCTCAACAAAACCCGCCCCCGGGAAACCCTTCCCCCTCTTTAAACAGCAAATCTGTTTCAAGAGCTTCAGCAATGCCAGCACTATCTCTGGGCATGACAGTCGGTGGAAACCGCTCTGCTTTCCGTTGGCCATGTGACTTGGGGTAAGACTTCTCTGTTGTTTTAATCCATCAACTGAGAATCTGCTGACTGATGCCCTGCAACTGCCCTGGCGCAGTTTGCTGCGCACCTGAGCCCGGAGCTGATTTTGGAGCTCCATCCCCTCGCTACGCTCAGGCAGAAAGCCCTCGATCTGAAAGTCAGGTGCTAATGAAATAATAACTGAACAGAGATTAGTGTACCCTTGCAGTGTCATTTTCAGGTCTCATTTTGTTGCTTTTCTGCCCACTTGGAATGCTGCTCCATTTAGTAACTTCTTATTTGCTTTACTTCCAGCTTGCTTACCTATCATCACTAATTACAGAACAAACAATTGCAGTAATACAGTAATGAATAGCAACCTTTTGGCTTTTTTTTTTTTTTGTAGGTGCACCTGGTTCAAATATTTAAGATAAATGGGAGTGACTTTCCAACTCTCCTCTCCTTTGCCTAACAGCGGAATTTCTGTCAATTCATTCTGGGACGGTACGGGCAGGCAGCCGGAGGCTTTGCCAGGTAGGCAGAAGGAAAGGGTGTTCGGAGATCTCCCGTAAGCACAGACTTCAAGGGTTGCTGCTGAGCACCATCCCCTTCCATTTTTATTCCCCACTCCCACCCCCGGCTTTGTGCTGATGTTATTGTGAGAAGATCTTTGTGATCCCGGTGACACTGTGTGACACGGGCTGTGGCTGATCCGAAACTCCTTACGGGAAGCCTTAGTGCCACCCCAAATTTAGAATTTCACCATTAGTTTAAAAAAAGGAGAAATTCAGAAGAGAGCCTTTCCTGTACCAGTGCCCTAACGCAACACAGTGTTTGGGTTAAGCACAGGCACAGCTTCATTAATTTTGCTGCTGCTCTTTGTGGACTTACGCATCCACATACCTCTTCGATCTGGATTTGGGATTACAATGGAACAAAAAGCAACGTAAATCCACCAAGAAGTACATCAATAAAATCACCTCACAAATGAAGCTTAAGTAAGCCTTAAAATGTGCCTGGAAATAAAAATTACCTATTGTAAGTGAAATAGATGTTGATATAAAGCATTTAATTAAAATGGAATTAGTGTTTCAGTTAACCTTTCTGTATTTCCTTTCATTGTTGTATGTGGTTGGGCAGAGACGTGTCCCTGCCTGGACTCGGAATGGCTCTGACTGGGCTTCCACCTTGGACCTTCACAGCCTTTCTGACAGATATTTTGATCAATGAGATATGATTCACGAGAACAGTTTGCTGTCAGTGAGTTACCATATTTGTATTATTTTTAAAATCCTCTTCTACTCTAATGATGCCCATGTCCACCCTCCGGAGTTACTAGCATTTCTGAAAAGCAGGTGTACAATTCTGCTACAAATCTACTCACAGGGAGATATGATCTGCTTAATGGAAACAACCCCTGAATCACCCGCTGAACTGGTTTGATGTTATTTTGGTGTAGTGCCAACCAGTTGTGCAGCACTAGGATAAATCAAGAGTCACTTTTTGAGGATGTAAGCATCCACCATTTGCAAGACTGTAATGAATCACTCTGCCTATTCAGATGGACCATTAAAATTATTGCCAACTCGAGAAGTAATAAAAACATTTGATTAAGGCCTCAGAAAACTTTGAATTTGGCTCACAGGTCTTAAGTTCCTCCTCCAGTAGTGGAAGGAAAACACCAAATATAGTTGTTGCTCCATAGATGCATGGCAGCAGCTCGGTGCAGTGCAGAGGACTGGGAATGGATGAACACAATGGTGCATCTTACAGATTAAAAGCTATCAGGCAAATGGGATCATTCATCCCAAAATGGTGGGGACCAGGTGGGCTAAGATACAGCACTCGCACGGTCTCCCCTTGGGCTCCTTCTCTCAGAGTCCATCTGTCTGGGCACCTTGTGCATCTGTCACCTCTGTCCCGGGACTCCCCTCCTGCTCTTCCAGGGATTGTGAACCTGAGGCATGAGCAAACACCAGAGCAAAGTCAGCAAGAGAGAAAGTTTCTGCTGCTTTCCGTGTCCTGCCTCGTGATGGTTGGCTTTTGGGATGCCCCCTCCTCACAAAGTAGGTGTCTGGCATCTGGACACTAAATAGTTGCACAAAACCAAATTTGGATGCTGGGAAGGCTGATGGGAAAGGAGGGGGTGTGCAATGGTCAAAGTGTGATACCAGTCCTTTGCATGATTTTCTTGGTGCGGTCTTGCAGCGGGACACGTGCTGATTCAGGGTGCTCATCCTTTTGTGTCGGACTCTCCCTTGGCTTTCCTGTGTGCACGCTGATTCCTTGTGCGTGCGGTGTGTAATTGAAGGAGCACATCTAATAGAGACACAACAAGGCCTCTGTGATTGACTTTACCACTTTGTGGGGCCTGGTTTTATGTCTGCATTTTCACCGCTGTAAAGCACTATGAAGCGCTAGTCCTGCTTGCATGAGCCACGGTGAAACGCTGGACCACAGGAAGGAGACGCCCTGGGATGAGATGGTATCCTAAGCCATGGTGAAACGCTGGACCACAGCAAGGAGACGCCCTGGGATGAGACAGTACCCTGAGCCTGGCAAGGGCACATTGAGGCCAAGCAGGAGGAAAGCCTGGGCGAGTGGAGAAGGAAGGACGCACTCTCCTCGACAGCCATTCATTTGCACACCGGGAGCGGGAATCGTGCGTCGTACTGGGGTCACGGCTCCGCCTCGCAGGAACAGCTTTCATCACCGGGCCCCAGCGTTTCGCCAAGAGTTAAAAACATCGACCTGCTGGGACGTGTCCCTGGCCTCCAGAGGTGAAGGAAAGACCGGGGCTGGGGTGGAGCCACCCGCGCCCCTGCCACCGCGGTATTGCACAGGGCACGGCGCCCATGAGGGCTCCTCAGCCCCGCGCGGTTTGCTGCTGCTGCCAGAGGAGGGTGTGCAGGCTGCGTGCTGCGTGGGTGCTCCCATGCACCCACCCCGGGTCCTGCAACAGCCACCCCCATGTCCAGCCTTCCTGGGTGCCACCGACCTCCGGCGATGAGATATCACGCCTGGTGATGGTGCCCCCACATGGTGCACAAGAAGGAGGGGGTCCTCAGGCATTGGGAGGAGGGGGTGTCTTGTGTACAGCTCCTAAACTTCAGCTGGGTTTAGAGCTGGAGCTCAGGGTGCTCTTCTCCCACGTGAGGGTGCCTGCCAGGCTGGGTGCTGCAGGGCCGATGGGTGGAGAAGCCTCTGCAGATGCCGACACGGTTTACGTGTGAGATAAGGCCCGAGCTGCAGTGCGCAGAGAAGGGCAGGGAACTTCTGGGAATTTTAGACATCTGGAGAACTTTAATGTAGAAAACACAGATGTTTATAGATGCTTGCTGCAAGGTCAGGGAGGTTCGAAGATCATCATTTCGTGCTTGGGCATCTAAGTCCTTTTGCAGATTTCTTGGCTCCACTGTTTGCTTCTGCAATGGCAGAGGAACGATTTGAATCAGAGCAGCGTACAAGCTGCTCAGGATAAATAGGCTTGCTATATCCACATGGAACAAACCTCCCTACGTCTCACTTTCCTCCTAATTAAAATTAACACATTCATAATTCTAGAGGTGTTGGGAGGATCATTAATATGTGTCCAAAGTCTCAGACTTATGTGTGAATTTGCACAGGAGTTCAAAGCACTGTTACTGTCAGTTTATCACTCATTACACTAAGCCAAGCAATTCATGCCCGTTTAAAATGTTGACTGGCAGGCATTCTGTGTCTAATGTTAAATAAAGCACATTATGCGTATAGCTACAGTACTTCTCTTATTATTTTCCGTGAGAGCAGTTCTCACCGTTTGGTCACCACTAGGACAAATAACATATAATGGGGATATTTCAACAAAAGGCAACGAACGCAACTTCCTTGACCTGGATAAATAGCACTGGGCAAAAAACTCCCCCTGACAGCTCCGGCGAGTGCTGGGGGGACTGGAGTGGGGACAGACATAAACCACTTCTAAATGGGAACTTGAAGTTAACACTATCCTTTTGCCATTTAGTTACAATACCGACTTTTGCTTTAAAATAAGACTAAGATAGCATGTGTTCAAAATACTACCCATTAATTAGGCAAAAAAGCTAAACCCTGCTTTCCTCCCCAGGTCCAGGGGAGCTGAGGGCACCAGCCTCCCCGGCACACGGTGAGAGGTGATTTACTGTAGCCCCAGCACAACGGGTATTTTCTGGGGCCGCAGCACATAGACACGCCATTGATAATTCTGCCTTTGTTTTGATTGCTTCCAACTGCAGAATGAGTGAGACTTAATTGGCAGAAATGACCTCATTCCTGGCTTGATTAAGGTCTCCATATGTGTTTTATAAATAAAGTAGTCTTTTCAACTGTTTTATCACTTGGAGGTTTCAGCAGACTAAATATGATTTATGGTGTTTTGCCTTTTTCCCCCATCGGGGACTACTTCTGATCATCCGCCCTTCCTGCAGCCGAAGACATTGGCACATCGAGAGCTGATGTGAGCTTTGCCTGTGCTCACTGGTCCTGCTGTCGTGGCTCTGGAGGTGGCTGGGCATCATCCAACCCCTCCGTGGGGCATTTGCCCAGCCCGGAGCACGGCTGAGTGAAGGGTTTCCATGGGGTTTGAGTACAGCAGTTGGCAGCACCAGCCCCATCCGTGCGGCATGACCGAACAAGGGGCTCCTTCGCCACACAGCCGGGGCTTGCCCCGACAGCGCTCACAGGCGATGGCTGCATTGGCTGCCGGCTGAATTCCCCCACTCCCTTTCTTATTGTGTTATAATAAAGGAATAAAGCAAATATAGGCATTAAATCAGGCTTTCACTAATTATTTGGGCCGCAGTGTGCGGCCTCCTGCAGCATTGGGAAGGGCTTTTACAGGGGAGCCCCAAGGGACACCTCCATCCCAGCGAGCTGCTGGATCCGTCCCCCTCCGTGCCCGAGGGCAGTGACTGAAGATGAGCTCCAGCACGGGACCTGCCATCCGCTTCGTCCTCCCAAATCCACCCAGCGGGAAGTCAGAGTCAAAGGTGGAAAGATGAAGAGCGGTTGGATGACACTAGCCAGGTGCTAAGCTGTGAAACCTGGAATAGTGCTTTGAAAAGAGATTGTCAGAAAAGCAGCAATGGAAAAAAAAAAAGATTAATAGATATAAAATCAAGGCCTTGTGTGTCAAATACACTGCTTACTCCACTCGACATCATTTCAAGTCTCTTTGTTTTCATGTAGCTGTGTTGCTTAATCCAAGTTTTCAGAAATCATGAGCTTGGCTTAGAGACAGAGCTGAGAAATGTTTCATATCAGGTCGTTTTATTCTCTCTTTGAAGGTTGAGCATTTTGCCCTCATGTGCCTTTCAGGAAGGCTGGAAATGCATTAAAGAAAAAAATGAAAGCTTAAATTGTTAGGTTAAAAACTGATCTGAGCTCTAAATCACCCGTAAATAGGGACGACTCAAGATAAAATGGTGAGAATTGAAAATACCATTAGACGTTTACAGAGATAAAGAGAAAAGGTATATTTAGTGGGATTCTTGCGTCTTAGCATTTGGTATTCTGAACTGTCTAGAGAGAAACATGCTGATTTGCTTGGATTACTTGATCATGGTTCACCGACTTCAGATTTTCTTTCCTTTCTTATTTTGCTGCTAATTCAGTAGCAGTGAATATTCTTATATTCTTGTGAATGAATTCACACAGCTAAGCACATTTTCCAAGAGGAAGAATATCTTTTCTAACAAAGATCATTTCCTATCTGAAGCACAGGTTAAA
Organism: Ibidorhyncha struthersii; assembly: GCA_013398815.1. Taxonomy (NCBI): domain Eukaryota; kingdom Metazoa; phylum Chordata; class Aves; order Charadriiformes; family Charadriidae; genus Ibidorhyncha; species Ibidorhyncha struthersii. The sequence goes on along the minus strand of VZSZ01007675.1, from coordinate 240,683 downwards.
AAAAAAAGAGGAAAAAAAGTTGGTTTATGTAGTTGTTTGTTCTGAATTTTTAAAAAACAAGCAAAATAAGAAAACTGTCCTGAAATAGCTAGATGTGAAATTCCAAACAACGGAATTTGGGATTTTGCACCAGCTCAATGGCAAAGCAGCTATCGCGAGCCGGTGTGGGAAGCAGGCAGGGAGGCCGAGGGAGGATTCGGAGGGGATGCGGGACAGGCTGTTTCTGCTTTGCACCCTCCGGCTGCTCCAAATAACACTCCTGAAAAAGGTCCCCATCCTGTCACCACATCTGCCGTGAAAGGCGCTGCTCCCATTGCAGCTCAAACCAAATCTCTTTTGGAGATGGGGGATCCGTAGCAAGGCTTAACGGCACCGCGAGGGCGTTCTGTGGCTGTCATACATGGAGGGACAGCCCAAGCGGCTTAACCCCATTCCTCCTTGGGCAAACCCGCCGGGGCAGGACAGCCCGGCAGCCTGGCTTCTGCTCAGGCTCATCTTGAGGAGTGCTAAGGCAATGCAGCCAAAAAGGAGATGTTACTGTGTGCTGTGCCTGTGGCGAAATGTAGATGTGGTGTTTCCCCTGATGGAAGAAAGGCAGATGCGCTCCGGTCAGGATTTCCACGTGCTTCTCGCCACAAGGCATGCAGAAGGGAGCCCGCTGACGTTGAATGAAATCCTTCCTTTGTGGCTGGCGGGGAGAGAAGTCCTGTGTTATTTCTGTGCTAACGGCATATCTCCAGGAAGGTTATTTTGGTTTTTGGCTCTCCTTCCCTTAAAGGAATGGCACTACGTGAAAACCCAAGGTCCATTCGTGACCAGAAGGTTTTTGGTCGGAGATGAAATGAAGCACGCTCCTGCCCTGCTGAGGTGGGAAGAGAAAAATATCCAGAGAAACCTCTGCTTTTGCCTCTTTTGGAAGTTACCACAGTAGCTTCCCAGCAAACGGCAAACATTTCAAGGCAACACTTGAGATGTGTGCTCGCCTGGAGCAGAATACCAGACACCACCAAAGAGTCCCAGCTGGATTTTTTTCTCTGTGTAGCAGGGGCTGGTGCCAGGGTGAGTAGGGGAGCTCTTCTCCTGAAAACCGCCACGGACACAGCTCTTCACAGATGCTCTTTCACCGAGGACTGAAGCAATCTTGCTGTTGTTCCCAAGCAGGCTTTTTGGTGCTCTCCTGGATGCTCAGCCCAGCGAAGCTCTGGTCCTCCTGGGTCAGGGCAGGCGGGTGTTGACAGCGCGTGTCGGGGGACATGTCCTTTGGGTGGGGGATGATACGGTCAAGTGAAAAACTCCCTAAAAGTGCCTGTCCTCAGCAGCATGGGGAGGAGAAGGGGTCTGGCACGAAGGGCAGAAGTGTTCGGCTCTGGCTGCCCCGGGAGCCTCTGTACCCTCCACCCTTTCCCAGCCTGCAAAAATACTCACTGTCCTCCTCTGTTTGACAAAGGTTAACTGCTGGGGAAGCATAAGGACTATTGATTAAGGTCTGCAGGACAATTCACATGCCTGTCCCATGTGGGTCGGAGAAATATTCTTTCTCTCTCCCGCCCTTCGTGTCGGAGCCGCTCTTTATTCAGCCGATTTCTCGGGAGAAATCTGGGGAGAGGGAGTGTGCCTGCCAGGGATGTGAGCTGAATAACAATCGTTAAATCCCCCTCCCGCATCAACTTCTGCTCCTGCTCCTGCTGTTCCATATTCTCTGTGGCAGAAACATTGGAAACAGATTTTCTGGGTGCAGAAAAAAGAAAAATTGAAGGGCCGTCAAGATGCCAAACGACAGAACACATTTTCCTCGCGCAGATAACATTTCTGATTTTGTTAACGAACACCCAGGTTTCCCCAAAACCTCTAACCGTTGCAGAGTTTTTATAATAATGTTTGCATTAGGCTTCTGGTGGGCTCAGGCTTTTGGAATTATATTCGAGCTTCCTTAGCTTTCAGCACCATTAAGCATATTTCAAAAACACATTAAAAGGAATATGTCAGCTTGGTTTAGGCTGAAACTTATGTTGGGAAAGGAAAAGAAAAGTGCTCAAAAGAAAGAGTTTTACAAAATACAAATGAAGCAAGAGTGTTTTCATTAAAGGAAAAAATAAAGAAAATATGTCATTTCAAAATAAGTTCCTTTCTCATTTTTTTTACCTGTAGACCGGGCAACTCAAACACATGAACTTTGTGCTCCTGAATGAGGAAATCTAAGTGACCAGAACTCAAACTCTCCAGGTGATGCGAAGCAAAAGTCCTTGTTTTGGGGAAACAAAAAACCCCAGGAGTACCAAATGCAAAAATATCGTGTCACCAGAAGCACCTGCAAGTTTAAACAAAAACATTTAACTGAAACACAGTTTGTTTCCTTGGCAAAGAATGTAGGAGATTTTCCTTTTATTCTAACATTTCCATTTATTTTAGCATTATAACATCAATTAAAAGACCCAGACTCTTCCCAGACTCCAGCCTGTAGTCTTCAGCCTCCAGGGACTGTTACCGAGAAGCCCAAATTCTCAGTTCTTGCTCTGCAGAAAGATTACTAAAACGAGGCTCCGCTCCTTTCGCCGCCTTTTGTTTCTCTGAAGAATAGTATGTGCATTGTTTAAAAGCCAACTGGGAAAGCAGTGCTGGAGGAAGGGGCATACAGGTGGAGGGGGAAGCCCAGAAGCCAGATGATACATGAGGGATGGAAGACCTTGGTTGCTTCTCAGCTCTTTGGGCAGGTCAGTGTCTTGGGTGGTTGTGTCTGGGGTTGTCCTCCCACCAGGTGCCCATGGCATGCTCGGAGGAGACCCGTGTGCTTCATCATTGATTTCTCCTCTCTCATGAAATTATTGGGTGAAAATATTGTCTTTTCCATGGCTTGTAGTCGCAACAGGCAGTTGTGATAGAAGGGACAACGTTAATGACATTAATAATGGCACAAAGCCTCCAAGAAGGCTTCTAGAAGCCTTGCTGCGTAATGAGCCTGTGGCTGCCAAAATGGAAAGCATGCACCTTTGTGTTGCTGCCCTTCACATGAGATTTCCTTTAAATGTAGCAACAACCAATGTAATAATTGATAAAAACGTGCAGTGTTGCTTCTTCTCTGCATAATGCCGCTGTTTTTCTGTTGGCTTCAGCACCAGCCAGGTCTTCCTTCTGGGCCGCTGTGAAAAGAGGAAAGGCAAGACGTAACTGTCTAGCCCCGCCGTGGCTTTTCATCCGCCTCTCATTTTTGTAAGGGGCGTGGTCAACAGCTCCCTGTTTGCTACCCTTGTGTATGGCTTAATATGGAAAACACAACACGGGCTGCCAAGCTCTGTGTGCTACCATGTATGGTGAAAAGGAGTGACTTCCCCAAGGCAGAGGCATAAATCCTGCTTTCTACATATATGAAGAATAAAAAAGATAATATGAAGCTCCAGCCCTCGCCTTGTTGGGGTCAACAGTATAGGAATGCCCAGTTATAAATAGGAGAAAATGTGCTTTCGGGGAGATAAGGAAAGCAGCAGTGTATACTGATTTGGGGGAATAGCAGGTTTTTTCCATACAGAAAGCTCTGCAGCTGGAACATCACTCTGAATGTAACAGAAAGGCAAGAATAAAATAACAACAAAGAAGATATTTTTTAAGTCCCTAAATATGTATTTATCTAATCCTAGAAATATGAGTTTTTATTTTTATTCTTAATACTATTACTAATATAAGTATCAATATAGTTAATAAATAATTATATAGTATTAATATATTATATAAGGACAATAATACAATATATTATATTATTAATATATAACTACTATATATCACAAATATATAACTAATTGAAATAACAATAATAATGCTGATGTTGCTGGGAAAAACATAATGCTGGGGAAAAAAGAAGATAATAATGTTAGAAGATAACTCAGAGTTTGCACAAAATAGTTTTGTGTTAGCTCCACTTAGAAATCTGGCATGATCAGAGCATACATCTTGAATCACCAGGTTGGGAACAACTGGGAGCGGGAAGACTGATGATGGCATTGCTCATTGAGATAGCAGTGCGCATCCTTGGCTGCGTTGGATGGATGGGTCAGTGTGCTGCTGTTATTCCCCAGTTTGCTTTTGAATTGTGAAAAAATATCCTGTCCTGTTTGTGGAAGGCTGTGGTTGTAGGAAAAAGCTGAGAAGGAAAGAGAACTCTTCCCTTCCTCAGGGATGCCCTGATGCTGGGCAGACAGAATGACACCCCNNNNCCCCCCCCGCACTGAGCCTGGCAGGGACTGAGCACAGAGCGGGCTGGTCCAGAAACACTGTCCGAGTGGCCAAGAAATGCAACATTTTTAAAAAAATTATCTGGCATTTTCTTAGTCATGAGCAAATCAAGAATGTCCACAGAGATGATATTCTCAATACTCTCTTTTAGTCGTTTAAATAGCTTGATCTGAATTTTTATCCAAATTTCAGCCAAAATTTTTTTCCCCTAGTATATGAATCTATCTGCCAAGCTGCAGCCAAAGCCAGAGGTTTTGTATTAAGCTACAGAAACCTTCATCCTTGAGGTAAAGAAGAAGAACTTAAAAGATATTCATTCCCATGTGTTTACCCAACAGACCCTAACAGCTCCAAGGGGGCCTTTAGAATTAATTGGGAGAGTGCTCTCTGCTGTAAAAGGTCCCTAAATACGTATTTACCTAATCCAGGCTTTGAGCACTGCTCACATGTTTGCTTGTGACCAGCTGTAACAGCTCTGGGGCTGCAGGCACCACGGCGTGTCCCGACAGCGGATCCGTCCGCTCCCTGCGGGGTGGATGTCCCCAAGAACGCCGTGACTGTGCTGGACCTGGCTATTGCAGCACCCAAACCCCTGCGCTGCCAGTAACCAGTGGCTTCACCAGCTGAACAGGCTTGGAGGTGGTTTGCCCATTTCCACACATAACTTCACTAGCGGTGGCTTCATGGCTGAAGGATGTCGAGGTTCACCTTGGGAAAAAAATGCCCCCAGCCTTCAGAAGTGGCTTCCTTGGCTAAATCCCAGCATCTTTAAGGATGAACTGGGGTAATTTCCTATTCCAGGGCTGGTTTTCACTCGGAAGTGTCCCAGGTAACCCTTGCTGGTTGGATTTGGACAGCAGCCACCAAATGAGCAGTACTGGGTTTTGCAGCCCGCTGCCTGAACTGAGATGACAAACTTTGCTGAAGCGACAGTGTGAACATCCACCTGTGTCACAAGTAAGTATTACACGGGTTCACACGAGACAGAAATTATTTAGCAACTTTGGCCCAGGCTCGTTCTGCAGAACTAAAATCCAAACTGAGTTAATGCCACGCTACAGAGTCTGTGAAGAAATCTTTGGTATGACCTTTATCGAGGACTCTGGGAAAAAATGTATTCAGCAACAAAGTGGTTAAATCAAAATAACAAGGGTGATTTATCTAGTAGCTTTCCCTGGCTATACTCAAGGGGGGCATATCTACCTATTTGTCAAGTCATTGACAACAGCCTATTTCTTTCTTCCTACCCATATGCTTTATTAAAGAAACACTTGACCTACCTGTCATATCAAACTGCTTCCTTTATCCAAAACAGAATAATATAGACATTTCCCTTAAGGGAATCCTGATGCAAATATATAAGGACAGGTTGCCAATTTGTTGAGCGTATTAGGGTACAGAAAACTGTCAAGGGAAACAGCTGTAATACAGACTGTTCTAACAAGCTCATTTTTCTTTTTTTTTCGGTGGTACTTTTGGTCTCTCTTTAGTTTATATTATACGATTTGTACGTTAGGATTTTTATGGACAGCTGTCAGCTGCAACTCGTCTTTTTCACTCGGAAAAAAAGGAAACCCTCAGATTCCCGGCCACGGCTCTGAGCTATTGTTCAGTCTTTGACAATAACTGTCACAAGCCCTTCAGCTGCACATAGCTGTGAAGAAAGTTACGGGACAGGGGAAGGAAAAAGCAGCAAAGCTTCTGATGGAGAAGGCTCTGACTGTGATTTAAAAGGCATGTATTTTCACATGAAGCCACTCAAATACATGGTGACGCTTCCCATTTTCACCTGTGTGCTTCTGCGCTGCAGAAAGCACTCGGTCTCTTGCCCTGGAAGGGTGGTTTGGGCGATAAGTCCATTTTGAGGCAATGCAGAAAGGTCCAAATGTGGCGCTTTGCAGGAGCAAGCTGTGCTGCGGCTGAGGGCGGTAAATGGGAGCCGAGCTGCAGGAATTCAGGTTTCCCGGCGGCATGGTGGTTAATCCTGAGCCACTCAGGCCCCAGCACCGGTTTTGGTGCACAGGTCCAAAACATTGCCGACTTCCCAGCAAGGCGTTTGGGTGATGTTGTACAGACCCTCATCAGTTTCCAAGTGAAATCCATAATTTTCAGCAACTGGAATCTCCCGAGACCAGAAAAGATTAAGAGCCAAATCCATATAATTAGAGGTCTACTTTGACTCGTGGACAAGGCAAAGGCTGTGCTACAGGAACAAAGAGTAGATTAAAGATGTTAGTCCTGTTTCACTTTGGCTGCTGCTTCACTGAAATCAGTGGGGTTACCCCAGGGATTAATTAGCCAATTTATGCTTGTTTGCATAAAGGATGACATAGATCATCAGCTGAATAAAGGTGACTCAGCAGGACAGAGCAAAAGTTCAGGCAGTGCAAGTCAGGGCAAGAGGGGAGAGAATTAACCGTGTCTGGACCAAGGTCACGGCTCGGGCTGAGCCGGTCACTGTGCCGGAGCATCGTGCCTCCCCTGTGCCTCTAACCAGTGACCTGCAATGACAGGCGACCATGGGCTTCTGCATCTCTAATAAAAGTCAGATCACCCTAAGAAAATATCTTTAAAGGGTCATACAAATATTTGGGTAGAGAAGAAAAGGAGCTCTGGGATCAGCGCATGAAAGGGTGCACAGCATTGGTATGAACTTCTGCCCCGTTCGGGCTTAACATCGCAGCAACATGTCCTTACAGCCAGCCTTGGTGGGTGTAAGGTTCCCACCTTCTCAAAGGTGTGAAAAAGTGATTCCTAATCCTGGCTTTTAATGTGGGAGCACCCAAATGAAGATAAAGAGCAGTAGGTGGCATCCTGGTCCTGCTGAAGTCCCGGGCTTTCTCGTGTCCTGTTGCAAGGCCAGGAGCTCACCCATACGTTAAATATTGGCACGGTGGAAGGAGGGAGGTCTGGTGGGCTGGCGTCTCTGCCAGGCTGCCAGTGGCTTTAGGGGACATTTCACTGGCACTTGGCGCATGAAGGAAAGGAGTCAGAGATGGCACTGGGTGATCGCAGGGTATATCCAGGGATGAGGAGAAGAAGATCCTAAGAACATGTTTGTAGCGCTGACTCTGCCTTCAGAAAATGACTGGTTTGTTTGAAGTCACTGATAGGTTTTCTATAGCAGACACTATCTGAGCCAGAAATGAAACCTTACCGGGAAAGTTTAACAAAGCGGGGCTGGGCAAAAAATAGCTGCCTGTTCCCTTGGGATCCTGCAGAGTAGGGGAGAGGGGCCATCAGACACCACTTTTCCGTTCTGGTTTTGTAAATACACATACCCAGTACATGCTCACCAGCTGACGAGCATTTTCTGACAGAATTGAAAACATTGCCTCATTTTTGGTACACGTTTTGAATCTGCAATGCATTTTCTGGGGCCAAACCGTAGCTCAGACAGAGCGAGAAAAGCATCTATCACTGGGACTGGAGCGGAGCCAGAAGCTTCTCCTCTTTTACCCCGCCACCGACACACATGATGACACTTAATGATCTCTTGTCTAAATAGCAATGCGCTGGAAAAAAAAAGACTTGGATACTTGTGGGGGGGTGGTGGTGGTGGCGTGGAGGCGAATGCATTAATGGTCACGGTGTATTTGGTAAATCCGAGCCCCTCGGTGCAGCCTGGTGTCTGCAGAGCCCTTGGTTGCAGCATGTTCCGAAAATGTGAGGGGACAGCGAGAGTCGGAGAGGTTGGAGTGACCATGGGGAAGGACGGGAGGGGGGGGCTGCAGCACGGCCTCCCCGGGGACCAGCAACAGCAGCGGCAGCGATTAAATGTCGATCAAATATTGGCCTGAGAGCTGCTTGCCGAAGTCATGTGAGATACCCAGTGGGCCAGATCCCCTGCAACAAACCCAGCGTGTTCCAGCGAGGATCTGAGTCACAGGTCCTGGGGAATAACTGTTAATTAGCGTTAGACAACTGTTTCCTGGGGGAAGTTTGAAAAACAAGTATGTCTCAATCTTGCTTTTGAAAAGGCACATCTTGCCAACGGAGGGGATTTTTAACACTTTTTCTCAAAGGGCTTCCAGGTATGAGTCCTGAAATGTTCAGGCGACGTTGGTGTAAACAGATTGATTCGGGGATTTTGTATTACGGAGAGAAACAGTTCAAATATCGCAGCATCCTCAGCAAAATCACCCCAGACGCTGCTTATGTTGAAAAGTAGCTCATTTGGTTTTAATTCATCCTGTACCATGAGGTTACAGCCTGTTTTAGTTCCTGCTTGCTTTTTAGCTGCTTTCTGTTACTTTTTTTCCTTTTTTCTTTCTTTTTTTTTTTTTTTTTTCCTGGAGCTTGTGAATTGCAAGGTCAAGCTAAAGTCAAACTTTACCATTTCGGTGATGAAATGCAAGCAGATGTGGCTGTTTCATGTGACAACGCGCCCGCCCTGCCGCGCTGGGGTCCGTGGGTGGTGCCTGGCACCCCAGACCACGTCCACTCCCTCGCAGCTCAGCTCTGCCCCTTCCCCAGTTCTGATTTCAAAGCCTGTGCCAGGTTGGCCACTGTCCATCTGTGGAAGGTGACCAGGGAAATTGCTTTAAATTTCAATACAGAGCGCGGTGCCCACAGCTGCTCTTTGCTTGGCCTCAGGAAGGAGCGTAGGCAGGTGACCGATGGTTCGTGATGGTGTTTTCCTTCATACCATTTCATTGCATCTGAGTCTGACTTCCTTGGGGACGAACCGAACTGCCAATTATGCAGAGTTTCTCCTGGCTCCGTCACTTTTTTTCAGATCTGTCCATTTGCTCTCTGCATCTCTGTTACAGTTTGCAGTTAGCTGATGGTAATCACTTGGCGTTGAGTAGGATGGACCTTCTTAACTGAAATAAAATCAGATTAACTCACCCAGCCCCAGGCTGCTGCTAGAAGCCAAGGACAATTTTTCGTGGAGGTGATGGTGCTGCTCATTGCTGTTAGTGCTTGTGACCATTTGTCTCTTCCCAGCCATGAGATAAAACACTGTTTCCCCTGAGATGAGGCATATGGTTCAGAGCAAAGTGCCCAGACACGCTGGAAGGTTGGCATCAGCCATTCCTTCTGGGACTCCTGCCCTCTCCTCCGGCCGTCTCTTGCTCAAGGCATCACCCTGCATTTGATCCATGGATTTCACCACTGTTGTGCAAAAATTCCAGAATATACTCCTGAGTTTGCCTCTAGATATAGAAATAAAAGCACAACCCCCTTACACAGGGCAAGATGGGGTTGGCAGAGAGGACTCCCCAGCCTCAGCGCATCCTGCACTGCAGGTCTGGGTGCCTCAGTGGTTTCATTCATAGGGTTGAAAAACTCATTAAGCTATTCTGCACGAGACTGGTGAAGAGTTGAGTCTTGCTGGTTTATGTTCATGACCTCATGGTGTGCAGTGAAGCCGCAGTAATTTGAAATATTTCTCTTGGTTGTCTTGCTGAGGTTATTTATTATCTAGGCAGAAAACATACATAGGGTTGGTCTCTTTCGTGGCGATGGTGGGAAATACAAGGTTAGCAAGATGGCTGAGAATTAATGAATTTCTAAAGAAATTGGAGAATGTGCCCCGGAAATTTTTCATCTCTTGGTTTGTGTACACAGGGCTTTGTTGCCTGTTCACAGAATGGGATGTAAACCGCCGTATCAATGAAAACTCTCAAAGTAATGCAAAGAAGCATATTCCTCCCTCAGAAAAACCCCAACCAGACAATATTTTTCTACCTACTTTCAGCCTTACATTCTTCTAGGTCCGGGCCAATTTTATTTTTTTTATGTTAGCTAAGAGACATATTCCCAGAAGAATGCCAAACCCTAAAAATCCTTCTGAAAATTTGACGTAGTCTCTAAATAGAGAAAAAAAGAGGACAGCGGCTGGAGCCCTCTGCTTTGGTGAGCACGGAGGCTGCGAAGCCAGCCTCCTTTCCTCGCCGCAGCCTGCTCCCCGATGTTTCTCTCCGAGGCTTTTGCTCGATGTTGTTTTGTTTCTATTAGGATTAGCCTGACCCACTTAGTGGTCTCGGAGGAAGGGCTGTGTCAGTCTGAGGGATGGCTGTGCGTACAGGGCAGGAGCGCTGGTGTCCCACGTTTCAGGAACATCGCGGTTTTCTCGCCGAGATGCGTAGAGCTGGAGCCGCTTCCAGACATGTGTTTGTAATTTCTTGTTTGGTCTGCCTCGGTTCTGAGAAATGGTGCATTTTTTGATTTGCCTGCTGAAAGGGTTTCACACTTTCGGATACCAGCGTTTGATTAGTTTTGATGATAACCACAGTAGTACAATTCTGACTTCCAGATTGCTTTCCAGCGTGACACTAAGCAGCCACCCATCTCCAAGGCTGAAGACATTCACACGTGCGTTTGATTTTTTCTTTATATGAAGATGCAAAAAAAAGTGTAAAATGCTTGCCACCAAAAAAAAAGAAAAAAAAAATCACATTTCTCGTCCGTCCATTTAGCGTAATGTCTGTGTGAGCCCGTTCTAGTAAATAGGATGGGATCTGTCAAGAACAGAGTAGCTCCAATTCCTTCTTTTATCATCTCCATACACTACTTATCTGCCTGAGCAATTTTTACAAACTTTGTTCAATGAAGGGCTGTGTTTGTCAAACACGTATAATTTAAAATAGAGTTACTGGACTTCGGAAGGAAAATTACTGGGAATTCTTGCCCAGAGATAACATAATATGAAGATGACAGAAAAGAGCAGGCTAGCATTTCTATCACCCTCTTTCCCTGCCTACTAATGGTTTTGATTCTCATTATTTCTCAAATGCCAAGAGTAAAAACTCTCCAGAGTACCAATTAGCTGTGCCCAGTTTGGATACAACTGCTCTCATCCAGGACATATTTCAAGTTGCTGAAGCTCTCTTTGGGAAAACGCAATTTGTGTGCAGCTATGTGTGGTATTTTTCAAGGATTTCATCTTCTTGGGAACTAGAGATGGACTCATACTTAATTTAATTAAACCCAAAGCTTTTTATTAATTGACTTTAAATATAACCAGTTACCATAAACGGGAACCTGAGGGCTGTGTTTGCACATCATTTTTATCTGCCTCACTTTTATTTTATTAGGGGTTACACTTTCTTCAAAAATGAGTAAACGGCACTTTGAATACACTTCTGAATGATCTTGCCTTCTCTACAACCTTTTCCATCTGCTTTTGCATTCTTTTAAATTTAGACAGTTGAACAATGATAGTGACGGAATCTATTAATGTGCAACTATGTTTTTTTACCGTTCTGTTGCTTAAGCATACTGTGTACTTAAGGCACTTTTTCTTATCTCAAACAGCAAATATAGGTAATTTAACGGGTAAAATAATAGCATTTTGGGTTATGGCTCACGGCTGATTCGGGTCAGGATCGCTGCGACATCAGTGGCACCGCGCTTGGTTAATAGGCACTGATAGAGGTACGTTAGCAATGCTGGGGCTCAGCCTTTCTCCTGCATTAATTGCTGCCGGCAGCCCTCTCCCGAGGTAGCGCTCTCCCTGCTTTGGAGATTAGGAAGCAGATCTGCTAAGACTGACGCTTTACTCACATGAATAGCTCCATTGAGTCCAACATGGCTATTAAGTGAGTTAAGTTCAATAATATATTAAATCTTTGCAGGGCCTAAGGCAACTTGGAGGAGGTTATTTAAGAAGTCTGCCCTAGCCTTTTGCTGCAGCCACAAAACCATCCTTGTCAGAGCTCTCTGCTTTCCCGCTCCTAATTTCGTGGCTTGTACAGTGTTTTGCCCCTTTCCTCTTGCAGACACAGCACCTCTCATGAGCATCTGCCTCTTTCTGTCGCTCCCTCGTGCGGCCTCCCCTCCACAGCCCTTTGCATCTCTCCAACCCACCTGTATTCCCTTGAATTTTGTTTTTCAGTAATTCAATGGGAGCAAACAAACAAACAAAAAAACAACAAAAAAAAAAAACAGAGGAGCAGCTTCCACTGCCCCTCAACACCCAAATTAACTGCGGCTTTTATAAAATTGCAATACTAGCAAAAGCAACAGAGGGAGCTGCTGCCGATGGCTGGGATCCAGCGAAGCACTATGAGCTGTACTTGCCTAATCCCCGGCAACGATCTCCCCCACAGCTCTATCTTTTAGGATTCCTTGAAATGGGTAAAAAAGAAAAGAAAAAAATAAAAAAAAAGCAACAGCCTCAATAAGATTTCTTTGGATCAATATTTAAAGTGCTGGAAAAATTAAGAGAGAAGGATATTTGTAAAATTTGAAAATATTTTCTTAGCCTCAGCGTAAATATTTGTAGAGAAAGCAATTATTGTGCATAAGAATTTTCTGTTGTGCCTGTTTCAGTTCTTTGAGTGCAATGATTGCTTTCTTGGCCTAGCCCCGAAAAACTAAGCAGAGGTGATTAAAAACCTTCAAGTCCTTCAAATTTATTGTAATGTAACTATTTTTGAAAGCAGATCTAATATCAGTACGCTATTTATATTACCCGAGAGCTAACATTTCAGAGACTATACCGATATATCAATGCCTGATGCAAAGCAGATTGCACTGAAGATGTGCAAATGTATACAAGAAGAAAACTGCTTATATTCAATAAAGAACCGAGACATAAACATATTTTAATACAATGGCAGAAATGGCTTTGAAATCGCCGGGTTCCTACTGGTTTACTCCATCTACCTCCCCGACGTTTCTCTCCTGCATCCCGTGTGCAGCGAGGGGGGGGCACCGACCCACAGCTCAGTTGCCCCTAAGGGGGATGGCAAATGCAGGACCGATGCTTCCCCGAGCGATGTGACAGGCCAGTTTTGTCTGTGCACATCAGGCTTATTTTTATCCCAAAATACGTTTTTGCTCCTGCTGCCCGTCCCAGGGCTGCACGCTGCCCTGTTGCTGCATCTCTGCTTCTGCCCTCCCCTAAGATCTCCCCTCGCACCCAGCGTCTCCCCTGTGTCCTGGGATTTCTCAAAGGGACCCCACAGGTTCCCAAAATGGTGTCCTTGAGCTCTTCTTGCCCACGGACACCTGCCAGGGCACTTACTGGAGCATCAGTTGAGGATGAATGTCTGGCCGCCCCGTGCAGTGCCAGGCTCCAGTGGGTGGGATGGGAAGGGGTGGCTGAGGGCAGTCCCGGTCCCAGCACCCAGAAACTGCTCCGAGGCTGAAGGGAAGAGCAGGCAGGTAGCAAAGATGCTACTGGGACGCAGAGGGGTCCGTTCAGGCTGCTGTCAGGGCCCAGCACTGAGGGGTTGCTACCTCCCGGCTCATTTCTGGTCTTTGAAAGGATGTGTTTTCATAGAATCAGAGAATCACAGAATGGTTTAGGTTGGAAGGGACGTTGAAGATCATCGACTTTCAACCCCCTCTCCCACAGGCAGGGACACCTCCCACCAGCCCAGGTTGCTCAGAGCCCCATCCAGCCTGGCCTTGAACACCTCCAGGGATGGAGCTTCCACAACTTTAACTCCACTACTTTTCTTTATAGTAGAGGGTAGAAAATGTTCCCCTTTTATATGGATATTCAATTCCCCTTGGGCTGTACAGAAAACAATGGCTGTAGGGGTTTAAGGCAACCAGATCTAGCCATCAGGACATCCAGTTACTCCTCATGGATGTCCCCAGTGCCACACTTCATGCCTGTGCCATGGCAGGAGGCAGTCTCAAACCTCCCTGCTACGCTTTTGCCTCTTTTGCATCTCACTGCTGCACTCCTGCTGCCTCTGCACTGCGGTCATACTCGGCCGCCTCTATCTGAGATAACCAAAGATGCAGAAACCTTCTGGTCTCCCTGCTAAAACCTTCCACGCTCAGCACAAGGCGAGGGCCGGAGGCTGCGGAGCCTCGCCTCGCCTCGCCAAGCCAGAGCTGGGCAGCCCAGCAGCTGGCTGCAGCGGGCTCCCCACCATGCAGCCCCCATGGCCGAGCTCAGGATGTGCATGTTTTCACCCCTGTCCTCACCCCTCTTTCTAGGGAAGTCACCCACTCCTTCCTTCCCTCTCTGCCTTTGATGGTTCATCATATTTTGCTACCGGCAGCGGCCTCCCGCTCTTCCCAGAAACCTTCTCCCCTCTACTAGCTGCCCCCTCCAGCCAAGTTTAACCACAGCAGTGCCCTCTGGCCCCAGGAAGATTTCATAATTCCCTCTCCTTTGGCCACAAATACTCTTCTTGTATCATTCCCTCCTTATTTCGCACATCGTTTCATCTCTGTGCGACCAAGCAGTGAGTCAGCCATCACTGCCACCCGTCTCTGTACACCATCACTGCCCCTATCTCTGCACCCCATCTCCGCACCCCATCACTGCTCTCCCATCTCTGCACTTCCTCTTGCACGGGTGCCCTGGCACGAGCATCCCCTCCTTACCCCCAGCACCCTGTCCGTGCCCCATAGGGCATTGGAGACCTTTGGTGCCTCCGCCACTGGCCCACCCAAAGCAAACCCTTTCTGCAAGCCCACATACATGATGTTCAGCCACAGCCTGGAGGGGACAGGCACGAACGTCCCAAACCCACATGGCCAAAGCCACCTCTCCCAGGACAGGCGGTTTTCACCCGGGGAGTGGCATGGGCACCGGTGGGACCCTCAGTCCCTTGCCATCTCCTGCGGTGAAGGTGTTATTAGAGGCATTAATATTTCAGCCGGTTTCCAGCGAGGATTCCCTTTGTGCCACCTGGTGGACAAAGGGGACATTTTCCCCTTTTTATTTCACAGAAGAGGAAGGAGCTGCTGGGAAAGTTCACTTTCGGTGGGGAATCTGGCCGAGCATCACCCGATTTAAATTTCGTGTGATGAGAAATGCGATCGTGCGACATCACATACCCCAGGGTAAGCCCCAAACCACTCCAGCATTAATCAAATACCTATTTCTTACCCATTGCTGATGTTTATGCATAATATTGCTTTTTAATTGTAAGTAAAAGCTGTTCAATAAAATTCAGTTACTATAATCATCTTAACAAGAAAATAACCTTTGCCCCGGGCTGGGGACGAATTCACATTCTTACTTTTTTTCAGATTTGAGCAACTACTTTCTGATTTTTTAACAAATGTGCAGTTTGAATCCCTCCTGTGGCCAGTCACAGGCAGGCTGCGAGGGATGGAAATGCTGGTAAGAAGTCCGTGGAAATAGAAAAATTTAAGTAAATAATAGTGGATGTTCCTGGCAAGTCTTGGGTTTTTTTTTTCAATTTATGAACACAAACATTGCATGAGAAATTCGGTTCCGAGAGATATTTTCGTTGGAGGATTAGAAGTAAATCCCCGAATTGAGGTGCTTAATGAAATGAACCAAAATGGCTTTTGCTCTCAAATCCCTGCAAGAAGAGGTGCCCAAACTGAGCTGCAAAATAGCTTCAAATCATGAATAAATAGCGAGAAAACTGCAGCATGCTCAGAGCACATTTCAGAACAGCACAAGATGTTGATAGCCCGTGAGGAAATTCATCGTCCAGAGTTTTCTCCCACTATTAACAATTTTACATCCCGAACATGGAGAGATGCTGCCTTTAGTGAAGTCCATGGAAATTTTAACAGTGATTTGACTTGGGCTGGGATTTTGCCCCAAATCTTTTCGTAAACTCAACAAAATGACTACACAAAAACATAGAGCACAGACAAAAATCGCAGCCAGCAGCTGTTGCTGGCTAATGCCGGCGATAACACGGGGCAGTTCGAGGCAACACTATAGAAAATGAAGAATTTCTTTGCGTACATAGCCTGAAATCTCTGCGGGCAGAATGAAGCCGAAATTTGGCTATAACACTCTGATATCTTGACTGCTGCAAAAAGACTCCCACGAAATACTTCTGCCTACAATTAGCTTTCACTGTGATTTTATATCTCACTTGAAAGACGTCTTCATAATATCCCACGTAATCTTTCGGGGCAGTAACGCTTCTTCCCCAGGACGTTCAATTCAACCACCCAAAGCCCTGGCTGTGTTTTTCTAAAAAGAAGGGGAAAATGAGCACAAATTAAAAATGTTTTGACTTTGGAATGAGGAAAATCATATGTTTTATTTGGAAAAGAAATTAATTGCTTTTATTTTCTTCAGTGGCAAAACCCATATAACTCAGACTGTCCAGAAATGGAAAGCTTTTCATTTTCTAGGGAAACAACCTCCTTCCCTCTCAAAGATTCAATTTTCACTGACTTAGAATAACTTGCCCTGTCTAGAGATTAAATGAAATATTTTAGTTCATCTCAGACTTTTAAAAACAACCTGCAATAGTTTTTTTAAAAAATCCAGCTAATCAAAGATAATAAAAAAATGAAACACGAACACGTTTAACCTAAAAACCGCAGAAACAAAGACTGTAGGCTTTCCTCACCCTCATTAATTTATTTTCTCCCCTCCCCCGGAAATTTTTGTTTAGTAAAACGTTTGCTCCGAAAGCTGTCGGAGGACTGAGCTCCAGGGCAGGAGCTGCTCTGCGGGGAAGCAGCGGGTGCCCGGCCACCTCCAGTCTGCTGCAGGGCTGCGGAGGTGACAGCACCCGCGCTGGGGACAGGATCCTTCGTCCTTGGATCTTATCCACCCGGTGGAACATTGCGGCCTGGGGAGCCGGGGATGGAGGGGATACGGGCAGTGAGCTGGGATGGGACGTGGGAGGCGGCAGAGGGAGGGGGTTAGGAATGACAGGGGACATTTTTGGGGTGGGGGAGCACAAGCGGCTTAAGCCGGCTTTATCAGCCTGTTATAAACTGGCAATCAGCGGGGCTGATTTGGCAATCAGTCAATACTGGCTCAAAAACAACCTGGCGAAATGAACCCGGGACCCACTTGAGGTGACCTTTGGAAGGAAGAAAAACAAGTTTAAAAGAAAACAAATGTTTCACAGTGGTGTTTTAAACAGCTCCGTTTAACTGAGGGTGTGTAAGGACATTTTTCCTCTGTGTGTGCGTGAACTCTTTGTGTGCCTGGAGCTTTGTGGTGACACGACGCGCTTGTGGCCCTCGGCCATCCACAGATGCCCCACCTGCTTATGCAGAGGACCCATCAGTAGCTCCCCAAGCTCCCTGATACCTCCAGCGAAGCTGGGCAAAGCTGCTTCACCCTTTCCTGGGACAATCCAGGGGCACACGCTAATGAAGAGGCAGCTGTAAGTCTCCCCTATTTATTCTCTTCCCAAACAAAAGCGGCAATTGCAGGTAGCCTGTAACACAGGTCGATATTCAGAGGTAACTAGCACGGCCGTTGAAATCCCGACAAAGTTTAGTCCAGGGTTCGCATTCCAGTTTGAGGTCGGCTTGTCATCCCGTGAGAACGCGGCAATCGCACGAAGCCATTGCACAACACGGCTCAGGAGCAGCGGCTGTTTTTCACCGCCTCGCCTGCCTTTTATGCTGCCCGGGGACTGGATTCCTCCCGAAACCCCAATTCCCCCTGGCTCTCAACCAGAAGATGCCCCTTTCTTTCCCCCAAACTGGCCTGCTAGCAAAAACTCAACAGTTTGAAACCAACTGCCCTTCAAACGCTGGATATGAAGCCCTGCTTCTGCCCAGACTCTCCCTAAAAACCTAACGAGGAATATGTGAAACGTTTGAAGGAGCCGAAATGGCCCAGCCGCGGATGGCGTGTAGCAGCCCCACTGAGATATCTGGTTTCTGTTACATGTTTCTTTTCCTTGCATTATCTGTATTAGAACTTATAAAATGGATGATTTGTATCAGCTGTCCTGCTTTGTTGTTATTGCCATGTTCTGCTAAAATGATAACGAACTGCTTGTCCCAAATTTTCCCCTCCCACAAAATATCCCAGCTATGCGAAATAAAAAGATGCCATTTTATTACAGGGCCGAACAGAACTGTATAAGAGGCAAAATGAAGGGCCTGTGAGGGGCAGGACTCCAGGGATGTGGAGGAAAAGTTGGTGGAGACGATGGTCACAGGGAATGCAAAAAAACAAAAGCAATTATTAGCTTGGAAATTAGTTGTCATTTTGTAACCACAACCAGGAGCCTCATACCTTCCCTCCATTGCATCATAGCCTGGGACACTTGGATTTGAGAGGACAATTCCCAACTTTCATACAGGATTTCACGCTAAAGCATTTTTGGGAGAACTTATAATTTGCTCTATGAATCCTGGTTTACCTGAATTTCCAGGTGCTGGGCAAAACTATTCCTCAAATCTACCTAATTTCATGAGGTCATGGAGAGAGGGATATTTTGTCCAGTATTGGAAGGGAGCCTACAAGAAAGCTGGAGATGTACTTTTTACAAGGGCAGGTATTGATAGTACAAGGGGCAATGTTTTCAAACTGGAAGAGGATAGTTTTAGATTAGATATTAAGAAGAAATTTTGATGATAAGGGTGGTGAGGCACTGGCACAAGTTGCCCCGAGAAGCTGTGGCTGCCCCATCCCTGGAGGTGTCCAAGGCCAGGTTGGACGGGGCTTTGAACAACCTGGGCTGGTGGGTGGTGTCCCTGCCCATAGCAGGCAGGGTGGAACTAGATGATTTGTAAGGTCCCTTCCAACCCAAACCATTCTATGATTCCATGATTCTATGATTTTGGATCTGCTCACCCAAACGGGTGTTCCTGATCCTTCCCTGGGGAGCCTTGGCCAAGCCATGTGCATGGCCAGGCAGACTGCTGTTGTGCATGTCTGTACAGTAATTCCCTCACTCATGAGCCGGGTTTTTTTTTTCTGCCACATCTGGTGATGAGGTTTTTCAGGAGAAAGACAGCAGAGTCCGTCCTCCTTTGTGCGCCTGTGAGCAGAAAGCCCTCCCCGTGGGTGAGTCATTAGACCAACAGCCGTGTTTCCCAGGCTGCAGGATCCCCTCTGCAAACACAGGCTGGTGTGGATTGTGTCCTGATTTCAATGAAAATTGCACCCCAAATCATAAGGTTATATATGGCTTTGGTCTGGCTCCTCCACCAAAATTCAATGGTGTCCTCCTCTTCAGTGACCACACTTTCCCTCAAAATATTTAAGGTGTTTCTATCCCTTCTCACTTTATTTCTTCCTTCCACCGCTTGCGTTGTGAGGTTGGTGCAAGCAAATATAATCTGGGTTTTACAGACTACAAAAAGGCAGCAGAGCTGAAGTGATTTATTGTTAAAGGAACTGAGGTCAGATCCAGACCTACAGCTCAGGAGAAGCTATGAATTCTGCTCCTTTGCCCAAACCATTGAGCCGGACACTTCTTGACTTTGGTAGTTCCACTGCAGGACCACTTTTGGAAAGTACTTATCTTAGGAGTTGCAAATACCATGACATTTCAGATGAAATCTCATCGAGCAAGTCTACTTTTCAGAGGAAATATTAAGGAACTTAACAACTTAACACTTCAACAGTGATAAAAACATATTTGTCTTTTATACAGAAGAGGGCTGACAGCCAAATTCTGTAATTGAGAATACTTCCTTAAATATATAACACTGAATGAGCAGCAAAAGGGTCAATTCATATTTTTATGAAAACAAGCAAAAGTGACTGTTCTGTTTATATTATATATGCCTGGAGCGTGGGCATCCTGTCTTTGGAGGTGATGTGAGCTGTCACATAACTGAAAGAAAAAGCTGGAATGTCTGGGTGAAAAGAATATACAGAAAATGATTTCAAGACAATAAAAGTAATAATTTATCATCAGAAAAAGCGCTGGGGTCAGAACTTTTATTAGCACTTCTGTGAGGCTACACCAAATTGGATGGGTGGGAGAGAGGGTTTTAGTAAATATTATTTTAAGTGGTCTGGCTAAAGAATATCTCCTTGCACGGCTTTGCAGTGGATTATTAATTATTATTTAAAACCTCAGTAAAGCTTTTGTTTCTCCATCTTCGTGTTCTCAGGAAAAATGTACCTCATTATAGACTTATATTGGCCCTTCTGCAAACAGAAGGTGATAAGTTTTCCACTTTAATCAGACATTTTCATTTGCATCTAACTTCCTGCTGAACGTTACTGACTACAAAGGATTAAAATTCTTAATTCTGGTCCAACAGGAAAATTGTTTTTTTTTCAGATGATCAGAATGCAAATAAAACCTTTTTCTTTTTGCCCTCCCCTGCCTTTTTCTGTATGTTTTAGAAAAGTCTTGCTTTGTAGATAATTTGGAAACATATGTTGCAGTCTCGTTAGTAGAGTCGAGTGCTAAATCCCCCAATCGAATAAAAATCTAATAAAAGCCACGCTTTGTAACTACTAATTTTTGCAGCTGTTTGAGAAAAAAACCCACATGTCTCTTTATACTGATTCTTGCTTTGCTGATGACTTGCAGCTATCCTCTTTCCCCGAAATGCCAGCGTTCCTAACCAGTTGCAAGTGTGCCCCCTTCTACGTCATTTCAGGACAGTCAAGACCAAATTTTCCATTAAAGAAAACTGGGACCTGTTCCTTTGCAGCCACGCTGCTGCCTATCTGCTGGACTGCTGCTCCAAAATGTCCCGTTTTTCCCTACTAGTCAGAGGAACGTTGCAAGGAGGTGGTGGAATTTGAAACGAAAACTGCTTGCGGGTCAGCTGGGAATTGCTCTGCAAATTTGTCTTCAGTTGTTGACAGATGCCCTGGATTTAAAAGACAGAGGCAGAGAGGAGAAACTCTGCTTAATCCTAAATGCAAAGCACAGGTGGAAACNGGGGGGGGTTGGTTGGAAAATTCTGTTTCATTAAATTGCAATTTTTTTTGCATGAACATGTTCATTTAAAACAACCCAACTTTGCTAGGAAGGTTTTTCAGATCCAGGACGTAGTTTCTTGCCAAGGCTAGCAAAAGGAAGGACTGTCATTATTCCTGCACAACAGCCCATCCAAACCACCCGCCAATGTAATTTCCCAGAGATAAGAGGGCTTAGGTTTCAGAACGTTCCTCTGCCTTTATTTTTCCCTTGAAAAGTGCCAACCAAACTTGGCACCGCTTTGGGCTGGAACCAAAAGGTCAAGCCCTGCGTTCCTTCAAGAAATGCAGTTGCTTTGTGGCCAGCCCAGTTCGGAGAGGTGCATCGAACAACAGGGATTGAATTTTCATGCCGGATCATATGGTTCAAAATAAAGAAGGTTCAGTTATTTCCCTTTTGCTCTTCCCAGCAAGAATGCCTCCCAGCAAAGTTCCCCGTGCTTGAATTTTAGATCAAAACAGTTGCAGAGCATCCAAAGCCTGCCTGCAGTGCGGTGGCTCAGCCGCGCTCGCAAAGACAAAGGCGGCCAAAGGAAAAAACCCTTTAAGACACAAGTTGGAGCGGGGATGGAGTGGAAGAAAAGCTACTGCTTCAAAATCCATTCCAGAGGATGGGCTCTGCCATCCCGCAGCTACCAAGCAAAGCCTACGTGTGGCAATGGGTGTTGTCTCCCACGCTGGGCGAGCGGCAGGAGAAGACAAGCCAAAGGCGGGGGAGAGCTTTCTGCAAAGGTGCTCCTGCAGTGACTTGCTCCTCCAACGGCTCCGTCGCTTCAAAACATGACAGCGCTGCCTTGCAGGGAAGCTGTCTGGTACCTGAAAGGCTGGTCAGCCCTTCACGACACCCAGGTCCTGTGTTTTGAAGCCTTCATGTGCAGGAGAGGTGTAGGACAGGCCATTTCGGGGAGCGGCAGCGATGAGCAGCGTGCTTCAACGCAACAACAGGGAGGGAGGGAAGTAGCGGCTGTTACCTAGGGTCAGGCTGGCCATCGCTTTTCCTGCGCTTCACGGGGAAATAGCAGCACCAGGTAATTTATGGGGTCTTCCAGGTGACCACAGCAAAAGGAGAGGCGGTGCTCGTCCTGCATGGGCAGAGGTGGTCGCTGCTGAGCTCGCTGGGTTTATTCCCGGTCCAGATCTCCCCCTCGCAGCCCCCTAAGCCGGTCCTGCTCCTCTCTCTGCATCCCATTTCCTCCTAGAGGTTTCCTTCAGGTGCTGCTCACTTTAAGACTTGCCTTCACAGAGGCACTGTGGGTTGTGTCTCGACTGGATAATGAGCTGGGGAAAAATGTTTTCAGGAGGAATTTTTCCCTTCGGTGCTTAAAGGGAGCCAAATTACTGCATAAAATTGTAACACGGTACGTGAACAGTGCTCCACATTCAGAGCCTCTCCTGCCATTCGAATGTCCGTGTCTTTCTCCAGAGAAGAATGGGGACTTTCTAGAGCTGCTGGAGGGTGAAACAAGGCAAGAGCAAACTTGCCGTTGTGATGGGAAGGTCCTGTCAAAGAGTATCTGGCCACCAGCTATTTGAACAGAGAGAGCTGGACATTTCATGGTTCCCTCAACTCTATTCCAGGTGGTATGTTACAGATTGTTTACATGAAGATTTATTAATTTTCAAGCCATTGGATGCATTGCAACTGTCCTGTTAGGAACATGGAAAATAAAAATAAAGGAATAAGAAGGAAACTGCAGGTACAGTGTGCCCAGAGACATCTGGCAAACACTTGTCCCCAGTGCCCCAGCAAGGTGCTCACATCCAGTTGTCAGCTCTTGACCGCTCTCAACAAATTTGTTCTCTGCCATCCCCTCTGAGCCCTTCTTTGTTCACTTAAAAAAAAAAAAGATTTTAAAAGGGCATTTTCTGTATCATCATTTCCACATTTTTTTTTCTTGTTATTTTCTTTTTGGTTACCTTTATTGCGGCCATCGAACCTGCTGAAAGAAGGTTTGCCCTGGACTAGATGCAACAGCAGATGCAGCTCTTCTGCCCTCCAAATGCCACTCTAGCTTCCTGCACGACACGTATACCTCACTCTTAATTATAACAGAAATAAAAAAAAAACCAACAAGGCTTTTTGGGATACTATCTCAGGAAAGGACAAGTAGCAGTAATGTTCAGAGACCTGCTGGGAGGAGCATTATCCACAACCTATTTAGATTTCAAAAGTAAGCTGAAATGCTGCAAGCCACTCCACGGCTTCTCCTTGTTTTGGCAGTAGAATTATGGCCCAATCCAGTTTTCCAGCACTGTTTCCATTTCCCATCACCACCACGCATGCACGGTAATGACCAAACATTTTAAAAGCAAAAAATCCCCCAGCACTTACCAAAGAAAAGGTGGTTAACAAACGTTTGGGGTCCAACGAAGTGGAGACAGCAATGGCACAGGCATGTCCCAACCCAACCTGCCTTTCCAGGAATGCAGGTTTCCTACAAAATTGCCCTCCCCGCCTCAGGGCAACACCCCCGGCACCTCTCCTCCTGCCCCGCTCTGCGGTTATTGTGTGCACAGATGAATGGCACAGACCCGTGCGCTGGGATGTTATTGCTGGATAAAGCTAATAAAACATTTGACTCACTGCGAGGAAGCTTTCCCATCCCACTACACGCCTGATCTCCAGGGTTACCCGCGTTTGCCTCCTCACCTTTGCAATGTATGATGTTATTCTAACCTCTTTCATCTTTGGCTTTTGGCAGTCTTTTCTGCTTTAAGTATATAGTTATCTTAAGTTGAGCAAGATGTTTCAGGCTACAATAACTGGCTGATGTTTTAAATTGAAATCTCCTAATATGCATTCAATTTACATGTATTAAGGCTCTCATTCAATCCGAAATACCAACCAAGTATAAAATAATAGTGACACTTGACATTTTCACAGAGATTTACAACTTCAAAGGGCTCTACAATATAAACGAACGAACTCTGTACGTGTGAGATGGGTAAGCAAATACTATTAAGAAGGAAAATGGACAAGGGGAGATTGCAGAGCTTGCCCAAGGCCAGACACGGGGCCGGTGTCAGCGCTGGGGTCCTGGCTCGCTCTCATACACCCAAACCACTGGCGGTTGTTAACTTTAAAAGCTGTATAACCAACACAGACGAGTCATGCACGTCTACATCCCAAGCAGACGTAGGAGAAATTTAGGCACTGGAATTGAATGCTGTCATCCAACAAAACGCAGGCGGTCTCTGCCCGGCCCTGGGAGCTCCGGGGCATGGTGGGTGCTGTGGTTCCTTACTGCCGAGCTGCCCCTGCACCGGCGATGCGGCTTTGGCACCCAGATTGGGGACTGGTGGGACAACGGCCACGGGGCAGATCCTGCTTCTGCAGACCTGCCTCCGGCCCAGCCGCCGTCCTACCCTGCGGGCGAATGATAAAACTGGTAGGAAGCCCTACGGACCAACTGTCTTTGCAAACAACCTGTGCATTTGTCTGTGAGGGTGGTTTCAGCCTATTTTCTCATTTGCAAACACGGGCCAGGTCCCTCCCTTGTGACACTCCTTCGTTTCGGGGGGAGGAGATGGCTTTTGAGCAGCACCGTGCGCTTGCTCCAGTAGCCTGAATTAGAAACCTGCACGCTGTTTGATGGATGCTGCGATTGTTAACGCAAATAAGCGGGTGGATGTTTCATTAATCACAGCCCATAAACCATTTTGACTAACCGAAAAAATATTTCCTCTTTCTTATTCATGCAATGGTTTCTCCGAGCCTTTTAGCCCATTTGTACAGGCTAGAGAATGAGTTGCTACCCGTTATACAGCATGTCCTGCCCTTCCCTTTCTTTGTAAACATGAGCAGCTCGATTCCATGATGTGTTTTGATGAACTGCCAAGAGCCAGCTAATGTACTGTTTGCTGACAAGTATTTGTTATTAATCCAAAAGCACTGAGCTTGTGGGTTGGGATTTTTTTTTTTTTTTTAAGAAATATAAAAACTAAATTAAACAAGGGTGTGGAGATTCCTCAAATGTAGCTACTGTTCCTTCCGTGGTGCAGTTGCAAATATGCGGCTCCTCCAGTTCCAGGGAATTATTTAAGTCATTCCACTCCTTTATCACATATATCTTCCAGCAGAAATCACAAAAGCCTAACTGGGTGTCCTCTTCTGATGATCATTTTCACTAAAGAGCTCAAATTTTAAAGCAAACGAAGAGGGATAAATCTGTGGCAGCACTTCCTTGTACATGTCTTGCTGCTTCATGCAGCTCCCTGGGACCAGGTGGCGACAACGGGGCGGCAGCTGCTCGTCACCAGCTGAGAACCCCCAAACTCAACATACATGTGAACCCCCCCAAGGACGTTGCACGTCACCTAATGGGTTTCTTTTGATGTATTCTTGACAAGACCCCTCCTTACAGCCTCCATGGCTTTTCAGGATGTGCTCAGGACACCAGTGTAGAGTCTGGGACGCTTTGCTGCCTGGATGAATCCTTTTACAGGGAGCAGCCCATTAACTCATTGCAGAGGCGCTTGCAGCACCGGCCATGGCTGGGACCATCCCCATCCCATCTCCAGAAACGGCTCGTGGGAGGGAAGCGTGTGGAGGAGGAGTAGGAGGAGGGGGAAGACATACTTTGGAAGCGTTGCCAAGCCAAGCACGTTGGAGACGAGCGTCTCCGCAGCAGCCACCGCGGCACGTCAGGCTGTGGCACTCGCTGCACCAACAGGTTTGTGCGACGGGACCCCCCACAACGTGGAGCGGAAAGCGCCCCGAGGGCAGATCAATTTTAAGCTTGATGGAAAAAGATGACAACTATGTATGAACCGAGTAGGCAGAGAACACAGGGGCTTTCATTTTCATGTGCAGGGCACCATTTGCCTTCCAAATTCAGCTGACAGCTTTTGAGGCAGCTCTTTCAGGTGACAAATGGTAATAAAGCTCCTATTTACACTGGCTATTGACTCATCTTAGGTGGAATTATGTACCGAAATAAGTAAATAGCTTCCCATTCAATGTGATCCATATACAGCTACGGGCCGTAGTACAATGCAAAGCTCCTGTATAGACAAGACTCTTGTTTGTTGTGTGCTTTTCTAGGTCACTTAGCACTTTGCTTCATAAATGTGCTTTTTAGGAGTGAGACTCCTGGTGCGAATGGTCTTTCCGTTGTACAGAGTAATTCACCCTTAAAAGCTAGCAAAGCTATGATGGCTTTTTAATTTGCATTGTAAACACATTAAGGACGAGCTAAGCAAACCAGGACAACTTCGGATGCCTTTTTTCAGGCCTGAATATGAGGGCTTGTACAGTTTATTTTGTTAGTATCTCCATTTATCTCATGAGTTTTGGGATTGTTAGAAAAAATATCTTGGAAAAAGATTCTCAAGATAATGGTATTTCAGATGGTGCAGTTGCTGGACATTACATGTGCACGTAGCGTTTTCATAGCTCTGGTTCGTGTCAGCCAAACTGGTAGAGGGGGACAGAGCCTATTTTTGCGTCTTTGTGTTGTGTTTTTTGTGTTTGCCTTGGAAGTGATTCTGGGGATATTTAATCCAGTTGAAAATGTGTGATTAAAAATCCCTTAAAAACTAAACAAAAGAAACTCAAAGAGCAACAGTCAGCAACATGAAAAAAAAAGAGTTGTATAACATTTTCTCTCTTAAAAACACTCAAAATGTAGCATAAATATTTTTGAACTGGACTCCCTCCATGATGCTGCTCAAGGACCTCTAAACTGCTCCCGAATCGCGAGGCAGAATCGTGAGGTGCACAGGGACAGGCAGCATCTCATCTTCCCTGCAAACCCTAAGTCATGTGCTGTAGGAGAAGTTACTTTCCTCTTACCTCTTCTTATCTATTATTACTCGTGTTCATATTTAACTCTTCAATCTCTCCTTCAATGCAGTCCCAGTGGAAAAACATATAGTAATGAAAACAAATGTTACTTTCACTTCCATCTCTGTTGACTTCTTTCCTTAATATTTCTCTGGTTGATGCTGATATTACTGCTTTGCAAAAATCACTTTCCAATGAACAAGCCAGGTATTAGTGTCACTTTGTGGGTCTTTTTGAGAGACCTAAGATGCCATTGCCTGCACATCACTGAGGTATATTTGAAGCAGAGGAATCCAGGTCTTCCAGTGCTATTGCAGGATTGTGTCCCACCATCACCCCTGAGAGGAGTTTTTCCCATCTCAGAAATTTGTGTTTGTTTGTAGAGAAGATCATACCTACTTGTCTGATGCCTACATGGATGCTCATGCACCTCTGCTGGAAGATGATAAGCGTTGTCTTCTGCTGCTGGAGAGTAAAAGAGAAGTAGGGAAAGGTGTTGCAGTTCTCCAGAGTGCAAAGTGACCTACAGCCCCTCAGTGGGAGGCATGAAGTTATGTAGCTCATTAAACCTTAAAAAAGCAAGGAGAGAAGCTGCTTCCAATTATCAGGATGAAAATTAATGAAATAAAAACTACAGACAGGCTGCAGAATTATGCAATAAAAAGGGCTTTGCTGGCATTAACAAGGCGGGGTGTAATATTTGTGTGGTTCTAGCTCAGCCTTGGCTTGAACACATGGTGATTCCGCACATAAAATGTATCCAAATTAATGAATTAAAAATCCTTGATAATCCCACACAATTTTCTGTTCATACTTAACTATTATTAGTTGGGAAATCTGCTCAGAAAGGGAAAATGAGGTTGTGATCTGTTGTCTGAGAAAATAACCTCTTTGTTAGTACCAAAAGAGTCATGCGCTGGAATGGCTGGCCAGATTCATCGAAAAGCCCAACTGCTGTCTCGTTGCTGTAGGGAACGAAGGTCCAACGTAGCACTAACTGCATATAACAGGGTCCAGGAGAGACTTACTGTGTGGGGGACATGGGACTGAAGCAAATGGAGTGTGGAAGTGAATATGCATGAGAAAAGCTGCCTTTAGTTACACGAACAGTCTTATTAAGTCTTCACATCAGCCCACAGAGAACATCCTCCACAACGTTAGGTCTGCCTTGGGACACAAACAGTGTTGCCATATTAGTCCACACCTAAAATCAATCTAGTGTGCCTTGCACTAGAGGTCATAGCCTTCGGCATCAAGAGCCTGCATGAGCTTTATGCAGAAAATATTGCTTTTTCCTTCCTTTTCGCTTTCCTTCTCCTGATTTCTATTAAATTGCCTTTCTAGGCAACTGAGCAAAAAAGTGTTCTCTTGCTTTGCAAACTCCGTAAATGTAACCTTTGTTTCTGTTGTAGTGATGTCTGTCTGGCATAGGATATTTGTAGGATCCAGAAAGTGTTCGCCAAGGGCTGAAGAGCCCACTGGCCTGGTGGGCAAGGTACAGTGAAAGTAGTATACATGAAAATGTGTTAGTGAGATTGCTGTTCCCGTGGCTGTAGATACAGAATCTCCAGAGAGGGGAGAATGTTGCAGTCTAAACATTTGTATTATAAAAAAATGGGAAATCATTTGCTTAGCCATAAATTAGCCCCTCCGAGACAGATTTATTGCGGCATGGAATGTTTTAATGAGAAGAGGGGGTTCCACAATCATAGGATACATTTTGCATCAAAATGCTTGGCATATAAATAACATTGGGGTGAAATTTTCAACCCCGTGATATTTAGCACTTAACTGGGGATTTGGAAGGAATTTAAGGAAGAGGGCTGTGTAAATTGGTTTTTCAGTTAAATTCTGAGCGCTCTGAAGTCTGACGTCAGGTTTACGCACGGGAGCCGTGCTGGGATGCCCACCGCGGGGCGGGGGAGAGGTGAGAGCTGAGGTCTGAAAGGCTCACAGAAGTGGTGTTTGTGGAGAGCAGCTTTCTCTCTCTCCCTCCTTCACGCAAAGCCCATTCTACGCCTGGTTCTGGGGATAAGAGAGATGACAGGAGCACAGCTTCAGAAATATTTTTTCTCTTTCACCCCCTGTTACCCCAAAGTCCTGTATTTCACATGCCCCTAAACTCTTTGTTTTAATGGTGATTATTCTTGGCATAGGAATTGTCTCTAGGCTCCCTGAATGCATCTGGAAAAGGAGATACAATTCAAGTCCCTGGCTGTGTGGTGGTGTCAGAGAGAGTCAGCAGTAAGTGATTCCCAAAGAACAATCAGTAGGATTCTTCCTATTTTGTATGGCTATTAGCAGTAAGCTTTAACAACCTCTGTAAGAAAACGCCAATGTATATTCAAAGTCATGAGCTGGATACTCAGCTGAGAACCTCTTATTTCTAGCCTGCAGTTTTGGCAAGAATAACTTTTTTTTCTCTTGTTAACTTGTGCTTGAAAGATGACAAGACCATCCCCAAACCTCTTGCTCCTGGTCCGATTTGGTGAAATGTACCTGGATAGGAAATAATGGGGGGAAAAAAGTAAGAATTATGGTGTTATTATGTCATTCTGATTGGCTGTTCACTGCAGAATCATAAATATAACAGAATATCAAGGGATCTGAATTCAGATTTTAACTCCTTAGATGTTAACATTGGTGGCAACAGGTGTTTTGTAGGCCTTCTGTGAATAAATGCAGACAAATGAGCTATGGATTTGTGGGCTGGAGTCAGTTTTCACACCAAGCACAAGCTCAGAGGGGGATGCTGAGCATTGGCATTGGGGAGACCCTTTGGCGAGGACCGAGGGCTGAATACTTTGGATCAGAATGCACATTTTCAAGGTCTGAGTCTATTTTTCCACCTCTGGGAACCTGGCAGAGGTTTAGGGGACGGCTATGGCAGAAGCAGCGTGGTGATTTCCACAGGTTTTGCCAATTCTGCCTGAAGATCCCCAACGAGTTATTACCCTTCAGCTCCCAAACTTGGTCCTGTGATCACTGTCCTGGTTATCGGCTGACTTTGCTGGTGTGATGCTGCAAGCACCCGCTGAGGACCTGGTCTTCTATTCAAAGAAAAATACTCTTGAAGACATCATCCCAGGAGAGTTTGCACTGAAACCTCTAGTGGAGGCATCGGGATGAACAGCCCAACATTGCTGCTCCCTCCGCTCTCAGCGGTTTTGCTCTGCTCACTTTCCCAGAGGAAACATTCCCACTCCTCCAGGCATGGGGAAAAGGAGAAACGCTGGCAGAGCGAATGCTGGAAATTGCAGATGTTTAGCGGCCAAAGCTGAAGGGAGAGATGGAAAAAACCTGGGACATCTCTGGGACAAGTACTCAAACCACATGCCTGCCGCGCTGGCTCTGAAGAATATGAATTAATATTATTTGGGTGTGTAACCTAAGTATTCTCTCTAGGATGCTCAAAAAGATTGTAACAGTCACTTTGTGTTTCCAAACCCATGGTGAAGAGGAAAGCAGATATATAAAGCTTATTTCATGAGTGTTGCTTATGAAGAAGCGTTGGGGTTGGGGAAATGGGCACGGGTGTCCCCAAAAAGTGTTTTAAGCTCAACCACAGCAGCTCTTTGAGTTATCTTGCACATAAAACTTGCTTTTTCTTTAATGCTAAGAACAGAACGCTGTATTTCAACCAATAAGAATAATGCTTAAAACAGTAGAACATGTCTCAGTGACGGAGAGGGTGCAAAGATGACTTGGAGGGACACCTTGGCACACTCTGCCTGGATTTTCTTTGGCACCCCTTAGAGGTATGAATCTTGTTTTCTTATCCAGGTCTTTTCTTCCTCTTTTCCTTTCACCATCTTTCACTGCTGCTGGTATTCCAAAGCCAGCAGTTAAGGAATTACTCCAGATAAAAACATGAAAGTTTTCTTCAAGAGCAGTATCTTCAATAGCACTCTCTTTGAAGGACAATTGCAGTGTTCAGTTTTGATGCATACAAATCAGGGGAGGGGGAGCAAAGTATCCTCTTTCCTGTGTCGATAATTTTTAGCGTTTTGGGGCAGAACAAGGAATATTGAAGTTTGACCTTGAATTTGTTGTGGTTTTCCACAAGAAAAGGTCATGTTTAAACAGTGTAAATGCCTCCTCTTTCTAGGAAAAGCTGTTTTCACCTAATTCATAACATGTTTGCGGTTCTTATGTTGGTAATGAACTGCACTGATTTTGCAGTGTAAGTAATAAATTCACTGACTAAATTTTGCAAAAATAGCAACCCCGGCCAAATTTGCAAGATCTTGGGAAAGTCATGAAAACCATCAATCTTGGCATTCAAAAGTTTACAAAGCGAAACTTTGTTTTACACAAGTGCTGTTATAATAATTTATACTTTTCATTTAACATTTCTTTTACTTAATAAGTATATAATTCATACAGGACAGAAATTAAATTGTACAACACTTGGTTTCAATTTTGCAGTTCCTATTAGGGGATTTTAATGCTCTCTTATTATGGCTACAGAGTTTTTTCGCTGCTATTGGTCCATATCATCTGTATGTTGGTCAGCTTAGATGAAAAGCCGCATTGCATGAGCTAAACCTTAATACTAATGCCACCAAATTAATCAATTCCTACTTTCTGACTTCTGAACCTGCCCTAAGGTGAAGGAAACACGATCCACTGAGGATCATCTTGCAATTAAAACAATTCTCTATGAATCAGCATGACAATGCAGGTGCTAAGCAAGCATCTTTTCAATTAAGTTGGTTTAGCAATTTTGGGGCAAGTCTATTTTGCTTTTTTTTCACATCATTAAGCTTACACTTAATGCTTGCAGCAAACAATAGCTCATTAGTGGATTAGGGATAATTACCAACAGCAGTCATTATTTCTAAGGCTTAATGGGCCAATTTGCTGCTGTAATAGTACCCCAGTATTGTGGTGCTCCAGCAGGAAAGCCGGGGGTGCTGGAATGAGCCACTGCCTTGAAGGCCCTGGAGATGGCTGAGCAATCCCACCCCTTCCCAGGACACCCCACCGTGGGCTTTCCACCATCTGGGGGGTCCCATCAGCTTCCAAGCTTGCATTTTGGGAGCTGGGTTCAAACTGAAGGGCATCCACCTGGGAACAGCTGCCTGTCCCCAAAGCTGCCCGGATTGCTGTCCGTGAAAAGTCCCATAAGGAAAGAGGGAATGCCAGAAGCTGTGCCCACAGGTCCAGCAGCATTGCCCCACCTGGAGCCTCTCCTGGCCTCTCCCCAAGGCTGCGCTGTGGTGTTTTTTGAAGCTTTTTTGGTTCTCCTTCAGACCAGAGACTGAGAGATGATATCTGGATGCTGCCCAGGTATGAGATCTTTCATGAAGCTCTGTAAGAGGTACCAGCTTAGCTAAACAGCTGGCAGGCTGGAGGAATTCTTAAGGAATATTTATGTAAGATGTTAAGGGATGTTTAAAGAGCTCAGCCAGAACGGCACACACCTGCAGCGTTATGGTAAGGCATTACATTCACTTGCTGTTGCACCACCTTCCAGTTGCATTCAATGACCACAGTGAAGAACAAGTGGCAAAAAATGTTCCTGAGCTGGAAACCTGGTACTGTAGGAATAAAGATGAACAACCCAGCTCCATCTCCCACTTTCCCAGGCAGCTTGGGTTGCCTGCAGGTCTCAGCATCTCCATCCTGCGAACATAGGCAGGGGTTGAGCAGAGAAGCCAGGAACCTGGGAGCAGAGGACTGAAGGGACCATTAGAAAAGTTGAAGTATGCATAATTGTAGTCCTGTTTGCAAGTGGAGTAAAATGATATCGACAGCTATGTTTTTATTTTTAGCATCATATTTTCAGTCACTCATTTCAACCCAGAGTGCCATATCATTTTTCTGCTTTTAGGAGGGGGATTAAGAAAGAAAAAAAGACATAATGCTATAGTGGAGTTAAGTGCCACTTCTTCAGGCTCCTGTCAAATCTTGTAATTTGGAATAATTACCAGTGTCAGGTTTGGGGAAGGAGTTTGATGTAAATTGCCTCGATCTGTACTCATCTTGTGAGAAAAGAAAAACAGTATGTTAGAAGGTAGAGGACTGAATAGGCATCACCAGGAAAATCACTGTTTAAGCAGCCTCACTTTAATACACCTGATTGTATTTTATCTCCTTTTTTTCCTTCATGTCATTCAGATCTGAGCAAATCCTGCTCATGCTGAGACCGATGGCGATTTCTCACTTATTTTAATAGCCCAGCCTATAGATTTCTGCTTAGCAGGAGGTCTTGCAGGTTGCTAGGCATTGTATTCATTACTATATACGATCCTTTAAAAAGCAGAGAAAAGCTACCCAGACTTATTTGTAGCTCCATGCAGGGAAAAGACCAACCATCTTCTGCAAGCACTCTCAAAAGAGGTCTGGGGGAACCCATCTGGATTGGCCCAGCCCTGCAGTCCAGCCTGGGTGTCCCGACAAGCCTTAGCAGTGATAGCCATGTTTTCTGGGTAGTACAAGTGAGGATGACAGTTTTGTGAGGGGATATGTCCACTTCAGCCTGAAGCCTTGAGTTGATGTGGAACAAGAGGAGATGCCCAGGCTGGAGCAGGGAAAGGAGCCATTTTGGCTCTGGCCTGCTGTCATCTCCCATCCAGTTACTTTCTTGCATCTGCAACTCATCTAAATTTTTAATTTAGAATTATTTTTTTTTGATGGGGAAAAAATATTCTCAGAAGCATTTGTATACTCTTAGTGAACAGAATCCAAACCCCAAACCCCATAAAAACTTGAAAGTGATCAACCCACTCTTTTGGAATCTGTCTCAGCAAACAGAGCGTTTTTTATTTCTTTCCATTTTGTGTGCATAAAAAAAACATGCCTCATTTTTCCCTCTTTGCAATTTCTTTTGAGTTATGGGAGCAGTTTCTGTCCATGTATTGAAATAAATCACTGCCATAAAAATCACGGTGTATTGCCTTCTCTACTTCTTGAAAATGGCCTTCAAGTCCTGGCGCTATCGTGCATGGCATGACAGGAGCTCAGGTAGGTGCTTTCCAGCTAGGAGGTTTTTGCAAACGTGTCCCAAAATTGCTCTCCTGTTGTCATCCCTAAATCCTGGGAGATATCAGATAGCATTAGTGATCCCAAAGGTTCCTGTCATCAAAATGTCATCAAAGCTCACTACCCTAGACTTCAGGAGACCAAACGTTGGCCTATTCAGGGATCTGCTTGGCAGAGAACCATGCGATAAAGCCCTGGAGGGAAAAGGGGCCCAAGAAAGCTGGTTAATATTCAAGGATCACCTCCTCAAAGCTCAGGAGCGATGCATCCCAAAAAAGAGGAAGTCAGGCAAAAAAGCCAGGAGGCCCACATGGATGAACAAGGAGCTCCTGGACAATCTCAAACAGAAAAAGGAAGCCTACAGAGGGTGGAAGCAAGGACAGGTAGCCTGGGAGGAATACAGAGAAATTGTCTGAGCACCCAGGGATCAGGTTAGGAGAGCCAAAGCCTGGATAGAGTTAAATCTGGCCAGGGATGTCAAAGGCAACAAGAAAAGCTTCTACAGGTATGCTGGTGATAAAAAGAAAGCTAGGGAAAATCTGGGCCCTCTCTGGAAAGGAATGGGAGACCTGGTTACCCAGGATATGGAGAAGGCTGAGGTACTCAATGACTTTTTTGCCTCAGGCTTCACCAGCAAGGGCTCTAGCCACACTGCCCAAGTCGCAGAGGGCAAAGGCAGGGACTGGGAGAATGAGGAACCACCCACTGTAGGAGAAGATCAGGTCTGAGACCATCTAAGGAATCTGAAGGTGCACAAATAATGGGACATGATGAGATGCATCCCCGGGTCCTGAGGGAAATAACGGATGAAGTTGCCAAGCCACTATCCTTCATATTTGAGAAGTCGTGGCTGCCTGGTAAAGTTCCCACTGACTGGAAAAGGTGAAACGTAACCCCCATTTTTAAAAAGGAAAAAAAAGGAAGACCTGAGGAACTACTCTCACCTCTGTGCCTGTCAAGAACATGGAGCAGATCCTCCTGGAAACTAAATAAATGTGGAAGGTGTCCCTGCCCATGGCAGGCGGGTTGGAATTAGATGATCTTCAAGGTCCCTTCCAACCCAAACCATTCTAGGATTTTATGATTCTATGAATGTGCCAGGTGGGGACGGCAGGGTGGGATGCCTGATTCTGACCGATTCCCAGCTAAGCACCACTGCCCATGCACCCAAGGATGCCAGTTCTTCGCCACTGATGCCCACGGCAGCAGCCCCAGTGTGACCTGACAGTTTATGGAAACGTCATCTTTGGTTGTAACCATCTTCAGCCACGGCAGTAACTAACACAACAGGATGGCTGAGCCATGCAACAGGCAATGCACTGCTCAACGTCAAGTGGATTTTGAGAAGAGACCGCTTGCAGCAGGCAGCCCCGGGGCATCTGTCTAAAGGTGAGTCTGAGCAAGGATGAGTCACCACAGCAGGTTTTCACGTGCAGACAATAAATGACCTCACCAGTCACAAGGGGAAAAGTGTTCCAAACTCCATGAAACCTGTTGCTTTGAGGGGGTTCCTAGATTTCGGCACGGTTTTGTGATGAGGTAGTATTGATGGCCAGTCAGAGTCATGAACTGGGGCATGCTTTCAGCAGCAGCTCTCATAATCATCTTCTGCTCTTTTGCCAGTACTTAATTCCCATCACAACACTAAATACTAATGACTACTGGAGAGGCTGAGCAAGTAACAAGTCCTTCGATTGACTGGATACTCTATAAGGGTTTCAGAGACGCACTATGAATAATCAGATGCCAAAAGCTCTTTTTTACTTTGAGAGGCACAACTGTTTGTTTTAGGGTGGTGGTGGCACTGGAGAGAGCCTGTGGTCATAGCAGTGCCCATCTCAATATTTCCCATACCTGAGCTCTCTCTGGTCATCTCTGCTCTTGCTGGAACATCTTGCCGGGTCAGGAAAATGGAGACATGCAGACGTGGAAAGGGAAGGATAAACTTCCAGCAGTCTCTTTGAAATAAATTGGATTCCCGTGTGCAGCGCGAGGGCCAAGTTTGCCAAGGATCTGAGAAGGACTTTGCACTTGTGCTCAAAGCTGTGATCCCTCAAAGCTCTGCTGCACCATGGCTGAGCCCCGAGTGCACTGGACACCCCATACAAAGGATGCCCATGTTATGACGCTTGCTGGCAAGAGAAGTGATGTATGGGAAGGGGAGATAAGAGCACAGCATGGCACTGTTGTAACTCCTTGTGGAATTTAATAGGGAATAAAATCAGGTTTGACAGAAAATATATTTACAGATTATTTAATTGCATTGTTATCGCGATTATTATGAGTTGTATTGCAGCAACAGTGAGGGGTCCACATGAAGCCCTGCTGTGTGTGCGTTGCCTAAATATATCAGGAGAGGTTGTTTCTGTTCTACAGTTAGTAATGTAAACTGAAAAAAAGTTACAATGGGAATTTGAGGCTCAGAGAAATCAAGCAATTAACCCAAATTGATAGGAAATCTTGGGAATCCAGGACAGACCTATGGGGTTCCAGTTTACAGATGTGCCATTCACTTAATCTTCAACTGTGAGCCTCTTCAAAGCTGTGAATAGACAGCTCTGATTTTCTGTTCAATGAAACATTCAGTCAAAGAGCATGAAGGATGCAAAATTTCTCAATTACTGCATAATTTTCTTTTAAAATGTAGGAAAACTTGTGGTCCATATTGTTTGAAAATATTGGCTAGTAATATTTGATTTGCCAAATGCTAATAATCACAAGCCTACAGAGAGGAAGATAATACAGAAAAGATACTGAGCTTAATATAGAAACTCTGTACTGAAGTGACTGGAATCAAGCCCCACGATCTAGCGGATGATGCTGCACTCCCATGTGTTTATCCTGCGATAGCTCTTCACTGTGAGCACGCCTTACAGTTTACCAAATCATGCAACACTCTCAGCGTCATGTGCATTGCTCGTCTAAATATTCCCTTGCTACAACTCGTCTTAGGCGACAGACAATCTGATACTATCATAATATATGGTTAAAGCATAAAGGCAGTCAAAATAACGTTCAACGGTATCAAATGTGGCTGGTGAGAACAGGAATCCTGCCAAGCAACAGCCTAGCAGTCACCCATCGTGAGGTTGCAAGTGTATGGTTAAGGATATCTGCAGTGGCTAATCCTGTTGTCATCCGAATTAACTTTCAAATAGGGGAAAAGAAAACCCCAGTGGTTGCATAATAAGAGGCTTAAGGTCTTGAGCTGGGGAGTAATGTGTGTACTTTGTGCACGCCTGCTTAGCAGTAGCACTGTGAATGTCATTTCGCCGTAAGAGCATTGTTTTCCTGGGCAAAATGGGTGATGCTCTTCAGCTTGTCCAGCCACAAGCTGAGTGTGTGTGCGTGTGCTGAGAGCCTAAGATGACATAAACACCGGCCGGTACTCAATACCTCAGGGAGTGATTCTGGTGAGACAGTGGTTGGTATTCCTCCTTCTGGGCCACGTCTTGCTCAAGCCAGCAATTCCCAAAGGAAGCCTTGGCAAAGTCTTACCTGCGCACACTCATTCTGGGCTGGAGCTGCCCGATGGCATTTGGTGTGTCCGGCAGGATATTTCAGAAATGTTTTCAAACAAAATAAACATTCAACACACCATGCAATTATTCACCTGGCTCTTTCAAAACTCCCATGGTCTTTTCCAGTGGGGTTTAGAGAACAAGTCTTCTGAGGAGCGGCTGAAGGAACTGAGGATGTTCAGCCTGGAGAAAAGGAGACTGAGGGGAGACCTTATCGCTCTCTACAACTACCTGAAAGGAGGTTGTAGCCAGGGGCTGATTGGTCTCTTCTCCCAAGTAACAAGTGTTATGACAAGAGGAAATGGCCTAACGTTGCACCAGGGGAGGTTTAGATTAGATATTAGGAAAAAATTCTTAACCAAAAGGGTTCTCAAGGGTTGGAACAGGCTGCCCAGGGCGGTGGTGGAATCACCATCCCTGGACCTATTTAAAAGATGGGTAGCTGTGGTGCTGAGGGACATGGTTTAGTGGTGGACCTGGCAGTGTTAGGTTGATGGTTGGACTTGATGATCTGAAAGGTCCCTTCCAACCCAGATGATTCTATGGTTCTATGAAGGGGTAAGCAGCCGGGTACCAGGTTGCTCAGGTGCCCTCCAACCAGCTGCTCATGTCAACAGAGGCTCTCACACACAGTGCTGCAATTGCAGCTTTTTAGAGATATCTTTCCATCAACATTTAATTTTCTCTAGAATAACTCATTACCAATATATGCAAATAAAACAGACAAAAGAACACCAAGGCTCACAGATGAGGAAGGTAATTGCCTATGTTAAACTCACCTTGTAATACAGCACCTGAAGAAGCATGGAGGAAAATGCAGCTGGGAACAGCGTGTTCTTGCTAGATGTTTGCTGCTTGGACTTGGACTATTCTTTTTAGAGACAAAACTGAGAAATGGGTTGGGATTCAGCACCAAAGATGACTGTGGGAAGATGGTACTGTGTTCATGAATGTGCTTTGGCACTGGGACTTGTTTGGTTTTCACTGTCAATGGGAGCATTCTCCCTGACTCCTGTGGACGTTGCGCTCAGCCATGCGCGAGCAGAGCTCTTGGCTTGCAGTGCGTGTGTTTGTGGGAGAGAGAGGAAAGACATTGGCATTCAGATGAATCTGAAGTCTCATCCTCTCCTGGATGAAAAAGCTTTTTCCCAGGACTTGGGTTTCAGGTGAGATACTGCTGTCTTTCCAAAGGGCTGATGTGCAGTGCTTGGTCAAGTTAAGGGTACAGAACAATGTGTTGCCCGATGGTCACGTCATTTGCCCTGGTGACTGATGCTGCAGGTGGCTCTTGGTGCAATCAGAGTGTCCCCACAGAGATCCCACACAGGGGCCAAGGGAAAACCTGCGGCCGAGCTACGGGCTCAGCTCTTGCTGCATCGGGGACGGCGGGGGGCGCTGGGGAGCCCACAGCTTGGCCACTCTGCAAAGGGGCAGAGGCCCTGTTGAAAATTCTCACTAGCTTTTCACTTCTTTATTTCTACAAACAGATGACAGAGCTGAGCCCTGAGGGGGGTGACTGCAGTCCAGCGGCCGATCGCGGAACCGAGCTGCAGCCGCTGCTGACAGCTTTGTGGGTTCGCCAGCCATGTAAGATGTTTGCCAGCGTTTAAAACATGCATTGTTGTGGTTTAAACTTGGGGAGGATTTTTTTTGGAAAGTTTCATCTGAGGATAAATGCCAAAAACTCCAGCTGGGCAGGCACATATTGCTGCAGATGCTCTTGCGCAGGCTGTTTGCTCCACAGCACGTCTCTCCTGTGCACATCCTGGCGCGGGACCTGGAGAGCACGTTCACGAGACAGAGCGATTTTGAGCGAGTTGCTCCTCCCTCAGCTGGACAGGGGGATGTTTCTGCTGCTGTGATCTATTTGATAAGTTAGAAATGGAGAGATTTCCCCGATAACCGTTATCAGTCCGGCTCTTCCGCCCCCTCTGCTGGCTGCTGAGCGTGCGAGGTCGGAGGCCAAAGCTCCCCCAGAGCCATGGTGGGGCCTCAAGCAGGGCTGGAGCAGCTCGGCCCTGTTGTGTGTCCCCGGTGGCTCCTGTGCCATGAGAAGCGGCTGTTGGCAGGGGATAGAGGAGGGAAAAGGGTAGCCCTTGACCGAAAATCGCTACTGGCTTCCCTTGGGTCTCCAATCCCTCATGTCTTTGCTGCAAGGGCGAGCAGCTGTAGACTTCAAGATTAAATCATTTAGGGGATGATGAGACTTCTGAAGTCATTTTTTGCCTCTCTTGGCTGAATTGTTCTGTACCTAACTCTAAATGTTCTTTTTTTTCCCCACCAGTTGGGATATTCATTAATGTCTCACGCAGATATTTTGGTGTCTTATAACTGGACTCACGCTTCAGTCTTTCCTCATGGCGTAAAGTCTCTTATGCCAATTTTTGCAGAATTCGTTGGAACTCAGCGTCTGTGAGACCTCTACGGCTCTGTCACGTTTGGCTGACTGGGACCACAGGTTTGATATCAGCAAAACGAATGAGAAACAGGTTGGCTGGTGGGAGGGCTGGTGGCTTCGCACGGGGCTGGCGAGGCTGAGTACTGGGGGAAGAAAGATAAAACCAAAATCAATCCACCCAAACAGAACCAAGCAAACAAGAGAGAAATATCTTCTCCATTTCTTGAGAAGGCTCATGTTTCCCAGCGACTCAATTTAAACTTGCTGCAGCTCTTTTTTTAGAGGTCTGGTTATTAGCTTCCCGGCTCTGCTACTGCTGTCTTGCAGCTGTGCGCAAGACACTTACTATTCTCTAATCTAATATCTGCAAAACAGAGGGAATGATGGCTTCTTTTGCTAAATATGCTACGATTTACGTATGTAGTGTGGATTTTTTTTCTTTTTCAGTCTGTGCAAGGAGTATTTCCGGAAAAGGGGTGTCCTTGATCCAGGGCACCATTTGAGATTCCTGATTCACTTCTGTTCTGCAGATTCCAGGGCACTTTGCTTCCATTTGTGTCAATCTTTACATTGTCAAATGGGAGCAAGTCCTAACCCCTCCGAAAGCTCTTCTCCTCGCCGTGGTGGATCGCCAAGGAAGGCTTTGCTGCTCTTTTAGCAACACGATGGGGACAGAGTCCCTGGGTTTAGGAAGGGGAGGTGGAGCTATGCACTTCCAGAGCTGATGGTCATTTCGTGATAAAGTGATAATGCTAATAATCCCCAGGTCCTTTTTTTTTTCCTTGCCTTTGAACTGAACACTTTGCCTGTCTCAACTGCGGTTGCCTTTTTGAACTGTCAGTTTGGGAGGATTAGATGCATGTTTAGGCTGGGTGAACTCATGAATGAAAATATTTTCCTTGGCAGTTTGTAAAATGCTTCCCCCCTTTAAGAGCTGAACCCTTTGGCAACAATCTGCTTTTTGCCCAGATTACCACTGTCATTTTGGGAGGTCTTTTCCCGCAGAACAAACAATGGAATTTTAATAACGCAGCGAAATAGATTCAGGCCCGCTTTATTTATATTTTCTTTATTTATGCTTGAATACTTAGTATGCAGCTCCAGCAAAGACAAATTTAAGCTTTGTATTACTTCAAAATGATGAATTAAGCTCTGGGAGATTTACTTCCCCAGAAAAGGATATTTTGATTCGCTGCTTTGAACACGTCTCATAAGAACAATAAATATCAGAGAAATTAAAAATAAAAAAAAAACCCAACCTCGGTAAAAATTGCAGATGCAGAGTAGAGCAGACGCAGCACCGCTCTTTCTGCAAGCGGGTCTGCCAGCATTTGCACCGCAGCTCCCTGCTTTAGTGACAATATTTTGTGTTGTCTTACTTAGATTTGTGCGCTGAAGTGCTCAAACCAGCACCAGCTTTTGCTACCTGAGCAGACAGGTGCTGGTTAAGTGCCAGCTCCTGTCCTGGTTAAGTGCCCTCGCCTGCTTCCAGAGCATCCTTCAAAGTGGCCTAACTTTGTATAGGGGCAAAGAAATCACAGAGACATGCAAAGCAAATTGGGAATTATCTGAAGTGAAGCATAAAATAGCATCTATTAAGTCTATCAGCTGAGTCTAACTATTACCAAATTGAAATAAAGTGGTTTATGACTTGTGCAGGCTCTTTTCAGAAACTCTCATAGGTTTGAACGTCAGCTTTTTCTGTGACTAGGGTTACACTGATTGTAGTGGTAAATATTATTGTGTTTGATGATTAAACCCTTAAGGTTGCTTATAGAGTTTTTTCCCCTCAAGAGAGCTTTCTGTTATTTAATTTTCCCTGCACACTGCCTTCACTCCTGATGCACCATCCTCCCAACTTCCCAAGCCTGAGCAAGGAGCTGAGGGATGGAGATATTCACAGACTGCGTATAACAAATCTGTTCCAGGGCTTTCAGTGTTAAATA
This sequence comes from Ibidorhyncha struthersii, assembly GCA_013398815.1. Taxonomy (NCBI): domain Eukaryota; kingdom Metazoa; phylum Chordata; class Aves; order Charadriiformes; family Charadriidae; genus Ibidorhyncha; species Ibidorhyncha struthersii. The sequence goes on along the minus strand of VZSZ01007675.1, from coordinate 199,264 downwards.
GTTCTCTGTCAGATAAGTCATTGATACGCTGCTGTATTCAATTAAGATAGATGGCATATGGGATAGGTGGAAAGCAGCCAAACGTACCAGTGCTTTGAGTCTGGAGATAGACTAGATTGAGAGAGCCAGAAGTGCGCTGGAAGGAAGGGCTGTACCGTGGGAGCTCTGGAGAACGGGAAGGAATTAGGGTATTTTGAAGGATGCACTGGGTATTATTCGTGCATTATTGCTCTGCTTTTAACACGGCTGATTATATCCTGCTTCACTGAAATCACTTCAGGTAATTTTAGCACATACAGAGCATGGCACGCAGCTCATTGCTGCAGCCCAACAGGAATCTGAAGAAGGTGGTGAGCAGAGCTGGAGCGAAGCAGGTCACTGAAACGCCCTTTGCTGAACGCAGCTGTGATTTTTCAACTCAGACCTTGTCAGCACTTGGTGGCATGCGATACCAACTGGAGTGACACGGGCACTGGTGCTCTCGTGGTGTGTAACCTGCCATTTGCTCCCCTGCATTCGCCAAAGGATTTCTGGAAAGCCCCGTGCGTGGTTGCCTGGTGCGTGTTCCTGCGGTCCCGTATCCACTCAGCCGACATCGTGCAGGAGGAAACGCCGGCTAAACCCTGTGAGAATTTCATTTGGCTGCTGCCACAGCAAAAGCGAAGGGGTTCAGCCATCTCACCACTGCGATACTGTAATTACTGAGCTACTGTAGAACAGTATCTGCCAAGGATATTACAGCTGCTTTTCCATTTCCCTCCTCTTGTAAAATCAAGGGTGAAGAAGCTGCAGGAACATGGCTTGCATCCAGGAATGTGATAAAGATGCAAAGAAAAACAATGATTCACGGGGGAATTAACCTCCTCGGCCACTTGCTATAGTGCTGCTTGCCTGGATCAGAGATGCTGCTGCAGCTGCCCTGCACAGGTGTAGAAGATGCTCTTCCCCACTGCCTGGATAGATGGGAGATGGTTATTGCCTATCCAAGACAGTCTGTTTAAAGCAGAGCAGTGGTTTGTAGATATGAAAAAATGCTGCTTTTGACTGGGGACCTTTGGTCAAGATTTTAACACCTTTCCCAGCTAAGGAATTTGTTTTCATACCTCGATGACAGAGCAGCTGGAGCCGGTGGTGGAGCTTGCAGGAAGGAGAAGCGCTTGTCTGCTCTCCTGCTCTCCATTTCTGCCTTTACATCAAACACTGGTGTGGGGCAGAGCGTGGAAATGCAGCACTCTGTGCTCTCAGCCTTGGGAAGGGGGGCACAGAAAAAAGAAGGAGGAATTGGAAAGCCGGGAGAGCTGTCAGCTCTGCTGCTCTCCCAGGATCCAGGCACCGCTCTGCCTCTGCAGCTAAGGGGAAGAAATGCAACTGGCAAAGTATGCACAAAACAAATGCTGCAACTGGGGCAGTGAGCGACTTCAAGAGAAAAATGTATAAGAAACAAGAAACCAGAGCCTTTGGACACTGAGCCACATGGCAGGCTGGTGCAGCCTCAGCAGAGGGGGTGTTTAACCTCCTCCCAGAGCCGCAGCACCAACAGCTTGTGTCCTGCTGTGCCATGGGGCTGTCGGGGCGGGGGACGGGCCAGACAGCAGCCTGGGGCAGCAAAGAGCACCCAAACTTGGGTGGCTAAATGCTGATGCTGAGCGCTCTGGGCTTTTCCCGGCAAAGGTGGTGACTGGCTGTGGTGGCTCCAGGAAGGCTGGCGAAAGGCACGGCATGGGATGGGGCTGGGCACGCTCCAGAAGAGCACAGGATTTGGGAGAAAAGGAGAGAAACAGGGATGTGCACAGAAGAATGCGTTATCTGTGTGGTGCTAACGCTTCAGGCTGCATCCTCTGAGCTCATGAGAGCATCCCTGGGGCTGAGTGCCGTGGTGCCAGTGCCGGCTGGGATTTTCCGAGGATCCCAGCCACCCTCTGAACTCAGCTGCCCAAAATCTAACCAGAAAAGAAGGGCAAGCTTCGCAGCCCCGTGCCTCATCTCACCTCCTACCCTGATGGCAGTGACGAAAATAGAGATGTTGCACAGAGGTGACAACCTGGACCGCATGGTGTCCCGGCAAGTCCTGCCAGCAGGATGGTGCCTGGTCGGACCCTGCCATCCCCTGCTCTGCATCCTGCGACAGCCACCCTGCAGCAGCGCTGCTCAGAGGAGAAGAGGCAGTAAGCTCTGAAATAAAAATATGTATGTATTTATTATAATTTACTATGAACCTATTGCAAAAGCATCCTGTGTCTTACATTCTGCCAAAGACTTTCTTATCAAGTCTGTGATCCGCTTTCATTTAGCATGATCTTTCACTAGGCACTAACGCTCATTTGAAACCAGAGCAAATAATTTTTTAAAAGGCTTCTGGATCAGCACAGCATCCAAGAGAGCTGAACACAAGCCAGAACTTCTCTATACTGGAAGCAGATAAAGGATGGAGAACTGTGCCATACCTGCACGTATCCATTTCCCATACTGACCCACGTGCCTCACAAGCGTTTAGTAAAAAGACTGAAGGAGAAAATTCACAAGGCATTAAGTACGGAGCTTGAATTAAGGACTGTGAGATCGATAGCTCCTGAGCTGGAGGAACAGCACTTAATGAATCATTCGCAGCAGCCAAGTGGGTCAGTTTAAAAGCTCTGCTAGTGTTGTAGATCCCGGTCCTGTAAACCCTTAAACAAGTAACCTCATGGTCATATCAACAGCTGCTGCTGTAGCCCACGAGGCTGCGTATGAGAGTAGAGTTAATAAATGCCTGATATCTGCAGAGCTATTGGTTTCAACAAAGCATTGAATTACACCACCTAGAAATCTACTCATCATTTCATGAAGAAGGTGCATGTTTCTTGCCTTAATAATAATGGTATTAAAATAGTTTGTCAAAATCAGTGTGGCTCCGTGCTAATAGGGAAGAGGAGGGTATGCTGCCATTACTAAACCTTTCCCTTGGTGACCTGTCACGGTCTTCCATCACCAAAACCACTTGCAGAGCTGAGGAGCGGACGGGGAAAGGAGGGAAAGGTGTGTCCCTCCTGGAAGCGTGGCTGGAGGTGTGGGCACAGCTTGACAGGAACATCTGTGGTTCACCTTATCTAGCCATACCCAAACCTGCTGGGCAATTTCAAGAGAAACCAAGGACACCTGAATCAAACAGAAAGTGTAGTTTTGAATTTATTTAACCATCCATCATTTAATTTTGTCAGGCAGTCCAGTAATTTTAATTAGTTGGACCAATAGCTTTAATTTGGATGATGGTTTGATTTTCTGGATTTCTGGTCAGTGAGGTCAATGAAAACACTTCATTTTTTAGCTAATGCAAAATGTGAAGTCAGTGCTTTGTTTTCATTCCAGCATGCTGTACCTGCCTTCCAAGGAGTCTCAGGTATCAGAGTTTAATCAGTATTAAATCATCCGCATAGTCTAAGTGTTTGCTTATGTTCTTTGAATCGTTGCTTGCACCAAGAACAGCAGTGATGCCCCTAATCTGCTTTCACTGGGTTCCCTCATACCCTAATTATGTCATTTAGAGAAGGACATTTCCTGGCAGCAGTTCTTCAATTCACTGCAACAGCCACTCTTGGAATATGGACAAAACAAGGCTGTAATAGCTAGCACATGTGCACGACGGCTACGGGGACAATTAACCTTCGTTTAAGAGTGAGCACAAGTCCATTTTGTTTAGTATTTCCAAACGATGGTACCGTACAACAAGCTGAAGTAGCACTGCATGCCAAGCTCCAGTACTTATTTATCTAACGTTACACCGCGGTGTATCATTACCTTATGGCCCAGGTGGTGGCAAGCTCTAGGAAAGGGCACAGGTATTCTGTAGCTATCCAGAAATGCTGGATATGACCGCCAGGATCCTGGGGGATCCTCCGTGTGCCTGATATTCTGCAATGGCAAAAAGCTTCTTTGCAGGTACGAGCTTAAGGCAACCTGTTAGCGACACGCTGTGGGTGTTTGCGAGTGCAGTGTAATTAATACGTTCAAATGCGCTAAGTTTCTGTGCCTCGACTTGATTCTTGTAGGGCTAGAGCAAAGGATGAAGATCTTAACTCCTACAAGAGCCTGGGACCACACAGTGATGGAAGACAAACATTTGCACTAGAATAACAGATCTTTTCGGGGGTACATTTGTTTTAGTTAATTTAGTTCTCAAGATGGTTGTTCGCACCTGCAAAACTTGGCTTAGGAGTACTAAAGCCATGGGCACCCATGCAAGAGGGTGGGAATAAAACCACAGCGAATCAAAGTCCACTCCATGCACCATTTACTGACGCAAGTGGGCTTTGTACTGCTCTGGGAAGTCCAAGTGACCACTGAATATTTTTTTCTCCACATTTATGTGCTCCCTCTACCTTTCTTGCCAGTGTATTTCTGCGGCAGTATCTTTCTGCTGGGAAAACGTGGAGCTCACAAGTGCAATAACAAAACAAAATATCCACCAAATGGCTTAGCTTATTCCTCCGTATTTCCGCAGTTCACCTGAAAAGCCATGATTTAGGAAAAAAAAATTAAAAAAATCATTTGTCAGTCCTAAGAAATAACGTTAGTACTTTCATGGCTGCCTACAGAGTACCAAAAATCTTTTCAAGACAAAAGGCTTCCAGGTGCTGCAACAGTCCATATTTCAGAAGGTGCCAGGTCAAGCAGTTCCCGGCACTGATGCCCACAGTGCCACTACCATGAATTCCTAAAATTCAGCTATTTCCAATTCTCCTATTAGACCTTCTATTAGTTTTTTGGGTGGGTTTTTGTTGTTGTTGTTTGTTAGTTTGTTTGTTTGTTTGTTGTTTTTTTTATGCCCAGAAGTTTCATGAAAGAGAAGTGGATGAAGAATTGCAGGTGACGCGTGGTTCTGGGGAAGCCAGGCCGGTCCCTGACGCGGAGCTGCGGCTGCGGCTGTGCTGCCCCATGGAAGAGGAAGGGCTCCTCCGGGAGCTGCTTCTCACGGCTAAGGGGAGCTGACGTAAAACTTCCCCGTAGCCGGGACCCCATGTGCTGCGAGCAGGGAAATCAGGGGAAAAAAGAGAAAAGAAAGGAGAACAAAAAATACAGGCAGATAAATAATGATAATATAAAAATGAGTGATAATTTTTGCAGATTCATTGAGCCCAACTGACTTTTCCCTTCCTCCTCTGTTGGCCTGGCAAAGCAGAGGCGCAGCTCTGCAAAGGTGTGCAGCCTTTGAGCAGCTTTGTTTGTCTCTGACGCATCAAACGTGGCCACAAATTATTGATAAAATACTGTGAGGCCATAACCTCAACCAACAGCTTCCCCAGAGTCAATATGAAGGTGTTGCTTCTCCTCCCGTTAGTGTTTACTAAATAAATGACCTTATTAGTAGGGGTTGTAAAAGCCTGATAAGGTGCTTCTAATTAGCAAAACATCAGAGGAGAAGATCTATGTTAAATGTAACAGAGACAATGAGAAATAAAGTTGATAGAGTTTGTGCACTGATAAAAAAATCCTCATCTGTTTTGCATTCACATATGGAACATATTCACTGGGGAGAGCGAGCGACATATTTCTAGGACACTATTTCATCTTAGCAAATCAATGTACAGACTATTAAAACTCCATTTTTTCCATGAATGATAAGTGTAATTACATCTCTCTTGCAATAAAAACTAGTGCTTATTAAATGTAAATATTTAACAATGATTAAAATACATTTGAAGGAAACTTTATAGCTTTAGTTTATATGTTCCCATCTGGGTTGCCTTTCCCAAACCACTATACTTTTTGGAGAGTTATTAAATTATTATTTTGAGAAGGACTAACACTCGGCGTGTCCCTTGCTTCAATTTTAATTGCGTGCACTTCCAGAATTTATTGAAGTCTGGTGAGCGTAAGATTCAATCAATGCGCTATTGTATTTGTAGAGCTGCATCGAGGGGAAAGTGGCTTCGTGAGGTACGAAATGCCACACTGACATGTCTTTTGTGTGTCCAGTTTTCATGGCCAGATATAGTTTCCCGACTCCACATGCTCCAGCTCTCGTTTGTTTCCAAAGGAAACAAGTTGGTTCCTTAAATGGGTTTCTTCAGTTGTACATAGGGCCCTTCTGGGGCTGTTTTAAAAGTAAGCTTCAATAAAAGGTCCAATTTTACAAATTGCCGATATGTATAAGGAGCGTTACGCCTGCCAGTCGCTGACCCTGGGCACAATTCCTGGCTGTACACGCAGGACCGACCCTTCACAAAGCACCGTAATAGGATTACTCGAATAAGGAATTCACGGGTAACCAAGGGTTTGTCAGATCCAAAAACAAGACCCCATCTCCAGCAAAAATCTTCCCTATGGAAGGTGCTTTCAAACGCCCAGGGAAGTGTCCCTGTAGATTTTAAGAGAGTTGAAGTCAGTTTTCTATAAAATCCTGCAGTTGATTTAAAAGTTGCATTGCAGGGATATAAACTGTTACACTGCTGTGGAGCAGCTTAAATACTTCCAGAAAGGACACCACTCCCTGTTAAATTTTAATAAGTTCTTGATATAATTTGTGCTCAGATGTGCTGGTTTCACCCCTGTTCACTTTTACACGGGCCGCGCTTCCCCAGCGATCCCTAATTCTCTCTTATTGTTGCTTTTTTTTAAGGAGAGTTTTGCTTCATACTCGAGATCATTCTGAAAGGCTGGAGTTAATTTTTAATTTGATTAGTAATTTCGGTCATGTAAGCAGTATCACCAAAGTCAGTTACTTACTTGAGAGAGTGTTAACGGTATCAGGCTGCTGAGAGCTCGTTAAAACTCCGGATCCTGCAAAGAAGCAGGAGCTCAAACTGCTGCAGAGTTTCTCGGAGTCACCAGGTGCCCCTTATTGCAAAAATCACACTGAAAGAGTCACTACTTCTATAACTAAAAA
>VZSZ01007675.1:135510-192397 GCA_013398815.1 Ibidorhyncha struthersii | reverse complement strand
AAAAAGAAAACAGAGAGAGAAAAAACCTCAGTAGCCTTGTCCGACATGTTCAAAAATAACAAATAACTCCCCCAAATTTCTCACTGAGGAGCAAGCCAGCCACGCCAACGCCCGGCGAGGAGGGTGCCCGTGCCCCCCGCACGCACATTTAAAGCATCTTTAGATTTGACGTCCTGCTCCTTTCAACTCCTTTAGCAACCCCAAGATGCTGCGGTAGACAGAGGCTCAAAGTGTGTGTGTGGCTTTTCAGTTTTCTCTGAGGAGAAATATTTCTCTTTAAATAAATCTCCCTCCTCTGTTGCAACTGGTACTCGAAAAAAACCCACCCACCCAAGGAAGAGGCTATTTATTTCTGAAATAACACACAGGACATCATTTTACAACAGTATATGCAGTGGTTTAAGTTACATCTGAGGAAAGGAAAATTAATTTAAGGCAGTGATTTTCCACAAGATAAACCTTTGGAAAAGAAAGGTTCCTCTTAGAGAAAAATAAATAGCAGTAACACAAAAGGGCTTGGCAGCGTGGGCATCTTTAATTGCTTGTTTAATTAAACCTCTCAACTAAATTTCCATTTATTTATTTTCTACATATTTTTGGTCATGAAAAATATTGGCTAAAGTTAGAACATGTGTTTGTTGGTTTTAATTACAGACGTATTTTTCCTACAGAGCAAACAGCACCTCTTGCATATGACAATGTCAGAATAACGTGGGGAACCTTTCCTGGTGACTTTTGTAGTCTGTAACATAAGACAAATATTTGTGTATTTTTGGCTGCTCCTGTCGCCATTGAAGTCAATGGGGCATGAACCCCAATGGGAGCAAGAGCAAGCGCTTTCTGATACAGACGTGACGAAATAATTGAAGGCAATCGGTTTTCTAGCGTTTCTGAGCTGTTTTCACACGATGATTAAACATAATGCCCAGTCAGATACGCAGAGGCGTGTGCACATGAGCTCTAAGTTAAAATCTGCTAAATGTGTTATGAGTTCTCAAATAATATCAGTACCCGTGGAAAATTACATGTGCCTTAATAATCGGCCCTCTCTGTGTATTTTACCTGTGCAAGTACTTTCATCAAAGTCATCGTGTCTGCTTGTCAGGGGGAATCAAGAAGCACTGGCTCAACTAATATACCTTCATTTTGATCTTGGACACATGGCTTTGTTACATGCAGTCTCCGTCAGTTTTAACTTCCCAACACACATGTTTAAAATGCAACGTCCACCAACAAATCTAGTTTGGCTCTAGAAAAATAACTTTTCTTCTTTTGTTTTATTTTTTGGGTAAAAGAAAGTTTTGTTTTATGTTTTTGGATTCATTATTCCTCTCTTCTGTCTTATAAACCAGCCTCCTGGAGGTGCCTTAAATTTTAAGTATGAAATAAAAGCGTGCATATATTCTGCACGCATACATTGGAAATGAAAGAGCATGAGGCTGTTTTCACGAGCATTAAAAAGGGGAAATCATTGCCTTCACTTCTGTCCTTTGTTCCCTCAATAGTTTCTTGAATTTAAAATTACAATGCAGTGTTCTGGCTTTAACCTGCGTGCTTCGCTCTGGCCGAAGCTGCTTTCATCTGTTTCCTGACAAAAATTAAATATCAGCCTGCCAGCGTTACCAGGTACTTTCAGCGCAGCTGATAATAACGTCCTTTCGATAATTCTATAATGGCAGATTTAGTACTGCATAATTATACATTGTATGGAATAGCAACTGCCTATAGAAAAAAAGGACGTGATCCGAGCCCTCTAAAATCGTGGCTATTTTCTTCTGAACGCTGCATTTTCTGAGTGTTAAATGAACGTAGAGCTGATCCAAAGCACATCAGTGACATGGTTCTGCGCTGTGTCGACATTCATCCAAATGTGAGCCTGGGGATATGGACGCTGTGCTTCAAGGCGGAAGGGCTGAAACTCTCCCTCCCTATTTTCTTATTTGATCATGCACAGGTAAGGGTAAACGTGTTTGATTTAGGTGGAAAATTTGCTGAATAAAACAGTTAACCTGTATTCTCTGTGCTGCTTTCCATGTGCGGGTCAAATTTGTGTTTGTGAGTACAGGATTCAGCACACAATTTGCATTTTTCTGGAATAAATCATCTGCAGGCAAAACATTCCCATCTCCACGCTGTTCGCAGCGGGCGACGGCAAAGCTGAGCCCACTAAAACAGATTTACCAACAAACTAGGAAATTCCACAGGGCTAAGAAAACCCCTCTCATTCTAATGAATTATTCCATCACTTCGCTGTCTACTGCTTTCTCGTCGCCCTTCGCAACAGCGCAGTGGTTTAATCCGTGCGTTCCTCCAGCAGAGACCTTGATGTTTAGACTTTTCTGCGGTGCCTTTATCTGATTCCGTTCCCCCTGCAGCAGTCCTGCCCTGCGGTACCCGCAGCCAGGCTTGGTCCCCGGGCTGGGGAGAGAGCCCCCACCTCCGGCCGTGAGCCCCGGGGATGTCACGCCGGTCCCTGCGCATGTTTGCAGAAGGGTTTTTAGCCTCTTGCTCGGCAGCTGCCGCTCTGTCGTAGCACTTTAGGGAGCGGAACGGGGGAACACGGAGAAGCACCCACATCAAACCGGTCTCTTGACTCATTTGAAAAACAGGGAATGCCTTTAAACGCATTGAGATTTCTCACGTCTTGATGGGAAAGCATTAAAAGAGCGATGCTTTAATCTTGCTGTATAGCCCCAAGTTCAGGGCTTAGAGCTGAAAGCTTGCAGTTCCAGTTCCTGCTCTTTTTGCAAGGATTTCTGACAGGACGTAATGTAGCTCACAGCGGCATTAATCCCCCCCTACAGCCTCTCTAACGGTGACACCTCCCCGTACCACCCAGGCTCGACAGTCCCAAGGCTCGCGGCAGGAGGAGATAAGGCAGCCCTCGCTCCTCCGAGCACGCGGAGCCCCTAATTGCTCCCGTTTAATGCCGTTAGGAAACGTGGGAGAGGGTCCAGCCCGGGTCTTTCCCGTGTGTCGCTGCGAGACAAGGCCCACGGATTTCAGCGGCCGCAGGATCAGCCCCGAATTTCGCCCTCGAATCCAAAGGAGCTCCACGCCTGGGGAGGGAGATTTGGGAATCCAGACTTACGCTGCTGCAATTAACTGCAAAATTTGGCCCTAAAAATCCCGCTGGTGTAAACAGCAGGGCTGTAGGTCAGCACCGAGCACACAGCCCAGGATTAACGGCAGCTCACTACTGGAGCAATTATCTTCTGGCAAAGCCAAAAAACTCCCTTGTTAAGCAGCCGTGGGGCTCTCGGTACTCTCCCTTACACCTGTAAAATGCCAGATAAGGCCGCCAAACTGGAGGACTCTTTTTCTAGAGTTTCACTGAGAGAGCAACTTAGTGAGCAGCGTGTTCTTAGTATTATTTGGGAAATAAATCTCAGCAGCCTTTGAAGAAGAGCGGAGGCTGAGCGGAGTGGCTGGACCTGATGTTTACCGGGAGAGTTAACAAGCCTGGCAATAAAACCCTGAGTAATGATGGCTCTGAACAGTTACGTTTGCTTCGGAATTTACTTTTATAAAAGCATGAATTTTTATGTAGAAACAAGATCTATAACCACCTATATAAATGTAAGGGCTTTTAGCACCTCTCAGAATGACGGACTATATTCTGTACTGCTACTGCGGGACAGATCGCGTAATAGGGATGTAGGATCAGCGCTCAGTGAGTAATTCAATGTTGGTTATTTCATAAGCTTTGTCTTTGGTGAGCATAAAATATGATTTTCTTGAATCAATTTATGTTATGATTTTTTTTTTTTATGCCAGTCTCCCCCCAACAGGCTTATTCTTAGCATTTACTGTTGGAAATTCAAGCTGGTTTGGTTTCTTTGTGCAAATATGATTTCAGAAACTATTTTCTTTGCCTTTTTTCCCCGTAGTGTTTGCATACAATTCCTTGTTTCCATGGCTGTGTCAGTCAGTAAGGGGACTAAGGTACAGGAGAGGTAAGTTCACAAATCAACTTCTTGTAAACTTGAAACAGAGATGGAGGAGTAATGTTTTTGTGGAGTTTGCCCAACTTTATAACAAACATCCGGCTTAATCCTCGTACTCTTCACAGAGAAATGAGGCATTTTCCTCAAATACCTCACCCCAGCTCTTACTCCGCTTTGTGCCACAATTTTAAAAAAGCTCAGATTTTACCACCTTATCCAGGCATATCCAGAGTTACAAGATTTACCTGAGTAAACCTTGAAATATTGAGGATAACAGTTCTCTTCTTCAAATCCAGAATGAAAAGTGTAATTAATGATGCTGGGTAAAACTCCAAATTAATTTAAATCGGGGCAGGATTGGGATGGAATATGGGAATTTACTTATCTCCTTAGGCAAAAGCCCGGCTTTCCTGAAAAGAGTGGTCACAGGAACAAATGGGATCAATTTTAATTTTTCTAACCCCTCCGATTCCGCTGGGATTTCTAGCTCTGGTGGAGGAGCGGAGCGGGGAGACGGCGGAGCCCGGCTGGGCACCGGGGATATTCCATTCCCCTGGGAGCCACAGGAGAGGGGCTGCTCTCCAGCCCATCATCCTGCAGCTTTGCAAAAACCTCCCTGTATTTTCTTTTTTTTTCCCTCCCCGTGCTTTTTTTTCCCAAGCCTCAGATGCTGGTGTGATGTTTCCCGCAAGCCGTCTATCCTTCCTCGCTGTCCTGGTTTGAGCAGCCGCGCGTACGCGTAGGCGTGCTATTTAAATCAACGGCGTAACGCTAGGATATAGCAGCGTGTTATGTGAGGCATACCGTCGCAATACTCTTGTTACTATAGGAGCAAAATACGTGTAAATATTTAGGTGGATTCCTTCCAAGTGCAAGGGGCAGCTCTGAAAACACACGGTGCCCTGAGCCAGGACATGATTTAACACACGTGGAAACCTCGGGCAGGTGAGCAGCCCACCCCCCCGCCTCCCCCCAGCATCCTGGATTTCACGCCGGCCGCGCACATGCCAAGATGTGCAATGCTAAACGCATACCAGAGTGTCGGTGGGACTGCGGGCTGCCCGCTGAGGGGAGTAATCCCACCAAAGCCCCGTAATAAATGTTTGCAGGATCAGGCCTGGAATGATTTGGGAGAAAGTTTCCCTGGTTTCTTTTGTTTCGTTTCAGTCCCCGAGTGACAGATGACATGTAAGAGTCAGTCCCTAAAGATCCCACGCATTACAGACAGACAACAGCCATAAAATCCTCCCTTGCCTACAGGTCTCTCAGCTTTGTTTTTTCTGCAGGGCCCGATTTCATGTTTATGGTGGTTGGAGAGAAGCTTTAGGAGGGCTGAAAGAGCCCTTCCCCTAACTTTACTGTGTAAAGAAATCAGATTTTGGAACAACTGCTTAGCTGTTAAACTATTATTAGACAGAAGAGGACATTTTAGGTCAGGAAAAATACAACAAAGCAAAAAATCCTAGTTATAAAAGAAACCTACAATGCCGATGAGGAAGGGCTGGATTTACCTTCCTGCTCCAACGGATAACGATGCTAAAACGTATTCCGAGTGGTTTTAAACAGAATTTAAATGGCTCTTTGTTGCCTGTCTCTGTTTTTTAACCAGAGATAAATTGGTTTAAGTCATTTAGAGCACAGGGTTTCTTGTCTGATATTAGTGTACGGAGTGGCCAGTTGTCTCTGTGCCGTAGTTTATTCATTGTTCTGGAGAAAATTAACAAATATTGGCGACCCACCAATAATTGTTTGAGAAAACCAGATATGTGCTGCAGATTTTGGCTATGTCGCTAGTCCTTATATAAGCAAAATGGGTTGTTTCTAAAACACTGCGCTCATCTGCACCAAGCGTACAGATGGTATTTGTACTAATCAAGCAAATTCTGCCCTCCATGACATCCGCACAAAGGCCACTGCCAAGTTTGCAGCCAGACACTGCAAATTTATCCCACTTGGGAAGCATGCGGAAAAGGGGAAGTTTTGGTCGCTGGAGAGGTACACCAGTATGGTAGAGATCCTAATTTTCACGTCCCTAGACTTTTCCATTGGGGAACAGAAAGGAAACCTTATAAATCCTCCAGTGGCAGATACCATCGCTGAGCCCTCAGCTCCAAAACACTTTTTGAATCCCTCCAGCCCTCCCAAGTGAGCCACACCATGTGCTCTCCCGCCTACGGTCTCCACTTTTCCATTGGAAGGGGATTCCTACGTGGGATGAGGGTCCTCAGGGTTTCCTATGGGCTGTGAGCGGTACGATCTCCTGCGCCTGCAGCAATTGTTGTTGATGCACTGGTGTGGCCCAAAACTCCCCACGGCCGCTTCAGAGAGAAACCAACAATGGTGCACTGTATTTAACACCGCGTGCTGTGGGGAATGGAGAGAAGACAAACGGACTTTATTTTACAACATAAAGAATGTTACACCCTTTGGTAATACGTAACTAATAACTTTAAATCCATTAAAAAACTGTGTTCTCTACTATACCGCTCACGAAGGGAGCCAAAGCTGTAAAAATTCATGAAGGAGTCAGTAGCAGGCTGGCTGGGGTTACAAAACCTACAAAAACTGCTACAAGTCACAGTTTTCTCCGTGAAAGTCATGGCCATAACAAATATACCACACAGCTTGCTTTCTAATCCATTCCCAGGAAGCCACATTGTGTGAGGTTCGGGGGATCTTAACATCCAGCGAGGTCAGGAGGCAGCAAGAGGCAGAGAGGAGGGTGTCTGGGGACCCGATGGATGGGGGTGCTGCCGGGGCAGGAGGGGACCCCGAAACGTCCCCGTCACTCTAGACCTGAGTTTGCCCTGCGGCGGATGACGCAGAGCTGGTACTTGACTGATCACGCTGGAAAACAAAAGCTCTGCCTGGAAGAAAAGGGCTCCTTTTCATTTCTGTTCCCTGTGTCAGGCAAAAATTAATGACTAAATTCACCTTTCTCTGATGTTGTCCATCATGCAAATACTGGTGGGCAGGAGTCAATATGAACTTTAAACACACCTGACACAGGTGGCTTTTGCCTTTCAATGCTAAATGGCCACTGGCCAACAATTCACAGCGCAGCATAAAGGAATCCTTGTGGCGAGCAGCCTTCCCTCTGTTTATATTTGTTATTCAGAATGAAGCTATTCATCGGGGCTGAGATGAAACTGCCCAGGTGAATAACTTCCTGAAACCCATAGCTCCTGCAGGAGTGCGACCAAAATCAACTGCCAAATGAATGTGGTGTGTGAGTTTGAACGCTGGGGAGAAAGCCCAGGAATTAGAGAGACGGTGGAGGGGCGGATGCGGCCGGCAGGAGATGCTCAGCTGTCCAGGACCCCGCTGCCCCAGCGTCCTTATCGCGGTGTCTCTCCCAGGCACTGGTCAAGCTGAATCACTGCCCTGGGCATTTTCATCCAGCCAGTGGGTCTTCTCCTTGTCCTCTGGGCCATGTCCATCTGCCAACGGACCAACGCCGTCACGGGCACGGATGGAAAAAAAAATAAAATCAGTGAATGATATTATGTTTCCTGATTTTAGCAGGCAGTCACTGGGTTTTTCCAAAACCAGCAATCTGAAATGAAACTCAGGCCGTTCTCAGAAGGGTTTCAAAGGCATTGCTTTTTTCCTATAAAGCAGTTGAGGCTTATCTGCAGGAAAACAGACATAACCCCCATTGGTTGTACTTCATCCTTCTGCAATTTCAGTGCAAGCCTCTGCGTAAATTTTTTCCTTTGGATGAAGCATATCCTATTCAAATATCATTTAATCAAAATAAAAAATAGATTGCGCTGTATCCAAAAAAGATACACAGACTAAATATTTTGGTGTGTAGTCACCAAAATAACTGTAAAGGGGAATTTGTAAGCAGTTTGGGAAGTTTTTTTTAGGCTTACGCATAGAGAAATCTTTACATACTATCAGAGTTGGGATTAATTTATCACCAAGCCCAGGAACTGTTCCCAATCGGAATTAGCCACACTAATGTCTGGAGCTGACAAGCACAGCTGCAGCAAGCTCCCTCATGTTTGTTATTGTAGTTTTTCTTGTATTTTAACAGTTTGTACACTAATGGAAGAGCAGGAGCTAAACCGGCTCATCTTTGCTCCACTATGGCAATGAGTTCATTAATGCAATAAAGCACCTTAAAGGCTGGGTTTTAGGCTCCTGATGGGATCAGTAGTAGGTGCAGAAAATAGCTGCACGTTCCAAAGTCTTTTCTGACTGTTCTGTTAGCAAATCTCTGAAAGTCGAGTACCGAAGATTGCATTCAGACTCACCTTTCCGTGTTGCTCGATTCCTGTTTTAAAGCCTGCTTCGGAAAACAGCCATCTGTAGCAAAGGACTGGAGATACAAGTGTTTGCTGAACGGGCAACAGAAGCAAAAAGAAAAAAAAAGAGAAGGAAACTTGAATTTAGCTGATAAATATATGTATTTCAAATATTGTGAGTAGTAGAAAAAGTGTATCAACTGAGGCAGCTGGCAGAGAGATGAGATATTATGGCACCAAACGTTTTCTTTTGCTTCATGTTTGTGCGGGATGGAAGTCATTCTGCTTCTGAAAAGCAAATGTACTGACAGCACAAAAATCTTATTTATTCAATAAGAAATTGCCATAGATCAAACTGACAGCTTATCAGCTGCTATGTATTAAAACTTCCATGCAACATGCACGGTCCAATCGGACCTCGGGAGTTACACAGGGGCTCTACCTCGGCTGTGGGCAAGTCTCTGCACTGGGACCCGTGGCCACAGGAGTTCTTTAGGGCTTTGCTGTGGCTTAGGGCTAGTGCACCCAGTTGTTTTTTTTTTTTCCCCATGGAAACATGGGAGCAGGGCAAGAAAGCAGGTCTGACATCTGTCTCACCTGCCACGGAGTTGGGAGACAGCCAGGACGTGCATCTGGACCGGGGACTTGGAAGCAATTCCAGGTCCTGCATTTTAGGCATCATAATAGGTCAGTAAAGCATTTCTATCCTCAAGTTCATTTTGAGCATTACACGTCCGCTAATTCAGCTGGAATACATCCAGATTATCTATCCATTTATACAAGAAAACAGCCAGAGGCAGACCAGCCAAAGAACAGAGAGTGCCGGTGACTGCCAGATGTCGCATATCTAGCAAGGTCCTCATTTGGCCGATAGCCCTCATGCTGCCTGCTTGGACCCAGCGCCTCTGCCGGACACCAGCCCCAGTACCTGCCTGCTCGGCAGCGGGCTGGGGGCCCCCTCTGCTCCCCACCCTCCTTCCTGGCCCTGTCCTCGGCAAGAGTTTTGGGGAGTTGCGGAAGGGCAGAAGCGGTGGGGAGGGATGGAGAAGAGAAGGGGAACAGATTGCAGAGGGACAGAAGAGGAGGGAGAGGAGCGGGGGACTTCTCCAGGCGCTTGCATCCTGCGGATGCTCATCATAACCTTCCTCCCTGTCCTACCTGTCTCAGCCTCTCCTGGAAGAAGGACCTGTGCTGTCAGTCTGGCCGGCTGGCTTTGAATCTCTGCTGCTCCCCCAGGTGGGAAAAACCAGAATTAACTCAGGAGCGGCCGGCAGAGGTAATGCACTTGCCCAGCAAGCCAAGAACTGAGAAAAACACTTCCCCACCTGGTCCTTCTGACAAATCCGTCTTACAAGGCTGGGTGCATGTGTGCGTGTGTGAACTGCTGATTCAGACCGACGCTAAATTTGCTCGCTATTTGCCATCATGTATAACCACATATTCCCCTCGATGCCCCAGGGGATTAGGATACTCCAAGGATATTGCTAACGATCTTATGGAGCTCTTTACCTGCAGCTCACCAGCAGTCCAGCTCAGCAAAGCTTAAAGGTTATTTATTTGTATTAACAATTATAGAAGAAGGAGTGGGGAAAAGTATCGGTTCAAACAGGGAATCAGCTGGGAGGGGAGCAGATCCTAAATTTTCCTTTGGTTGATGTTTTTGTGGGAAAGCTGTGAGAGAAGAGGAATAAAGTACTCTGGCAGGGCAAGGAGAAGGAATACAATGAAATAAAGCTGCTCACTAGGGACATGGGGAAGAAAATGAATTGCCTTAGCACCTTTGCTTCTTTTCTCCCACCCTTCACTATTCCACTTTATCTCTGACAGGTCGTCGCAAATATGCCAGTAAGGTCATACGGATACAGACATGGGTCCTCGGTCCCGCGGGCGGCTGCAGGATTTGGGCAGCTGTTCTGTGCTCAGACGGGCAAACCTGCTGTGCCTGGGGTGGGGGCACAGCCTTTCGCCGCTTTGGCTTTTCTTGCTTTTCAGAGCCAAAAGCAGATGAGCAAATGAGCTGGGGGTTTGGGTTCCTGCATCCCTGCCAACCAGCAGCACTAAGCCTTGGAGTGAACTTGCACAGCATCCCCCTGTGCTTTACCAGTGCCAAGTGAACACCTTGGGCTGCCTTTTCCTCCGTGTCTGTTGGAGGGCAAGCCGTAGGGATGGCTCACTGCGCTGAGACAGGAGCTGGCGTACACTGGGAATGCGGGTGACCCAAGTGTCTCCGTATTACACTGCCCGGGAGGAGATGGCATCACACCAATTAGAGCAAAATCCTGGTGCTGTTTTGCTGCACAGACAGCGGAGGAAGGCTGTGTGCCTTCCCTTTGCCTCCACTGCAGTGCTGCTTTCCTATAGTTATTTACATTTTAGCGGTATGCCAAGTTTAAGGCTTCAAGGATTTTCCTGCAGTGACCTCTAAATCCCTTCACTGGTCAATATGATGCATCACCGTTCAGCATAATATCCTTCTGTCTGGTTTGCTGGCCCCAGACTTATTATTTTGTGTTTCTGTACATTAAACTGCATTTTCCATTCACTGGCCCAGGCAACCAGTGGATTCAAATCCCTTGTTCCTCGTTATTTGTTCCCTGTCCAATTTTGTGCCCTCCACAAACTTTGATAGTTTGTGGAGGTATTTTCATTCAAGTCATTTGCAGGTATTGTAAATGAGGGAAGTCCCTTGGTGTTCTCATTTGTCGAGCCTTTACAACACAGGATTACCTTTTCAAAGGAGGACGTAGGGGTTTAGCAGCACGACTAGTGGATATTAATAGATACCTCTTGGTACAGATCCTCTGAAAGACACTGCTGCTGTTACGGCGGCTTTCTTACCTTTGCACAGATGAAGGCTGTAAATCAGAGCAAGGGCTCACGTCTTTTGCTAAAATTGCTTTGGAGTGTAAGGTCTGTGAAAAACAGAGAAAGAGAAAGGGAGAGAGAGGAAGGCACTAGGAACAGCAGCTGATTAGGGAGTGAGAGCTATCACGAGAAAACAGGAATTTGAGGCACCTGAACTAATGCTTTCAGGTGCAAAGGGGAACTTGGACGTGAAATATGGAAAAGACCAGAAAGGAAATATTTTCCTTCTGTCGATGCATTTATCTGACCCTGTTGTGTGCATCACCATCAGCTTTCAGCCCTGCTCCCTGCCTTTGGTCCTCTGCTGGGTATTTCCTCATGTTGTGGTTGAAAAAACTGAATTGTGAACCCAAAAGCTCTAAAACTAACCGGAGCCCCGAGCCTGCTGTCCTGACCCCAGCCCAGTGCCACCGTGGGAGCAAGCCGTGGCACAGCCTGCCAGCCCGGCCACCGGACCGCAATGACGGTACAGACTGGGTTCAAGCCCAAATTCCTTATGGATGTTTGCAGCCACCTCGGCACCACAAGAGGAAACAAAAATGTCTCCCCGTGAACCGTGCAGGTTTTATTAAACATGTGTTTTGGTTCGAAGCCAAACTGCGCTCGGTTGTTTTATCACTGTTTATTCCTGTCTTTCACAGCCTTTATCAGTTACCCACATCAGACCTGTGAGCACTGCGAGGGCTGAGTCACACAAACAGTACTTTTATCTGCAGTCAAATCTATAATCAGGCAACAACCCCCCCTCATCTCGCTTCTACTTAGAGTCCCAACTCAGGCTCTTAAAGAAAAAGGGACTTCACAAAGGAATTTCAGTAATTATCCTCTCCCCTCCGTCCCCCAGATGTTGTTTTGTATGATATAGGTACCTGTGGATACTTGAAAAGAGCACTCAGAGCTGCCGTCTCTTTAATGGAAGACTTTTAGGAAAGTGAACTTTAACTTTTAAACTTCCCTATGAAAAACAGATCCATGTTAAGTTTGATACCATTTGCCTCAGGATGATCTCAGCTCTTAAAATATGATGGTTTTAGTCGGATTAAGAGCCTATATTGTTGCTGAAGAGAAAGAAGGGTGCCTCTTTAATTGCAGCTCAAATCTACCTAACAATTGCCACATGTTGAACAAGATTTAAGAGTTATTAAATATGAAAGCCACTATTGCTCCTCCACCATGAGCAGCCTTTGTTTTTTAAACCTGGAAAGCACTAAGTAAAAGGGGAAGGAAAAATGTAAAAAACAAACCAAAAAAAAAATCGCCTCGTGAAAGCCTGAAGTCTGAAGAGGTATGTTTGCTTTCTGTGAAGGCTGAAGTTAGCGCAATGCATTTGTCTCTGCAGCAGCATCTGCTGCGTTAACTGAAACAAAGTCCTGGCAGGTCCAGTAATCTTATTGCTGGGAAAACTTAGTACAAATTCACGACAGTCGCTGGTTTGCTGCCATCTGGTACCCGAGGTTATCTGCAAGCAATGGGTTGGTAACTTGACCAGAGCTGTGCTAAGCGAAGTCTCCTCTGACTCTGGCCTTGGGTGTAGCAGCCGAGGTTCGTGATCTGCCGCGCTGGGCTCGGCTGATGGCAGAAGGGCTCCCGTGCAGCCTGGCACAGCCCAGCAAAGACGCCGAGGACCCCCGTCTGTGAAATCTTTTTTAAACCTCTCTGGCTCTTTGGTCTCTCAGAAAAAAAAAAAGAAGTCCCCAATTTTTATTTTTTTTCTCTATTTGTATGATGAAAGAGCAGCTTGAAAATTGAATTATTACTGTCACAGTGTTTTGCTTTTCCATTGTGTTGCTGAATAGATCTGGAATACCTTGAACCCAGCACCAGTCCTGGCTGCAGTCTGCTCTGGGGAGAAAGCCCTCAGCCAACGACTGTCTGAACCTGCTTCTTCTCCTTAGGGTCACCGGTCCCTGATGTCCTGGAGCGTGGCAGCAGTGAGCCACAAGGACCAGGGGTGCTGCTTGCGATAGGATCGTGTTTGCCACGTTGCTGTTGTATTCGCTCAGTTCCCTTTGTGTCCGTACTGCCCATGTCTTGACTGTCCCCTTGTCTCCCTGGAGCAGGCCCGCTGGCTCTCCCGGCAGCAAAGCACTGGCAGGGGGGATTAGCTCCCTGTTGATGCCATCGGTTTGGGTCACTCGGCTTTCCAAACCTGAGCCCAGACCTGAGCCCGGGTACCTACCCCAGGGCAGAAGCCAGCAGGCAGGGCAGACCCCACACCCTCTCAGCTGCTGGGGAGGAGTTTTAAGCAGAGGGATGCTCGGGGTCCTCACTCTGCCCAAGAGCTTCTGCAGGAATGTGGCTGTTTTGGAGAGCTCTCTACTAACTTTGCATCCCTCCGTGCTGTAAGTTACTCATTGCTGTTTAGGACGCTGATCCCCGCGGTAGCTCCGCTGGCTGGACGCCAGAGCCCTGACACTGGCCTGGAAGGATCTTCAAAGTGGAGCGCTCTCTCCTTCCCCAGCTGTGCTCAGAAGAGCCCGGGTCATTCAAGGGACCTCTATCCGTTGCTCATCAGTGTGAAGTTTCCACATTCTTTTCTCTTTTCATGTGAAGGATAAATCTCCTGTGGACAGAAGCTCTGCTGGGCTGCGATGCCTCTCTGGGAATGGCCTGCATGGCTTGAGCCATCAACTTCAGTCCCAAAGCAACAAGCCAGCACATCTACTCAACTAACTGAGACCACAGGATACAACGGCGTAGGAGGCGAGTGCAGACATAAAATAGGTCAAGGAAATAAGGGGTGTTTCTATAAATCATCTGTTATAATTTGTAGAAAGTTAATGTTGGGTCAGATGGAGAGTTACAGCTACTGTATTTGCAAAAAAAAAAAAAAGCTAAAATGTGATTTTCAGAGGTCAATGATTAAATTTCTTTTCAGA
Source organism: Ibidorhyncha struthersii (assembly GCA_013398815.1). Taxonomy (NCBI): domain Eukaryota; kingdom Metazoa; phylum Chordata; class Aves; order Charadriiformes; family Charadriidae; genus Ibidorhyncha; species Ibidorhyncha struthersii. The sequence continues at coordinate 178,453 of VZSZ01007675.1, read as the reverse complement.
TGTTAGCCCTCTACTCCCTTTCCATTGTGCTTGACAGTATTTCAGAGACATCTTCAGCCTCTAGGAGCAGGATTTTAAAGTTATGGTAATATAGTTTTCATACAATGCATTATTCATTTTTCTAGCTTTCCATTTAGCAATCCTGGCAGCTAAGCAGGATGGTATAGTTTAGGGCAGGGGCCACTGCAGATCTTTGCAGTCTGGCAGGAGAACTCAGCTAAGCCTCTCAAGTTACAAAGGAAAAGCAATTTTCATTTTCCCTCCTGCTCAGCAAAGTAAAACCCAGCTCCTAATTTTCAGTGAAGAAATCACAATGGTTGGATTTTTCATGCCTGATCTCAGACACACCCCTGTAAATCTGGAGACGCTTACAGAGCTGAGAACCCAGTTCCCTCTTTGGCAAGGTGCGGGAAAGGGGAAAGCAATTGGCTTTCTACCATGTTAAGCTTCCCTTTCTACGGAACTAGCAGGGCTAACAGAAGTCATCTATTCTTCCCAAGCATCTTGTACTGGCTCAGCATCGCCCCCCGAGATATCTGCTGGGGAATGCTCCGGCAGCACGTTCTCCAGCTGGTTTCCAACCTGTCCTTGCCATGGCTTGATGTCAACCTCTTCTCTCTCCCTCAGCTCCCCTCTCGCAGACCTGCCTTGCTGTTTGTGCCAAGCATCAGATCAGGCGCTCACAGAGCTAAGTCCTAGCTGAGGGGGTGGAAATTTCAAAGAGGTTAGTAGAGATGCAAACCTTTGCTGCTGCCTGAAAATCTCCCCAACAAATTACCATTTGTGCTTACAAGGCAAAATTAAACCCCTTCATTCTTACAGTAGGTGGAAGCGTTGTTTAGAATATGGGATTGTAGTCAGGACTCCCAGGTTCTGCTTTTGTCCAGTCTGCTGTGTTTCCCTGGATTGCATTTTCCCAGACACGATCATGAAGTTTTGGAAATGTCTTTGACCAATAGGACCAACTTTCAGAACAAAATCAAACCTTTGTCATCTTATCCATCCCCATGATAGAGCTAGAAAGCTGGAAGAAAGATTTCTTGACTAATTGCCACAGGAAAGGGAACAATTGGGGCATTCAGGGAATAAACTAGCTTTCCTGAACTTTCCCCCTTTGGCTCCACCCTTTCCCCCAACAATAAAACAGATCTTCAGTTTTTGGGCTAACAATTATCTGGACAGGGAATTGGCATTGTTTCTTCTTTTTCTTCTTCATTTTCTTTTTTAACTTTTTGACTTTTCTTTATTATAAAATTCCAACTTCCAGCTGACCCTTGAATAATTGGTTTTGTTGCAAGGGTTATTTGAGGTCTAAATGAGCCCGATGACATCTGTTTAATTTTAGATGCCTGGAAAATGTTCTGAAATTAATGAAATCCAAATGTATGACAAACTAATAGAACAATTTTATTTATTAAAAAGACGGTTAAAAATAATTCTAAACATTTCAAGAAAACAAAAGAGGTGAATGGGATTTGTCATTGTTTAAATTGTACTTATTATATTACATTTCAGTGAAATGACCTCTTGACCTTCCACAGTTTGCTCGATTTCCTCGTCAGGCTCCTTCCAGCTAATTTGCTTTGAAATAAACAAAAAAAAAAGAACTCAAGAATCAAACGCAGTCGTCCAATATTTGGGGTCTCGGTGCTGATTATAGCCAGATACAAATAAGAATGAATGGAACTTGCTAAAGGCAGAACCATGTTATTAATTCTTCATGAACATTTGGATGGTCATGGGAAATGTATGAAGCCGCACAAATCTCAAACGTGTCACAAAATGTAGCTTGAGTGCTCATTCCTTTTAAAAATGAGTAGTTGAAATGCACAATTTGCCGTTTTCCTCTTTAGCAAGTTTTAGTCCACCTCTTTGGGCTGCAGAAACGTTAGGTGGCTTAAGTGAGCAATCACAGATCACGAGTGAGGAAAAGTGATTTATCCATTTTATGCACTTGATTTGCTACATGTATTCTTTCAAAAGGAATGCTTAGCCAGAGGAATTACACAGACATCATGGATCATCCAGGAGACAATTTCCACTAACTTTTGTAATATTGTCTGTGCAACTGGTTCTGGGATTCGAACTATCGCCTCTTATGTGGCTTAAAACCCTCCAAAACAAATGCAAATTACAGTTTGTGGGAATATATGTACACACATATAATCTATGTCTTTTTATAGGAAATAAAATAAAACAGACCAACATGGGGTTTTATGGTACTTTTGTACACTACGGTATTGTAAAGCACGTGATAAATAGCAAATTGGGCAGCATGGGTGACTCTGCAGGTAAACATTATATTGTCAATGAACAAAGTGATAATTCTCACACACCTCCACCTTTAAAAAGGAAATGAAACTTCATACTGTGGATAGAGTCCCCCTCAGCCTGATGGCACATCTCAGGAATATTTAAAATTGGTTGTTTAGAAAGGTTTTACTACATAGAAACAGAATGTCCCCAGGATAGACAGTGCATTTGTGTTTCATTTACAGCTTCACCAGAAATTACAGTGACCGTGACCCAGGTATGGTACCCGGGCGGTACAGTGCAGAGTAACTGAATGCAATAAACTTTTTAAGTTGCCCTCTCTGTCTGGGAGCCCACCTGGACTCCCAGGTCACTTCTGAAGTTGAATTTCAACTCTACTTTTGGAATACAGAGGTTTGAAAAGCTAATATGAGGGTTAGGTATCTGGAAACCTCTTAAAAATTACAGGGTGCAGAAGTGCTCGGAAAGGGGATCAGCCTAGATAGCCCCTTTGGTTTCCACCCACCCTTTTTCTGAGCAAAGAAAAATAAAAGTCTTGTTGAAGCTAAAATTATTAATGATCCTGGAGAGCCATGTGTGCTGATAACAAACCTTGTATGGAGGCGATTTAGTCCATGCATGTAGCTTGCTGTTCTTCTGGTCAACGGATTAGACTTATACACGTTGTGTTTAGAAAAAGCTAATGAAGAATCAAGACTGTAAATGTCTTCTGACATTAGCCATATCTTCAGTTATCTTGTTGGAGGCCTTCCATTTAGGGGGCTTTTTCTGGTTGGTCATTACAGTATCTTTTTGCATTGACTTCTTTATGTTGAGTGAATTTTTGACTCCCTGACAGACAGAAGTTGCCAGATAAAAGTATTCAGGTTACAGGTCTGCTTTTGTACTCTGGCAATTTGCAGATGTTGTTGAAGATTACCTTGCTTTCTAGGTAAAGGTTACCCTCAAATGGTAACCAGTTACTGTCACTTACAAGGCAAAAGCTGTCTAACCTGTTTCCAAATTCTGGGAATTCTGTTGTCAGCTAGTCTAGTATTTTCTCAAATACCTGTGGGGGTTTGAAAAGAATACCCCACCTTGCACAGGAACTGCAGGCAATTTTTCATGAAACCCCACCATTTCTGTAGGGGTAGGCAGAATCCACTGTGGTGCCCGTGAAATCTCTCAGGTTCTTGAGAATCAGGGACTGACTGTTAGCAGTAAATTAGGATAAAGCTGACAAATACATAAAGGATTGGTGGAATCAGAGTGATCAACATCATTCTGGAAGCTGGTTGTATTTGCTATACATATATCTGATAACAAAGTAAAACTATTTAACCATAGTTTATTGGACATTTCTCTGTAGTACAGGTGCTGAGCTCCAGATAACTGCGTTACGTGGCTCAGTGCTTAACCTTATCGTTCAGTCATTTTTAGCTCAGTTGACAGAAGGATCACTGGTGTAGCTGTAATTGGAGTTTACAATGTTTGCAAGTATTAGGTGACTTGTAGCTTAATGCCATAACTATAGGGACAATAAATTACATGGTCATTAGAGGGCTTTAGCTATTCATATAGTATTAAGCATAAGGAGGACAGTAACATTTCTCTAATAACACATAAAACATATATTCCAATTAAAACCATAATAGGATAGACTTGGCATTATATTACAGCCTCTCATGAATTTCACTGCTTAGAAATTATTACCGTTAAAATCATGGTTTCAAAGGCTTGCACACAGGGATAATAAATTGTCACAAGCAGGTTCAGACAGAAGCATTGTGCCCCCATGGAGGAAGGCTGTGTTTTAAAGCTGTGAACATTCAGCTAGTAAGCAAAGGTTTGAGGGGTTGGGTTTCTTGCTTTCCTTTTGGTTCTCCATGTTTGGCTGAATCCCCAAACCAAGTGAGGCTTAATTAAAAACAATTGAGTAAACAGAAAGCAGTCAAAAATTATATTTAGAAGCTTTTATCTTCTTCTAGAAGCAGTTCTGCCCCTGTACGTTACTGTGTGTTTTGCTGTGTGCTTCGGAGACTTATTTGAAGGGACATTGAAACCATCTTATTTTTAAATCCCAGCCTGTTTTCTGTCCTTGATGTGTGCAGGGTTTCTTTTACCACAAGACAGGCCCAAAGAGGGTAGTCAGAGGTAGACTTTGTCTAAGGAACAGTTTAACGCAATATATTCTCCAGTGTTCAAATACAAAGTTTTTACCTCTCTTTTCACTCACCATTGGTGTCCCCAAGGACAGCGCACAGCTGCTATGTGTGTGCATTCAGACGTCAGAGCTTGGTATATTCATTATCCCAAGGGTATGTTTCATTTACGTTTGAAGGTGTTGAGTCCTGTGAAACGCAAGCATCTCTCTCACTGCAAGGAAACAAATATGTGCTTGTACGACCTTCCAGAAGAAGGCTGCTGGTCAGAATGGGACCCCCTTTCTTTATTTGAGATTAGGCCTCCTTGTTTGTTCACCAGTCACTTCATCCTTGTAAAGCTGTAAGAGATACAGAGCTGTTTGGAAGACAAACTGAACTGTGCTTCCTTGGTCAGTTCTTCACCCCTCTCTCCCTGCCCATCCTGCAATAACCTCCTTAAGTCTCGGTTGTTAAAATGGTTATAAACTTGCTTTGGGAGATTATGGGTTTGCATCACAGTTACACAAAGATTATTTGAAGTGTGGTTAACATAGACTAGGACTTATCTCCCAAAGCTGTTTCACAACAAGCAGAACTACTAAAGACCTCATTCCAGATTGTCAGGAGATTAGAAAGGAAAGTTAAATGGGTCCCCAGAGGGAAAAAATTAAACACCTTTTAGAAAACAAGAATGCTTCTTGAAACACAGTTGCAAGAATGATTAAGAGATTAATTGACTGGTTTTCCTCAGGAATCTTCAGATAGTAAACAACAAAAATAAGCAAGGCTGAAGCCACTACCAAGATGAGGAGAATATCAGAGCCCTGTATGGCATTGGAAACTGCTCCTTTCCCTGGAGTTGCAGCAGACCACAAAACTAGATGATGAAAACGACAAAGTTGTCTGTGTCAGCAACACGAGAGTCACTCCGTAGTTCCTTTCCTGGTGCTGCTATGTTCCCATCCTGTTTCTCCGGGTGAGTTCTATTTCTCAAAAGAAAATATTTGTTGGGTTGGTTGCACCTCTCCTCCATCCACAGTCTCCTGTGGGAACCTCCAACAGCAAACCCACCCACTGGGAGCTGGGGACACCACCTCAGCTTCTGGTCTTCTTAGCCTGGACCATGCAGCATCACATTTCTAAGCTCTAGTGTATAGGGATGAAGAGGGCTTTGCTCTCTCTTACTCCTGGAACTCAGGGGATTCATATCCAAGCAGCTCTGGCTTTGATGCCCAACTTGAGAACGGAGACACATGGGGCAACTATGCCTCAAATCTCTGCAAGCACCAGCGCACGCTGTAAAAATTATCCTTCCTGCACTGTTGAGGACTTGGGTGAACAATATAGACTGGATAATACCAATCAGCTGTGAGTTACATCCCTCTGACACACGCCTCTATAACAGACCCCCTTCCATGCTTTAGGAATTGAATTGCAATCTGCCCTGCTCTTCTGTATGAAAGTTTCTGGTATATACTAAAAATAAACAAAGAATAGTCTCCAGTGCACAGGCCAAAGATCTTATAGTTGCTGTAGGAAACATACACAAGTATCTTCTAATGGAAACAGTGTGATGTCTTCTTGCATGTCCAGGGATTTTTCATTCTGTCATAACACTGTAGTCTCTCCACTCCTCTTCATAAGCCCTTCATCCCTCTTTGCTAATGGTTTACAATATAGAACAATTTAACTGTATATATTGATGTAAATCATGTCACCTTCTCTGTGAATTATATAAAATAATTCGTACTGAAGAACTCACGGAAGGGTTTTTAAGGCTGCAATTCATCTTCTCTTTTCCATTACCCTGAGCAAGAATAAAAGCCAGATACAAATTTGGCTTTTTCCTTCGGAAAGGAAAAAATGTAGTTATTTAATATCTGAAACTAGTAGTTCCGCTTATTCATAAATTGGACTCTACAAACTCTGAGGAAGGTGTGTTAATCCAGACTCCCCCCATTGAAATCAGTGGAACTACGGATAGCAAAGTTTATATTTGTTTGTAAAGTGCCAGCTAGTCAATGATACTAAAACAATTACAGATAAAGCCAGCTTCTTATCAATTTTTTAACTTCCTACCCAGTCAGAAAATAATTTTCATATCAAGTCTAATCTATTGGTGCCTGCACACTTGGAAGTCACTATTGCATGGTTTGATGGGGAACTGCCCCTTGCCCCATCCGTCTGTGTATTAAAATGGACATTAGTGAGGTTGCACCAGGCTGCGTTTCGTTCCTTGCCCAAGGCTAGCTAAGCTGTGCTCCAAACACAAGAAAACATTGGATATCTAAGACTCCAACTCGTCGCTGTGTGCAGCTCCACTGCCCTTGGGGTAGCTGTACAGAATGGTACCACCTTTCTTTCCCGTGTGTAACAAGCACCCGTGAACCGAGCCAGCAAGAGAAGGGAGGAGATATGGGTTACCTTATGCATTACCCTGGGAGTGCGGAGTCCTGTCCTATGCTCACCCTCTGCTCACCTGGCGCACAGGGTTTGGGTTGGTATCATGGACTGGCAACCACTTCCCTCAACCAGCCACCACGGCTACGACCAGGAATGACACTGCAGGTTCCCAAGGCTGAGAAGAAACAATTTGGTAATCTTTACGTCCTTGTAGTTATTTGGAAAGCTTCCAGACTTACTTTAAAGGAGTGGTATTTTATTTGACTTGTATTTTCTCAGCCTCTGGTTGCCAACACTAGCCCACAGGGCTGGCCGATTTGCACGTAAGTTCTGCTGTTGCGATACAGGTACTTAAGCAAGTATTGGGCATTTAAATGGCCCAATTTAAGTATATGAAATATGACTTTCATACATTTTGTCTCAACCTCACCACCCAAACCTGAGATTTAGATATCCATTTAGATGGCCACATCTGAGAAACCAGCACTCAAAACATATACAAGCTCATTAAGCATGCAATTATGGTCACCTAATTGTGGTATTCCACACAGGGGCAATTGCTTGGATTTCCTGTGGGGAAAAATGAGCATACGTCCGCTACGGAACAGGAGAACATTGCAACTCTATGCGGCTGTACTTGTATGCACAAAATGCATGGAAAATCCTTCATGTGGGGCATCTGTGTTAAAACCAGGAAAGGACAGCTCCAGAAACTCAGGTATTAGGAGTTAACATTATAATAGCACAACTTTTGAAATCCCTCCTTGTACTGTCACTTTAAATGTTTTATTGATTAAGGCCTAGATTACTTAACCTAAACCCCTATATTTATATTTAGCCAAGGTAAGTTATGAGTCACGAGTAATCCTTTTGATCCAGAGGTTGCCATGGGTCACCAGAGAAATGAGTTGAGTTATAATATCCTAGCAAACTAGCTGTGTGTACAGAAGAATAAATTAAATAAACTCTCCTTTAGAAAGTCTCAGCGATTCCCTACTCTGTTTCTGTTTAACCAGAAAATGTTGTGTTTGTTTTCTTTTCTCCTTCCATCTAAAACAGAAATATATTTGTGATGACAGACGCAAATATAGCCGCTGATGTTTGTAGCCAGCTGAATTGTCTTTTCAGTAAGGGTGTCAGCACTTCAGCGCTGAGCCTTGGCTGCTCCGGCTGAGAACCGAAGTCTTTAAAAACACATGGGAATAAATTTCACTCAGGTGACTTCTGTGTTAGACTCCAAGTTGAAGTGGCGTTGCCCAGGTGCGTTTGCCTCTGTCCAGTCAGCTCTGCTTGTTTACTACTACAGCCAAACAAAGCTGATCCTCATAATCTTTAGAACCTGCGAAGCATGTGAAATACAAGCATGGGTCTAAGTATTCTCCTGTGTGTGCTGTTCAAGTCTAGCTGCAATGCATTAAGTTATTTCAGTTCTCAGGCAGGCCAAGGCTGCAGACCCTAATGAGAGTAGGAATTTCTTTTTCTTGCTTTTTATAGTCTTGGACCCTGTTAAGTAAGGTGGTGAGTGCCCACAGCTCCCGTTCAAATCCTGCAGGCCTGTTTTTTTTGTTAGCATCTCTGCCTCCCAGGGATTGCTGCCTGTGTCCGTTGCGGATGCGGAGAGCACTCTCAAGGAGGGTGCTTGAGTGTGTTACGCACCTGCACACACCCCCCAGTCCACACAGCTGGACCACGCACACACAATAGTGTGAGAGGACTGAGGTCTCTGCATACTCTGGGGAAGGATGCAGAGTTACTCTGTAGCCCTGCGTGAAGCTGTGCTTGCAAGTTCTTTCTTCGGACACATAGGCAATTGTGTCTACTGCAGACCCCGATACTTAGTGCGGACGTAACCCAAGCCTTAGGTCTGAATTCACTTTGAACTGAAATGAGTATCATAAACTAGCAGAGCCTTTTCCTCTGTTTGCTTTCTTTGGTGTGGTTCATTTTTAAAATGTATGCATATTTCCAAGAAGCATCTTGAAAATTTATTTTTATCATGGAAAAGGAATGCTTCCTGGCTTTATTGCGTGTCTTGGTGTAAGCTTATGTCCTAGGTCAAGTTAATGTTAGCAATTGCATGCCAAAAACATGTATGAGAGATTGAAACGGATGTGACTTCCCATCCAAATCAGGTAGACCTTGCCCATATGAAGCTGAATAACCAGAGACTCTCCACTGAGCTTTTTTGACACAGTTTAGTAACCTACTGGGCGGTACACTGAGATTTGCTGGGCTTGGTCAAAATAGGTGATACCTCATAGTCATCAGAAACCAGACGATGAGTCCCAGGTGTTCAACACTTGTGGATTACTGAGGAAAGCAAGTAGAGGTAACAAATTTTAAAGGACTTAAACAAAAATATCAGGTCTGGTTTAGGTTCCTAACTTGCTAAGTGGGTGAGTGTCTGTTGATATCCAAATAACTGTGGCAGCCCTGAGGCTGGAAAATCATTACATTAAAAAACTCTCTGTGAGCTGGGACTATAGATCACATGCAAGCGTGGCAGCCGGCTGGTATTACTTCAACCTCTGAGAATTCTCTTAACAAGCGCTCCAATTTTATAGCAGAAAAAATCAGATTCATGAAAGAATCTTCATCCCAGTAACTGGGGAGACTTGAAGTACATGATTGTCAAAACTTCCTTTTTATACTTATTTGCTCTTCCATCCATACCAATGTGTGGTTGTGTAATTTACTGGGCTTAGTTGCACTTGATCTTTAAGTATAACTCAATGAAAGATTTGACCTCAAGAGATTTCCTGTTTCACAAGTGGTCTGTTTCTGAAACAAGAGGATAATAAACAAAGGATTACTTTACTACCCCAGTTCAACAAATGGTTTCATACTGATAGACTCCAGTATCCAGCGATGGAAGGTCCATTTGCTGCTTCTTCTTTACATATACTGCCAATATTTTCTTGTTCAGTCCACAGGAATCTGGATATCCATTTTAACCAAGAGTAAAGTTAGTCTTGTAAAAGTGTCCTCTACTTTTCACCTTTGTGCATAGCTGAGGAGCCACTCTTTTTCTTTCAACAACTTTTACTTCCTTTTGCATAATCTTGTTTCTCCGCATTCGGTGCTCAGTTACTCAGTCTAAGATGAAAATATAGAGGAAGGAATCAACAGATCTGATCTACAGCCTACAAAATCTCCTGCTTACATGCTCCAGTGAAAACTCTATCCCAGAGCTGAATTCCTGTATTGCAATGTTCAGTTTTACAGGTTAATAGTTTGTCGTTTGCTTGAACACACAGGAACTCGCTGGCAATTCATCATTCTGCCTTAGCTCCTTTCGTTGAATAGGCAGGTCCTGGTAAAGGTGACCTTTGCACGGCTTTAAGGTTTCCCCTTCACACCTTCAAGGCTGAGGAGTTTGACTGACATCAATAATTAATTTTTGAACAAATACGGCACACCTTCTCCTATGGTTCCTCTCAAAGATAGGAGTCTTTGTGCATCGCAACAACAGGGATGTTATGAAGAGGGGAGTCCAAAGGACACCGATGGGGATTGAAGTCTAAGATTCAGCTGGTCTCAGTGCAGTTGTTAATGCTGTGTCTTGCACCTGCTGTGCTGTCATGTCCTTCTGGGTGCCATAGACAGGACAGAAAAGTATGTGTGTGCACTGCAAAGCTCAATACATTCAGGACAGGTTGCACCAGCTGCACTGAACAACTCTAAATAGCTGCTTTGGGCACATGCAATAACCACAAAGTGGTTCTGGGAGCAGGTTCACTTTAAGTGACTGGGTAAGCCAGAGAAGTTAAAAGAAAAAAAGATCCTCAGATTCTGCCCAAGCAAAAAGTTCCTAGTGGAAAAAGAGGGGATGATGTGGAAAAACCCAGCAGATGGCTATGCTGCTTCCTTTGCTATTCTGGCCTGAATGGGAGGTGTTGGTTTGCAGGGCCACGTTAGCACTGGAACTTTGCACCAGGTCATCTTGCTCTTCTTACTTTCCAGGTGATGGAGGTGAGATGTAAGCCAACTACGGGAAAGAGAAACCCTGTCTTCATTGACAGCCTAATGGGAACTAAACACTCCCATAGAGTGATGGAGAAAGGGAGAGAAGATTATCCATTAAATCAAAGTATTTAGCTCTCCTGCATGGCTGACCATGGCTCATCCATACTTTACTGGTCTGAACTGGTTGCCAGTACTGGCATAAACACAGCTTTAAACTCTTGGAGACTGAAAAGCTTACTTTTTAAGTGTGAGAGTGAATGACGCAAATTTCGAAAAGACCTCTGTTAATTCTGGCTTGTCAACTTTGCCAATGCATATCAGCATGTGCTAGCAACTAAGAAAAAGAACAGTTAAAAAAAAAAGAAAATCCATTACACCTTTTGCTTGTTTGGTATTTGTTATTACTATTTTTGTTCTTATGAAAGACATTCAGACTAGAAAGCCAGGCTAGTTCTAGCCGTTATTATTTGTCCTTACAAATTTCGACTTAAATTTCTCTATTCCTGTATATGAAGCATCTTTAAAATATTCCCTTGAAAATTTGGGTAAGCAATCATCCCCAGTGCCTTCAGCTTGCAGAGTCCTGTGGCCTGAATCCTAAACCATGCTGGCCATGATTCGACCTTGAGGGAGACTGGTCTGGGGAGAAGGGAGGAATCTGGACAACAGGTGCTTTTGTCAGCATCCCTTGCCTTTGAGGGCAGCATAATTTACGGAGCAATTTGTATTGCAACATAAATCATGGCTGCCTCAAGCTCCACGTAATTCCTCTGGTGCCGAGTCTGCAGTTCATGTGATGCAGTGGGGACTGAGGGCTGGTGGTGCAACAGATGTTGGTGAAGAAACTAGGTGACAAGTGACACTGCCTCCATCGCTTCCAGCCTCCAAAAAGAAGTGATGGGCAAGGGCAGTTTTCTGATAGTGGCAGCTTCTCAGCAGAAGATGGGCAAAGGGTAAGATCTGGGGAAGAGTTTAAGGTCCTTCAATTATAGAAGGTACCTAGATGGTTTGGAACAGCCCATTCAGATTTCTGCCTGCATCTTGAGAAACTGGTAGAAATCTGAGTCAACATAGATGAAACCTGAGAGGAATGAGGTCAGTCCGTTTCTTCTGCTTGCAAAATGGAGGAGGATTTGCTTTGCATTTGAGCATATGGCAATGTGGCCTTTCTGTTCCATATAGAAAGGGAGCATTAGTGTGCTTAGATTTGCAGCAGTGTTTCTGAACATGCAGCATGTAACATTATAGGTTCTTCTGGGAGATGCTCAGTGAATCCTGTTGCAGGTGGCTATTTATTTCAGTCTCCATGTGCAGGAAGTGAGAGGAGTTTTCTAGGTGGAGGGAGCCGGGGCTGAACAGTGTCTGGGAAGAACTACAGCTAAGTCTGGTGAGGAGATCTGGGTATTACGTCATTATGAGATTCCATGCACATAAAGCTGGACTGTAACAGAGGGGTCCGTATGACTCTGCAGCGTCTGTGACTGCTTAGGAATGGGGAAAGAAAGCCATCTGCTTCTAAACACTGCTTTATATTTCCCTCTTGTCAATGCATCTCTGTGAGTTTGTAGATGCTCACCACCTGGGGAAATCCCATCACCTGCATTCTAAGAATGAGCTGGAGCATGCTATCCGCTCACGTCTAACTCTGAGGTGCCCAAGTCTCCTTGCACAGCAAACTCAGCATGAAGCCAGATCACACCGGTGACTTACAAAGCCCCAGATCCCATTGTAAGAAATTCAACCATCTCCATTTTCTTTACGTGAGTATGACAATGCGGCTGTGCCACAAGTCTATGCAATTAAGGATTTTGGGTACTAAGGCAGAAAATCCCTCTGAACCTTGCCGTCATGGTGTTTTGACCTCATTCTAGGTTAACCCTTGTACACGCTGCCTAAGCATAATGTGCTGTAATGTCCAGGCACCAAAAGAACAGCAAAGGTTGATATTTCATGGCCTTTGTAGGACAAACTTGAACATATGGCTGCGGCTAGTTAACAATGACTACTGTGATTTTGTTTCTTAAGAATTTAATTCCAGAGGGTTGGGGAGGAAGCTAAGAGATAGCCACTACTCCTCTGGATATGAGTGGATTCTTGATCTGAAACAGCTGATAAAATAGATGAGCATTCTTATAAAATAAATCCTGGCTTCTGAAGAAGCTGCAGAAAATGGATTCTTCACAGCTTCCACAGTCTTAGAGCAAGAATTCACAGGATGGAGGTGGGACATGTTTCTCATCTAGTCATGCTCTTAAGTAATGTTCTTGTCACAAAACCCTCAAAAAATGGCAGTCACCTGGCACTGGAACAGATGTCATTGTTCTTCAGGCAAACTCCACTGCTAATCCTCTTTTTTGTATGTTTGAGACAGACTGTAACCAAAAAAGAGCAGGCAGAAGGAAGTCTGGGAGAAGCTTAGACCTTTACTGCACATACCACAAAGAGGCACCACAATGGAAAGCGCTGCTGAGCTTTGAGGACCCGGCAGGCTTGGAAGCTTGTAGGCAGGGTTGCAGGCAGCTTCCCCTTTTACTGGGACTTGGAAAATTCATTAGACCTGAAAATTGCCAGATCTACTCCGAAGGGAAGGGAGAAGGGTCATGTAAAGTTTGGAGAAAATTCAAACCGCCTTTTTTTTTTTTTTNCCTTTTTTTTTTTTTTTTTAATTTGCAGATTGTGAAAAATTGTCTTGAGCTTCCAATTGTAAAATTTTGTCTAATAATAAAGTTGGGTGGGGCTGATCCAGCCAGGAGATACAGTGATGAAGTGTTGGGCCTGGGCAGTTTCCACTGGCAGAGATCTTCTGGAACCCAGACTGGATTTTAAAGCTCCCCGCAGGAGCAAAGCTGGCCACCGGAGCTCATTCTGTTCTGCTTCTTCATCGGCACTAATCCATACATGCAGCAGCACCCCAGTTATTTATAGTTGACCTATATTCAAAAGTTGGTTATGATCGTGCACCAGAAAGATGAAGAAGGGAACCTGGAGGACGCCTAAGCCAGAGGGATGTGCAGAGTGTGTATGCAAGGAGAGACGGCAGGGGTAATAGTATGGAGCAGGTTGATAATGAGTTTTGAAAGCTGGGATTTGTTGGCCACTGATTAACAAAATGAGAAACTGAGGTAGAGTGCAATTAGGAGGATTACTGTGAGCTCACAACTCCTCCCCGGCTCCTGAGAGAGTGGTTTCTTGAACTGACCTTTTGTGGGGCTGGGCTGGAAAGCTATAAATTAGCTCATAATGCACGGATATTTTCATTTAATAAAACTGCCCCCAAATTTGTTTGGAGTTCCCAGGCTTCTCGAGAGAAAAAGAAAGAGAGCTATTATGTACTACAAAAACAATGACATTGTACCCTCTGTATTTTCTCTTCCCAACAGAAAATCAGCAGTAGGCCAAGGTCGCTATCACAGCAACACTTGGCGCTTCTACCGTGCATTTCACATGCCCTTGCAAACCACCAAATACTCTTGGAGAAGCACTTCACTTCATTGCCCAGTGCTTCACCTTCCCTGCAGTAAAATAAATTACCTGAAAGCCTTACTGGCAAATAGTCTCTCTTACCCTGAAGAGGAGTGGGTTACAAATAGATGGAGAGGAACAGAAAACCATTCGGAGACCCAAATGCTAAACCCAGAGCTGGAGCCACATCTCGGGCGACCCCACAAGTGTGATGGCAGCGGGCAGGTGGGGCAGGACCGCTTGGTACTCAGCGGCTGGTGGAGCCCGGGCATGGCTGCCTTGTGCCTTCTGCTTCCAAGCTGAGCGTTATAGGAGGGCAGGGCCCGGCCAATGACTCTGAAAGCTCAACAGCAACTCATAAATGCTCATTTGGAAATGCCAGCGGCATCCCTTGTGCAATGCTCTGGCAGGTGAAACACGCTGCGCTGTCCCCTCCAGCAATGGCGCAGAGAGGGTCAGGGGAAAGCATCAGTGGGGCTGGGGGACATGGGGTTGTGTGAAGCGATTCTCCCTCTCTGCTCGCCTCAGCTCCTTCCAGCCAAGGTGGAGGTTTTGGGGCAGACACTGGCCACGAGGCACTGGCCAGAAATGAGCCCATCTCTTTCTCAGCGTCCTCAGTTTAAACCCTACATGGCATTTCAGAACTGCAGGTGCTGGTACAGTCAGGCGCATTCATCAGTCCTCAGCTCATTTTGCAGAGCCTGAGAAGTGGGTGGCCACAATCTGAGGGGAAAGGGTGAAAAACGAAGGGGCCATTTTACACCCAAAGAGGAAAGGGGAGTCCCTGGGCCAAGTCTCAGGCTCCGCCATCTCAGTGGTCCTCTCTGGATTGGTACAGGCTACGAGCTGGCTCGGGCATCCATACGGGAGGAGATGTTTCAGCAGCTGTGTGGCTGACGGGGGTATTGGTGCTGTATTTTGGGAGCAGGGTCGGACAAGGGCACTGAGACGGGCTTCAGGCAGCTTTGGGGCACCGCAGGCGCAGGCATGGCTGCCTGGCACTGGCATGGCAACCGGCAGCCTGCAAGGGCCTGAGGTGAGCCAGCGGCCTGCCCGCCTCCCTCCGGGGTTTGCCTTGTGCTGTTGAAGGTTTAACATTCATTATCCCCTTCAGCTGATTTTTTGGGTTGTTTCTGCACTTTAGCATTTTCTCAGTGTCTCGTGGAGGAGAGGTTGCCACTGCTTCCCTTTTCCACGCCATACTCTTCCCTGGCACACACGTCCTGGGATGATACCGGAGAATGGCTACCTTTACTGCAGGAAACACAGGAAAACTGAGGAGAAATGAGGCCATCGACAAGTCACTAAAATATCCACTTTCCTTTGAAAACCTCCCCTTGTGGTTTGCTTGAGTACCAAGCAACTTAATTGTTGGATGTATTTAAGTAATATTAAACTCTGCTTTTTTTTTTCTTCATGTTCAAAGGGAAAGAGCCTGTATCGGTACAATTCCTTTTTTAAAGCCTTTTAAAAGTTCTCTTTGGCAACACCTCTTTGAAGTCTAATCCAATCTGCAATACATGTCTTGCAAGTTAATCCCAATTTTTTCAGGACAACCAGTAATGTTACATAAAGGCCTTCCAAAGAATGAAGAGTGCAAGGCACAATATAGTTAAATCTCTTGATAAGGGGGACAATTCTGCTGTTATTTACAACAGCATAAATCCAAAGTCAGTCTACCAGTGGGTTGACCACGCCGGACCAACCCCCCTGCAAACTTCTCAGCTTTGCTGGGTTTATTCTGTATTTGCCACTCGAACTAAGATTTGGTTTAAAAATGTTAATTTTTAATACGGCAGCAGTTTTATTTTAGAGGCCTCCAGGAACTGGTTCTGGTTTGTGTTCATTGCAGAGCTTTATGACTTTCTCAGTATCTCTCTAGACCTTCCATATGCATTTTTTAAGTACCTTTCTACACAGTCTGTACTGTACTACGTTTGACCCCCAAAGAGTGAAATTAGGGACTCCTTCTTCTGATACAAAAGAAGACACTGGATAAAAAAGGGGTGGAAAGACCTTAACTGGAAGGGAAGATCCATAAGTGGAAATGAAATTCTAGGTTGCACTCCCAATCCTTAAATATCATGAATAAAAATCTGTTTAAGTTTGGCAGACAGAACCCTGTGGCTCAAAGCCAAAGATGGAAAAATCGAAACTAGAACTAAGAGGTAAACTGTTAAACATGGTATAAATTATTAATGGAACAGCTTCCCACGAGACATGATAGAGTCTCCATTGCCTGAACTCTGGTCTTATTGCCTGTTACGATTTTCCTCACACAACCCCCTTCTCCAGCTAACCCTCCAAAAGTCCAGCTGTCTGTCTCACAGGGTTAAAATCTGATCACCTTCCTCAGCTCCTCAGCTGCCAGTCACCTTTTTTGCTCAGGCTAACAACATAACTAACATAATTACAGCACACAGAAAAGGTTTTCTCAGCCTGTGTCGGGCTTGATGTTGACTGCTTCTACAAGCATTTTTGTGCCCCAAAACTTCTCCGTTGTTGTCCAAGAATATCTGGTCCAATGAAGAAGCACCTCCTCTCCTCACAGACTGTGCCTTTTCAAATCATGTCTTCTGAAAAATACATTCAGTGGCTTAGCCACGTGTTGTTGAGCTTGGTGCAGGAATGATTGACTTGAGCAGAGGGAAGAGCAGCCCCCACTATTTCTGTGTTCCCTAGGACGTTCAGAATGGGCGACTCTTGGCTCTGTGTCAGTACCTGTCTGCCAGACTGAGTTGGGAAACTCTTTATAGTAGGGTTTCCCCCAGAACACCCTAAGCACTGAACTATGTTACTGCTTCTTTGTCATCAGAAAAACACCTGGGCAAAAGCAGTGTCCGGTCTGAGCTGTTTTGGGTTTGATTGTTACGCTTTACATTCCTGGATGGTGGATGCAGTGATAAGTTACACTTGTGAGCCAGCTTTTCTGAGCCATAACTGCTTTCCAGGACTTTCATTATGTGGCGCAGGTGTTCTGCATTATAACTCATTTTTCACTCACACGGCTGTAAGAAGATAGGGCAGTCCTGCTTATTATTGTCTTTTTTTTAACAAATCATCTGTATTGGTGTTTGCTGTTCGCTGATGGCTCATTTGTACCGTGAATGGTAAGATATGTCTAGTAATATGACCCAGCAGACTTACTGCGCAATTGGCAACATCAGAGCACCCTGAGACATCAGCCAAAAACCTGTGAGGTCCAGAATAGATTAGGTAGATTGCTATTGCAGATACAATATACTTCTACAACGTCATTCTCAAGGTTCATTTGGATGCTAAGTGCATTTGGCTACAAAACATAAATCTGTTTCCATCTGCATTTATTTACCTTGCAGCATGTATATGCTATTTGTGTTTGCGTGTACATCTGTGCGTACACATGTGCCTGTGTGTTCATATATATGAGTTTATATACATATATATGTATGTATTTACCACTGAAATATATTTCAGTTCAAGAGCCTCTCACATGTCATTCCATCTGTTGCCTTTTACTGCTTTAAAAGTCATGTCTACTGAAAACAGTTAATTCTCCCTTACTCTGTTTCCTGAAGATGTGCTGTTGGTCTGCAAGAGTACGAGAATGTAATAAAAATGACTGTTTATACGATGGAGACATGAACAAAGAAAAGTAGCATAGACTTTGCAAATGGAAATTAGTGATGTGTGGAGCTGATAAAATATTGGGCAAGGTTTTTCTGCAGAAAACGTGATGAAAACAAAGTTTCCATTAAGAACAACTTGTTGGCAGGAACTAAAACATAAAATTTGCACTTTTCAGCAGATACATTTCAGTGCCCAGGTTTTCCTTTTTCCAGTGAGAAGACAAAGTTTTTAGCAGAAGGAAAGCACTGTCCATGAATTTCTTTTAGTTGGAACAACAATTTTCCACAGAAAAACCAGATTTGTTTTTTGATATTTTTTTTTTTTTAATAATAAGGCCTAGCTGTGTGGTTTTCTGGTTTCAGACAGCAATTCCAGAACTGGCTTAAACTAATATCTGGCTAGATGAACAAACCTCAGTTAGATTTAGGTCATATGTTGAACACTGATGTCCCAAATTACTGCCTTGTGGCCTGTATGACTTCATAATTTTTCTCCAGCCCAACCTGATCCCTTGGTCGGACTGATAAACAGCTCATTAGATCATGCCGCCATCTTCATAACGGGCTGACCCCTTCTTCTGGTGAAAAAACTGCTCACCCCACTTGTGATAAGCAGAGGACTCGCCTTATTAATTAGTTATGGAGTAGTAGGTTTGTGCAGCCATAGCGGGGCTGGATATAACCCCTGCTCCAACGGTTGCACAATAATACGGCACAGTTATGATACGATTATAGGCTGAGAAATCCCATATTTCTGCCCTGGGTTTGATTTTACCAAGTACATACCCCAAGGTGATCTGTGCAAACCCAACGGCTGCTGAGGCAGGTCTTTTGGGCAACCAGTTGCTGCTACAGCTCTGAAGAGACTGTATAAATGCATTTAAGCAGGACGAGTTGAAGTAAAAAAAAAAAAAAGGATTTACCACACACCCTATGGTAAATATCTGTGTCAGTGTCACTCCCTTCTCTAAACTGTACCTCACGTGGAGGCTTTCCCAAAATCAAAATACCTACCGTTATAGGTTTCTTTTTTCCTGGCTGCAAAAGACCTGGCCCTGCTCATAGAGCAGTGAAAGAGCTCCGGCAAAAGTAATTGCTCTGTCTTTACCAGAGTTATATTTCCAAGAACACTGTCCCCAAAGAAAAGGGAAAGCAACTTATTATTTTAATTTTAAACTGAAAACTGAGATTCTACTTCACATTTCTGGGTCTTCTCTGCCAAGAAAAGACGTTAAAAAGGCCAGTGGCTTTGCAGACCTACAAAATTCACCCCGAGCTGTTCTGAAAATAAACAGCATCAAAACTAGATAGTTTTGCTGGAATATAACCCTGTAGTAATAAAACAAATGACTAACACTGTCTGTTGGTCTACGTAGCATAGCACATGAAACATACATGTAAGCAAGTCAAGATGGATGACTCATCTTGACTTAATAAAGCTTACAAATACTCGCTGAATATTTGAGAAGTCACATGCCAGGAGCCTTCATCACTTGTTTTGTTAGACTCCTGCTTTGCCAAGTCAAAACAGTCAGAAATCATAAAAAATAATCCACACAATCTGTCTGAAAATGCAGTTTTCTAACATTATTTTTCTTGGTTTACAGCAGCAAGTCCTTCATTCTGCCATCAGAATTTTGCAATAGAGAGCACGACTTCCTCTTCTCATAAGGTAAGCAAATGTTTTGCATTTATCAAGTTCCCAGAGTCTAAATGGAGATAGAGAGTCAGCAGACCTCACATGTTTATGTTTCTGTACTGGAAACGAGCCACGGGAAGTTGCAGTTAAAAGGCTGCTGTGTCTCGAGGTTCAAGGGACACAATAGACTTCAATGGCCTCAACATAACTGAACATCTGAAGCTCTGTTTGCCTTAAATGTGAATTATAAGTGCTCAGAACCCCCATGAACAGGGCCAGAAACCACAAGCCTACATTTATTCATGAAGCCCACTGCTAGTTCATGTTGGTTTACAACCTTGTTTTTCTATTAAAAAAGCACTAATTGCCCCCACCCCATCAATCTAAACCCCATCCAGTCTAGAGCTACTCTTACATCTGGGTTTTTCTGGACACATATTCCCTTTTCTCCCGGAAATTTTGTCTAAGTGTTACTCGGAGATATATTTTTTAAAAAATTTTAGGGGTGGATTGCCAGATGTTTGGCAATCCAACTGGGTTATTGTGCCAGTTAAGCTGCTGGCCACCCTGAAATCTCAGCTCTGTCCGTTGCCTGTGATTAGATCAAAGCAATCACAGACGTGCAGTGAGATAAGTGCTTTGGGGATAGTCAAACCTGCTGCTCAGGAGCTGCGCCAGTGATAAATGTGATGTGTTCAAGACACGATGGGCTTACTGTACCAATGCATGCACAGAAGGACTGAGTCTTCCCAGAAATGTCAGGCTCGTTAAATATGCCTAAAAGTGAAAACACTCAATTGGTGCCTGGAAAGAAATATTGCAAGATATCCCAGCAGTGCATGAAAAGTCCGCACAGACAACAAGAAAAACTTGTTATTTCGAACAACAGCAGGGAACGCAATTGGACAGGTGGAAGGATTGAAGTTTCAGTTGCCAATTTCCCTCCAAGTTCCTGGTGCAGGTTGAACCTGTTACTCACTAAACAGAAATGTAATAATCAACAGTCAAACAGGCTGCTCTTCTCTTGCAACTGTGCTCCATAAATCAGAACTCAGGTGTGGCCCTTTGGCAACAGAGATAAATAAGTGATTGAATGTCAGTGGAACAAAACAAGCGGTGGAAAGGGCTAAACATTATACACTGAGTTGCAGCAGAATTAAATTAGCTTAATTGACCATGGACGGATAAAATTTCTCTTGTTACCTGACAGTTGTGTTACATTGGCCATCTAAGGGCTTAATGCAGATTTAGCTCTCTGCTGTACACATGCTCAGTGCCTGGGAGGAGTTGGGGCACTGCTGAGCCAGAGCTCTGCAGTTATAAACAGGAAGAAATATCATTTGGCTTTTACTGTAAAATTTGTGTCCCGCAGCATTCCTCCCATCAGAATTCATCATTTGTCTCTGACACAGAGGAGGAGCTGCAACGTTACTGGAAAAAAGACAAAAGTTGCTCCCTTTTGGAGATGGCCTCTCTCCAGTTTTTCTCCAGTTGAGCCTTTGTGCCTTGCAACAGCAGTTTACTCAACTCCAAGCTGCTTGTAACTATGAAAGGTAAAATTCTAACTGGTTGATCAGCTTTCTCACAAATGTACTTAATGGTAATATGTTAATCACCTTTAATTGTGCAGATTGTAGTTTGTCCCACATGGTGCACCTTCTTTTAGCCACCTTCTGCAGGCGAAGGTGGTGTGTGCTCCACAGGCAACCTTGTGCAGAAAAACTATTTAAGGATATGGATCTACATTATTTTGGAGGGGCTTGTCCGAGCAGTATAGAGGGCAGTGCTGGCGCCCTGGTGGGAAATAATACAACCCAGACCTGTATTCCTAGAGAGCAAATAATATTTTTCACTGTAGCTATTTATTACTGAAGTGTTGCTGTGCTCACCATCTTCTGTCCATTTGTTTTGAGCCTTAAAGGAGGCCACTGATTGTGAATTAAAACTAATTCCCTGTATCTTCCTCTTCATGTTGCACACATAGAGAAGATGCACAAGGTTAAGCAGCCTGTAACTAGAAGAAAATGCATTGACTGACTGAGATTTTTTTTCTAAGCTTAAATGAGTAGCACATCAAAGCCATGTTTTCCCGTGGAGCTATCAGGTCACTTTGACTGCTGTCCATGACTGTTCTGCTCTGCTCCACCTCTTCGAAGGCTGTTTTCAAATACTTTTTTTTTTTTAAACAGTCAATGACCACTATACACAGAATCACTTCATTATTTACATTTTGGTATGTTTTAGACCCTGGAGGAAGAACTATAAATTTGTGAGCATTTCTTTTTTTTGGGGGGGTCAAAACTAGCGTACTGGGGATGCAAAGAAGACAGCCCTTTCCAGATAGTTTTTGTCTATTGCATAACCCCAGTCCCCAGGAGCTTGCACCTTTTAGCACCCACAGGGTCTTTAGTGCACAAATCGGCTTTTATTTGAGGTGTTGCTGACTGTCGTCTTTGGGGTATCACGGAATCACGGAATTTTCAGAGTTGGAAGGGACCTCTAGAGATCATCTAGTCCAGCTACCCCTCTAAAGCAGGGTAGATGGCTAAGGATACAGAGATCCATTTAAAAAAAGAATTGTATTGGAGGAACTGTGTCTGGTATATCTGTGGATAATGCACAGTCTTTAACGTAGTTTTTGGCAGAGGAAAGCAAATTACAAGTATGTATTAAAAATCACCTTTGCCTTAATAGGTGCTTGGCTCTTAAGTGAACCACCTTTTTTCCTGAATCCATTGCTAGTGTATGAGTTGTTACCTTCCCAAATCCTTGCCTCAGGCCCTTTAAAAATTCATGTTTCTGTATCAATGGCTAGATGTTGTATCATCTCCTTTTAGTTGTAAAATTTCATAAGTGGGAATGCAAAGAAAATGGAAACCTGGTAGTTAAGCACTTTTGCTTCCTGCAGTGGAGGAGGTGCTTTAAACAATTGTGTATATGAAATGAAAACAGCACAAAGCTCTTTTACAACTATTACGATTAGTGAGTTTTCATTTTAATTAAAACAGATCTTTGGGAGGAAGGGAAATGAGCATCATTAAAACACCACTGTACTGCATATATCTGTGGTGGCAACACTGGTTAATTTTTCACAAAGTTTGCATCAATTACTATTATTATGTAAAAGTCGTCTTATACGTCAGTGCACATTCACAAAATGTCTAGGAGAGGAAGAGATTTCATTAACTGTACCAAAAGATCGTATCAGCATGAACAGCAATTTTAGCAATAAGGACAGAAAAAAGGGACAGATTTTGTAGATTTACCAGCGCACTGGGATCAGCTGCAACATGCATAGGGCACTTTTGGACCAGAAAGACATGTTGTTGCACTATTTCTATTTGTCTTCAGGAGAAATTATATCTCCCAAGAAAATGGTACTGCTTGTGTGAAGAAGGGGAAAAAACCCCAATGATTTGGCCTCTTTGAGAGAAAAGAAAATGTGTTCTTACTTATTCCAGTCTCTGTTTTTCAAAGGTTAGCGATACCAATTCTACTAACTTCAGTTATTTTTGAAAAGCTTATGTGGAGAATATGCAGACAGTTATTAAGTCATTTGTCTATTGCAACAGAAGATTAGGAAGGGTTTGATCTTCACTCATGTAAGGGCATTGTCTTTACTCATAAAAGCTTTCCTTTGAACATGCAGGGGTTCCTAACCTGGGGCTGGATCACATCCCCACCCCTCCCCTATTAAATCCTGGGAGAGGTTTTCCCTGTGGACTTTCCCATACATCATCCAGTCAAGAGGGCAGTAGTCGCTGCCTTCCTCTTCCCCACCTCCATCATTATTTTATTTTTTTTTCCCCTCATGGACTGAGCTGGGGTTCACAAGCTCCAGGGACCCCCTGGCATCCAGAAAGTCCTGGCTGCTCCCACGGGAGGGGTTTTTCTCCAGATCACCTCTAAAGCCTCAATGCTGCCCAGCATCTTGTCCCTTTGGAGCTGACTGCCAGATGCTGCTCCCTGGACCGCCTGGGGGTTTCTCTTTCCACCCTGGAGACGGACAGGCAGTACAGGCCCCCATGTGGTAAGGTGGAAAAGCAGACGCCCTCTTGGGAATTCCTTCTGGGAATTTTTCAGGTATACCAAAAACTACACAGTTGTGAAAAGTAAGCAATATAACCCCACAGCAAAAGAAACGCGACACAGGGATTTATAAACAAAGATTTTAGAATTCTTTTGTATTTTTTGACTGCTTTCAAGGAAATCACTCAGTAATATGTATCAATGACAATAACTTCTCAATTTATTATGTTTTCAACTACTGAAATTCAGTGGCCAAACCATGGAGAGGAAGATTAACACAATTAGTTATTTATTAGTGTTGGAATTTTAATGAACAAGACTCTCTTTCTGTTACTGGAATACTTAAATGGAATGATGTTTTCCTGTTTTGATAGTATCTGCCTTGGTGTCTCCTTCACTTCATAAATAGGGACACATGAAAGTTTTTACACTACTGTAAAATAGTCTCAATTATACTAATGTACAGTTCTCCTAGACGCCTGTTTTTCTACGATTTTCAGAATATGGAACTTATTCTCATTTCTGAGTATCTTAAAGGACTCAGCACCCCTTCCTTTTCAGTAATCTTCTTTGTGTTTGCTGTGCACTATGTTCCTCCTAATAAAACAAAATATTCAGACTCCTATTTTACAAGCTTTTAAAAGAACACCAGACTCCAGTGACTTGGTAAAATCTTTTTTCTACCAAAGCTTAAAAAAAAGAGTAGATAACTTGGGAATGTGTGGCATTCTTATTTGCCTTGAAAGCCTTTGATTTGACAGTATTTGCAACCGCGTTTTGTACGCAGTTGTTCAAGACAAGCAGTAACTGGGCTTGCTTATCTTGGGCTATGCAGCTCCTCAGCGGGAATAGCCCTCTTTCCATACAATCTAAGATATTTCTTTAGCAAAATGTGTCTTTGAGCCCACTGTTTAATTGCACTCAGAAAGCTAAGTAACTCTGGCAGTTTTTATATAACAGTGGCGGGAATGGTGTATTTTTAATTCAATTTTAATGTTTTCATTGGGTTTGTTTGTGAGAAAGATCTTTAATTGGGCCTGAAGGGAGAACATTTTGTCAGTATGGCATTATTACTTGTAACATCAGAGTTTCAGTTTTTCACTTTGACTTCATTTAAGTCTAATCTACTTCCAGTTTTGCAAGTCTTCAAGATGACCTCGGAGAATTCTGAATCAGGCCCTAAAATGCTTCAAATTAACTGGAAATACAATATCAAACAAAAAGAGACACAGCAGAGAGCTAGCTAGAAAATTCTAAAAAATCTAATGACTACGTGACACTGAAAGTACATTTCTCATTTTGTTTTATTTTGTTCTTTGAGCGTTTGATTTCTGCAAACTAAAACGAGTAATTTCAAAATGTGGGAGGTGATGATTATTTTCGCAGAGAGAATTCCTCAAGTCCTACATTTCTTAAGTCAGTAAAAGTAAAAAGACTGAGGTTAGCTGATTGAATTTATCTTATTTATTCTGCATGTAGAAACCCCCTACAATCAAATAGGCTTTATTTTTATAACAAAAAATAGAAAGGGGTCTTGAGCTAAGGAAATGTTTTTTCTCCGCATCAGCAGAAATAACAGACACAGAAAAACAGCTTAAATATCAGTGGTGGATCGTAAGACCCTTCTCGTGTTAGTCTGTGCAGCTGAACTATATGATAGCAGCTTGTTAGTCTATAGGTTTTTATTGAAATGCCTATTGAGTAAAACATAATTCATGCTGCTGTTCACCCTTAAAACAGGAAATAATATACCCATTTAACTTAATCACAATTTATATTACATGTGCATATTTCTAAACAAGTGCTGTAGATGGAGAGTTTGGTAGCAATAATATTTATGAATTACACTTTTAGTTAGCAAAGGAAAATGTGTGACCTCTTACATTTTGTTTGACATTTGTATTTGGTATCCCGTATATGTGCCACGGGTGATGGATGCTTATTAACACAGTGTATAAACAGGAAATGCTTCTAAGCTGACCATTTATTAGCGCAGTATGTGTTCAAACTAAAATTTGAATTTTAGTTGCAGTGTTCTTCTCTGATGACTGCAGAGCTGAAATGTAAGGCGGGTTTCTTTTTTTCTTGCTTGCTTCCCTGTACAGAATGGACGGATTTAACAGAGTATAATTTTTCTATTTAAACCAGTCTTCCATATGGAGCCCGAGTAGGTATATGAACACAAAGGTTTTCCTATGAATTGTACAAAAACAGAGTCATAGGAAATGTATCCAGCGGAAGGGTTTTGTAGAATTCATAGTGAATTTTCCTGGATTAAATAAATAAATATATGTGCCACATTCCCCTTCGCATCCTGACGTATGCAATGAGCCATTTCCCCCTTTACTTCGTTACTGCAGAAACGCAGCGAAGAAGTATCTTTGACTTCACCAGAGCTTTGACAGTCGATCCGCTTTTGATCTATCCTTTGCAGGACTAGAGAGACAATAATTTTTCATTCACACTTAATTGCTTTTTTAAAAATTCCTGACAAATACCTGAGAATTTTTTTCAGTGAAAGTTTCTACACTTCATCTTATCAAAACATAAGTGAAAATGTCCACGTATTCAGAAGGATTCTTCCATCAGAGAAAAAGATTATAGTTTTTCTAAAAGGCAACCCCTCATCTCCTGCTGATTTACTGGGGAAAATATAGAATAATACGGAGAATCTGTTTTCCTTCCTGAATCACATTTAAAGCCAGCCCTCAGGAGAGAGAACATGAATCTGTTTTCCCTAAGCACGGGCTTAATATTCCAAAGCATTTGGATAAAAATTATTTGTTTAACAAAAGAATGGTGATGAACTGCTAAAGTATCACAAAGGGAAGATTTTAGTTTAAATATATCTGTCCAAAGAGTTCTACTGTATTGTACAGAGTAGTTAAAGGAAATTATTCTCTATTTAAAAAGTCAGTAGAGAACCTCCATCTAGCCATTATAAGTAGCAGGTATAAGACCATCTTGACTGTTACTATTAATATTAAATACCTTTACTAAATACACAGCTTTCCACGTTTCAGGACCCAATCCCAGGAAGGTTAGCAACCTGGAAATTGAAACTGGCAGATCTTTAATCTAACATTCTGCTTTTCGGTGGAAAAAAGTAACGTCTTTATAGATGAGAGTCAAAGGTTAGATTTAGTTTGTATCAAATTACAAAAATATGCTTTTGGTGAGGTTAGATTCTCATGCTCAGAGCAATTCAAACTGTAATGAAAGCAAACATTGAAAGAGATAATCCCATTAAAGATGAACTATTCACTTTAACCTCAAATATTTGGTAACTAAAATAAAACCATCCTAGTAGGAGGATGAAGTTCAGCTCTTAAGGGAAACTGGAACTCAGTATTATACCTCAGACTACATGAGGAAAAAAAATAGTGCTCCTGTTTCTAAAAGAAAATCTTATTTTGGGGGAACAAATTAATTCATGTTCTCCTCTTGAGGTCTACACAAAACAGTGGTGACCCTTTTGATAGTGTGTGCTTGTACGCTGTGGGGTAAATCATGCTTTTCTCCAAACAGAAGCTCTTCCAGAAATGGTGAAACCCATGTGGTGCTGTCCTACAGAGGGGAGTCAGGCGCAGGAGGATGAACGTCTGCAGCGTCTCACGCATGACATCCCATGGCAAAGGTCTGTGCCCACTCTTCCTCTGTACCTTCCAACACCAGCAATGTTAGGATGTCTTTCTCTTGTGTCAGCCTCCTCGGTCATGCATCTGGTTTCTGAGAGGCAACTAATTCTGCTATAAACCTCAAGTGTGAGTTTAGAATAAAACCTCAAACAAACCTGATTTCAGCTATCCCAGTCTGTCCCCTCTGCCACCGCAGCCTGGCACAAAGAGGGGCTGCAGTGGAACAATTTACCTGGGGGCTTGGTCGAGGTACTGAGTGTGGTTTGGAGGTCCTGGTAGCTTAAAGTTATCCACTTTTCTGACCAAAAAGGGGACCAAGAAATATATTTAAAGCCCCATTGCTGAAGAATTGAGCTCTTTCATATAATATGACAAAGCTTTCGGCTCTCAAGAAATATCAAAAATGTCCTCAATCCCTGAACTTCTGATACCCCAATGAAAACTCACCCCTAAATGCAGCCACAGCCAGAGTCTTTCGTCGTTCCCAGAGGCCTGGATGCCGATTTAAAGAGTTTGGGAAGAGACTCATATTCTTCCCTTTTACGACTTAAAATAGACTGAAGAGATTTATTTTTTTTAAGCTTTAAAAAAAAAAAAAAAAAAAAGAAAGAAACAATCATAGACTGATATTTCTTTTTTTATGCCAAGTTTCAGCCTGGAGAAAATTTTATGGCTGAGTTCTAATCCACCCCAAACCCTGGTTTATAACAGAAATGCTGACACAATGATAACTATAGCGTTACGAATGCTGGTGCTATGATATTTATTGCTCCCTAGTGCCAGCAGGGGTTAATCCTT
Organism: Ibidorhyncha struthersii; assembly: GCA_013398815.1. Classification (NCBI taxonomy): domain Eukaryota; kingdom Metazoa; phylum Chordata; class Aves; order Charadriiformes; family Charadriidae; genus Ibidorhyncha; species Ibidorhyncha struthersii. The sequence goes on along the minus strand of VZSZ01007675.1, from coordinate 150,513 downwards.
ATTAAATGCATTCGTTTTCTGGCCTTGTGGAGAACAGATCATTTAGTGATCAGACAGAGTATGGGTCCCTGGTAGCGTTAATGGGAGATATCACACAAGACATAGTAAGTGAGGAGTCTTTAAGGGGGCTACTGTAGGTGTTTCTGCGGATTAAGTGGCCTTCTCTGGGGACTTGAGTTCAAATCCAGAGTGTCTATATCCAAGAAGTGTCTTTGCTGCAATAGAACAGCACACGCTGAGAAGAACTTCGTTCTTCTTAACCTTCAAGGAAGAGTATGAAAGGAAACATGACATTATCATGTATTTCCATAATCTGCAGTGGACCAGATCCCACAGATGAGGAATTATCAATCTCTCTCACACCTGGATATCCAAAATCCTCTTCCACATTGAACTGTCTTGTTTAATAGTGTTGGAAGGGTGGAGGAATAACAAGATTCCTGTTAATTATCTACCAGCTAATCCTTCTGCTATTTACCAGGGAAAATGAAACTTACAGTTTAATTGCATTCAAAAGATTTTCACATCCCATCCTTATAAACATATATTTTAGCAACACTAAAAACTGAAAATCTCACAAAATTTTCTCCATAGAGCGACGTGGGATGATGGGTAGGTTTTTTTCCAGAGATATACACACTGGCATGATGCTTATTGTATCAATATGAGAAACTGGACAAACTTGAAGGAAAGTTTTAAATTTGATGTAGAAAAGAGTAGGATAGAGTGGGCATTTTAGCATTTTGCTCTTGCTCCAGGTTCTCCAGTATGAGCCTGGAATCACCTGCCAAGATCGCAGCCTTAGAAGTCAGTCTGCAGACTTTAAGCAAGGGGGTTGCTTGCTATGAAAAAAATCTCAGGACAAAAGGAGTGAGCATGCGTGCAAAGTTCACGATGAGTTCAGTGAATGATCATATTTTCCCCACAATAATAAATACTTCTATAATTTACAAATGCCTCGAAAGGCTGAGATATGTGGGGGATGCAGAATCAAAGTGTCTTGACAGGACAGAGACAAAGGAATGAGCCAGTGAGTGAACTGACTACTAAAATTCCTCATCTCTGATTTGTTTCTTTTAGAACTTGTCCCCAGAGAAAAAGCTGCACTTTCTAGAGAGGCTTAAAAAATAAAGAGAAATCCTCTGGGCTTATGAACAGTCAAGGAGAATTTAAAAAACCTTCAATGTGAGCACAGAGCCAAAAAGCAGTATTCAAGATTTTCTCCTCTTGTATTTGATAATTGTTTTTAAAAATATGAACAATGAGACAGAGAAAAAAAGTAAGGCTTTTTATAAAAAGATTAAAATCAGAGATTTGTTTTCTTCATTTCAAGGCAATGTTCTGCCTTGCTCTATGGAAGCTGTCTAGTAAAAGAAAACCAAAGTAACTTTCATCAGAACTACTTAAAACAAAAACAAGAGTGTTCAAGAGAACAGAAAGCCATGTCTTCAGTGTTGGGAAAAACACGTTTTCATTAAAAAGTCATTTTGAAAGAAAAGGGACTAGTATACATCCCCTTGATATTCAGAGGCACTGGAAATGAAAATAAAAATAGCTTTATTTTTGTTTAAAATTTCCACAGGGCAAAATACAATGTCATGACCTCCTCTAACAGACAGAAAATAGAAAAATGCTCATGTGAAGAAAACAGCCACAGGAACATTCAGAAAGGTGCCTTTAACAAGGAGGCAGAAAAGACCTGTTTCCATTTCTCCTTCTGTCAGGTAGAAAGGTTTTGTGTCGAACCACGGACTCCAGGGAAGCAGGCCAACCCCAGCACGAGACTGCAAGGTCCCGAGCAGCCCCCAAACCTACTGATTTTTAATGGGAGCTGGGAGGGGCGAGTGCACGGCAGAACTATTTAGAATCAAGGGAATGGAGCTGTGGAAGGAGAGGGAGGGTCAGACAGTCCCGCTTCACATCTGGCCTGTCCACAGCACCGTCCAAAGGAAAAGATGGTTTGGGCAAAGATGGGCACTATGTGGTTGATTTGAGTTTGGTAGCCTGCTTCCAGGAGATCATGAAACTTCTGGCGCAGAGAAATTATTAAAAGGCGAAAAGAACAATATTAAATCCCATTGACATATTTGCAGGGATGCCAAGAGTGTCTTCTCTGCAGAATGGCAGGGAAAATTCTGAGGTTCGTTCCTCACTTAGCCCCTAATTTGTTCTCTGCCTTCATTTTGAAGGATTGAGCTCTACACTGGAAGAAATGTTTTCTAACCCATTAGCCAGCTGACACAGAGAGAGATTCTCACAGAAATCAAACACAGCCTCTTATTATCTGCCCCACCAACATAGACCGGTCCAACACGGCTTTGTACATCTTTGAAGTTAGCAGCATAAGTGAGCCAGGTCTTTTTATAAGGTTGCATGTGAAATTGTCAGAAGAATGAAACCATTTGCAGATGGTGGAGTGATAAAGATGGTACAGTATCTCACTTGTATTTGCCCCTCATTTCCTTGGGAAGAGAAGAAAAGGAAAAGGGGGGGGGGGGCAGGGGGGAAGCAGTGGAAAGAAAGAGAAACCCCAACAAATGAAATTCTTTTGACAACACAGTGATGAGGGAGTAAGTGAGATTTCTGGCAAAACCACTAGGACTCTGAAGACAAGCTGACTGCTGCAATATTTATTACTTTGCTTTGATGAAACCTCTGACATCAAGGACTTTCCTAGTGACTGATTTTTGTCAGAATAATGCTGCAGGAACAAGAAGTGACAGATGATTTTTTTGGACATGAAGCCTGTGCATAATGGCATGAGAAAGAGGACATAAAAAAGTCTGCCCTGAAGCAGCTTAATGTGGCCCTGGAGAAAAGAGCTGTTATCACTGCTTACTGATGTAGTCACAGCAAGAGAAACTGTTACCAAAAAATGGATCCTGAAGTCAGACAGTTCAACACGGGGCAGATTTTCTGAGTTGCGCTCCTTTATTACAGTCAGGCGGAGGCTGGGATGGGCAGGAGGAAATCGGGCTGAGCAAAGTACCTCCAGAAATGAAATAGAAATCGGCTTTATTGGGTCAGTTCTATCCCCTGCATTGCAATACCACAAGACCGTATGCAGGAAAAATAAATGTGTTGAGCTTGACACATGCTGCTCGGGCTTGTGACAACCTCTGACGCAGAATGCAACATCCCCCTGCTTACTCTTCTGAGCGCAGGGCAGGGAGGCACTGCCATGTGCCTACGGTGCAGTGACTGTAGCTCTTCACAGAAACACAAAACTTCTAGAAAAAATGTTTCCAGACTAGCTGTAGTATCATATATGCTTGTGTGCAGCCAACTTTTCAAATAGTAGTTAGTACCAAATTAATACAGAGCACCTATGGGAATGTGGAAAAGTTGGGGAATAATTTAAGATGTAGCCCAGAGTAGTGGAGGATGTTTTCAAAGTAATTGATTAAAATATTAACCACCTTTTTCTCAAGTCCATAGGTCTTTGAGATGGAGTCATGGAGAAACCTGCAGATCAGTCTTTGGCTTAGGGGAGGTACCCGGTCTGCTTTTCTTCCCATCAAAAGGTTCCAAGTGAAAAGCAGAGACAGAGTTACAGTGCTCTGCAGCAGAACTGCTATTTTTAAACCTAGAGACCAGTGTGGCAGCAAGATACCGTAATCTCTGGGTATCTTTGTACATTTCTCTGTGCTGTACAAACACACCCTTCTGCTCTGATCGCATCTCATGCAGTGTAATCGTGCTTGCTTCCAGTGGGAATATTGTGAGGTGTATAGTTGGTGTTTATGTATTACAGTGGATAAAAAGGCAAAATCTTTTCAGACCCTAAACTACATATTTATTAAAATCAGATTTTGTTTTCATTTGCCTAATATTGGCTGTACGTGGAGATGTGGGCTTTGTTCAAGGCATAAATCTGCCTGAATAAAACAACAGACCAAAATGCTTTATATTTACTGATATTGTAAGTGTAGAAGAATATCTTCCTGAATGGTAAATACTACTCTTAGCAGCACAAGGAAGTACTGTCGCTATCGGGCAGTAGATTACTCTGGAATGTGCTGCAACTCCTTTTGCCTTTTTTGTTTCACAGAAAAGGAAAAATAAGCAACTACTAACTCTCAAAACATCTGTACGTGTGAGGCCTTTAGTGGGAATTTGTAATTCATACATGCTCAAAGAATGTGACAGGATTTCCAAGTACTGAAATGGCAGGCGCTTAGAGATGTTGTAAATTAACCCACATGTGAAACCGCCGACTCTGTCATTTCTGTTCATTGACTCATTTCAGTTGAATTGCCGAGGCAGGATTTCTCCCTGGATCTTGCAACGTTACATACACCTGTCAACCAGAAGCTTCAAGCCAGCCCTGGGGGAACATCTTTAAAAGACACTCCTGCAATACCAATGAACTCTCCACCCACTGGCAGGCTGTTTCTTTAAAAGGACCATCGATTTAAGAACACACTGACCAAACCAGTGCAATTCTCACAGACCATACCCTGGGCCAGAATAGATAACACTCAGGTTTGGACCTGCACCTCTTCTTTCACACTCAGAAGAGAGGGTAGATCTCAGCAGAAGTCAAAGGGCGCTACCCCGTCGCAAAAGTGGTGTGAAAGAGAGCGAGGTCCCTTCGCCAGGCAGGGGCTGGTGTGTCTGCACCAGTACAGCGGCCTGAGGGGTGCGGTAAGCTGGCTTCTGAAGGAAGTCTGGCTTTCAGTTATATAAAGTTATATGAAATATATATTCAGTAACTCTCCTGGGTGTTGCTGATCTCTCCTAGACAATATTGCAATGTTCTGGCCCCATTGCTTGGCTAAGGCCCCGGGCACACAGCGTGCAGCCGCGAGCGCGGCTCCCCAGTGCTGCCACGAACTGCCTGCAGATTGCTCCGAGCAGCTGATCCCCTGGCTTCTTTCTCCCAAAGACCCCTTCAGCATCTGGCAACATTGCCGATGTGAACTCGCCTCACCTATAGCGGCGGATTCATCAGGGTTTCAGGGACTCCGTTTTGTAACCGCTGCTCTGAGTCAGGCTGCCTTCTCCCGGGCACCGCTGTGAGTAAGACGGGCACAGGGAACTCATGCAAGAGGCTTGCGTGTTCAGCTGGGTCCAGGGGAGACCCCCTCCCCTCCTCCGGAGGTGCAGACTCACTGGCTCTGCACATATACCTCTCTAAATCCTGACTCTTCATTCAGGAATGTAGATACCAGCTCAGCCATGGGCTAATACAGCAGATGAAACGTTGCCCTGCGCTTCAGAAAGAACATCTTAACCCTAGCAGGACTCTGCTGACTGTTTTTATGCAAAACTTTTGCTTGCTTTGTACAAGATGGGAGGATTCGGCTGACGGTTTAAACTGGGCTAAAATGTGTAACTGACTTTTTTTTATTGTATTTTTGCAGTGTATGCTGGCTCGTAAATTTACGAACTCTTTTTAAAGGACTCCTTAGAAAAATAAGCATATTTGGGTGGTTTAAATTTCTTCTTAATAAGTGGAAAGATTTACTAAAATGGGCCTGATGTGATGACTTGGGAGGGATTATTCACCCAATGCCAATATATTCCAGGCAGCCTGAAGAATTAAGCACTCTGAGCGTCGAAAGAAATCTGAATATCACCTAAAACTTGTGCTGAACAGAGCTCTTGTCTGCAAGGGGTGAGAGTGTCAGGAATCTCGTGCAAGTCAAGGAAATACATGGCGGGTGAAGGCAGGTAAGACCTAACTTTACATTTTTATGTATGCTTTTCAGATGGTGGCATAGTCAAGTTCTGCAAAGAAATCTGTCTGATAAAACTGTGAGGAAAAGCACAGCTTTGATAAATGGTGTGCTTCACAATTGCATTCCTCCCAAGTGCTGCTGTCACTAAGCAAATTTATCGCATTTTATTCTAAAGTGTGTTGGATTCCAGGTGTTAGGAATTTTCCCCTGACCCTTTTATCCTGCTTGTGGTTTCACTTTTCTTTAAGGAAACAGATTCAACCACTTATAAAGAGAATTTGCTAACAGTTTTTAATGATGGTCTGTCAGACAGGAAAGGAATCCCAAGGAATTGCAGACGCTCCCAGTGGATCAGTACATGCAGGTAGCACTGGCATAAGTAGAAGCAGAGTCCTGGCAGGACGGCGCATCGTGTGAGACGGGCTTTCCAGTGAGATCATCCAGGCATTGATGTGCTGAGAAATAGTCAATGGGAATGCCAGGAATTATTCCTGAGGATGAAGTATGGCCAAAGCTAGCATTGGTTTAGGATGCCTTCTTGTAAAACAGGCAGGCTCGGTTCCCTTTAATGTATCTGCTTGTGTAAGTCCGAGTGCTCTGCAGAAGGCAGGGGTGTCACTTTACATCATGTCCATGTTCTGTCTCTGATCGATTTTTCTAAGTGAGCATTTTCTCAGATCACAGTCCACGGGCAGCTGGCGAGCAGCAGGAAGCTTATTGTCCAGTAGTGCTGGCTTTCTTCCTCATGTCCACCTGTTATAATGGAATATAGACTGTTAGATACCTATTTAAAGGTGAGCTTGATATACTACTTTTGCTGTAATAGCTACAAGGACGTTATATTATTGTGCATAGAAAGAGAAAAAGCTCATTTAACTGAAAATGAATAGACTCACGTAATGACAGAGCCTTGAAAATCCTTTTTAGATCTGGCGTGGATGCTAATTTTTTTTATTTATGTTAGAAAAAATTCTCTACACACCCAGTTCTTTGTCTATGCATGAGCCTGTGTAGGTTTCTTGTTACTCTCTTTGTTCAAGTGGTGTTGCCACCCCAGACCACACATGACCCCCACCATCAGAACAATGGCACAAATCGCACTGGCCTTTCAGTTTATCCAGCTTGTGCTAAAGTCAATATCAAAAATTACTGACATTCTGCTGGCACTCTAAAAGTGCCTGGATTCACTTCTTTTTACTGTAACATTTTGCATGTTTTACTAATGAGCAGGTGAAAGCCTACACTTCAGGAACCAGACTTGGATGATTAATAAAATATTTGTCTCCCATTAAATGAGTGAGCAATAACAGGCTGCAGAAATGTGAGTTGGAGCATTACTTGGACTTATGACCAAAGCCACTCCAGTTGACTGCATCATGCACAAGCTACATGACAAAGCTGGCGTATCAAACATTTCCAAAAGTGCTTCTAGTGGTATTGCTCCTTTTTTATTTTCTTAACTTCAGAAATGAGCAAGTCTGAAACGTGCCAGACTGATGTTCAGATCTTTATGTGATCTTTAGAAGGGTGTTTGCTAAGAAGACTGTAGAAAGTTCCACTTGGCGTGTCCTCTTGTATGACATAGCTAGTGATCCAAGCACAGATTCCTAAACCAGTTTAACATCTTCCCTTCCATAGTTATAAAAAGTGAGAACAGTATGAGATGGTAGAGGTCTTGACCCAGGAAAGAAGATAGGTTCTTTAAATCAAAAGCATGGATTACTGTTATTATTTTTCAGGGGAGCTAGTGTGTTTGGGAGGAGCAATTCAAAGATGGCTTGACTACACTGACTAAGACCTAACTGCAAGATAGAAAGCACTTTGACATAATTGGTTTTATTTTTATTTTTCTCTATCAGATAGTCATCTTTGAAACCAAGACCTGAAAAGTTTCAGCTAGGGAGATAGTGCCAATGCCAAGTCTGGAATCTCCCTCCTGCTACGCACACCGTTCCCCCTGTTCCAGGTTAGGGGCTTGGTTGGGCTTCACTACAGCTAAACACTAGCCAGGAAAGTTGGGATCCAGATGCCCATTTGGATTACACACCGTTATTGTCATCACTACACAACATACAAGCATGTCAAGATCCTAATTTACAGTCTGGGGGGGAGGTACAGCTGATGTAATTTTATGCTAAGCCCCCATTCCCAGTGTTCCCCATCGGCATCGCAGTCTCATGTTGCGCGGTGGAAGACAGGCTGCCGGGGTCAGGACCTTTGTGCGTAGGTATGTAAGGACTCCCCTTTGAGAACTAAACACTCCAGTGGGAGCTGGGTCTGGCTATAATCTTTGGGTCTTCTTCTCTCCTTCTCTCGTGGACATCAAAAATCTATATTACCTTTGCTTACCAGCCAAATTACTTTATTGAACCTTATTTTTTTCATAAGAAGTTATTCCACTTAGAAGATCTGATTCACGTTCATCCACTATATAAAACATCTCAAAAGGGAAGTAAATTGTACAGCTATTTTAAAGTCCCTGGTGGTACGAAACAATCAGCCTCGTCCCTCCGCCCCAGTCCTTAGGTGTTCCTGCAACCACTTCATTGTAGGAAAAAGAATTGGCTAGATCCATATGAAGCAATTTGAGCAGGGAAAACCATACTCAGCTGAAAGATACATTTTAGCCTTTTGGAAATAGTTTCAACATTCAAGATAACTATTCCTTTGAGGAGCTCTGACTATAAATCCCAAAGTGCCCGCAAGCAGTTGGGAAGCAGCCAAAAATGCCAAGTCAGAGGAAAATAATTGTTTTCAAATGGTGACAAACCTGCAAGGTCGGCAGAGAACAGAGGAACTGTGTTGCTGAAGGGAGATAGCCGTGTAACTCAGGACTGTGAGCTCTGTACACTAAACAGAGCCTAACATCTCCACAGGGTGTTTAGCTGCTGCAAACGCAGAAGGGAACTGGTCTGCACTGGTCTAACTCACAGGGCAGAAATGATATTGAAAGAGAATCTAAAGACATTGGGTTTAGACAGAGCGTGCACTGCTAATGCTTTGGCTTGTGCTGTTTTTGTTTCCCAGAGGTGAAGAAATGACAGCGTTTGTATTTTTAAAATTATTGCAATGCAAATAATTTGACAGCTTAGTCTGGAGATTTTTGTGTCGTTATGAAACGTTGTTTGAAATTGTGCAAGGCAATACAATAATTATACAGTCAAGCTTGTCAAAGGACGAATGATACTTCGAGAGGAGGCTGGGAATTTGCCACTGGTGCTGGTCTGGATTCCTTTGTACCCTGGACAGATGCCTACGCAGTGTGGGAATGTGCTGCGAGGGGTGCTGAACATTCAGGAACAGCGTTGCTTTTGAAACTGCAGTTGCAAGTCATGTGGAATCAGCTTGAGGGAGCCTGGTGATTACTTTCTAAGGATATCTACGTATAAAAAACCTATGCCTGGTGGTATAAATCAGCATAGCTCTGCTGACTGCAGCATAGCATCTACTCCAGCTGAGGATCTGGACAAAAGTACTTAGGCAACACAGAGGACTGAAAACTACCAGAACACCTTTAAAGCGAATGTACCAGCAAGCGAGAGAGGCATTCGGCTGCGTGGAGTAGGCTTCTTTCATCTGTGGTGGTTAAAGCAGAAAAGCGAACTTTAGATTCTCACAATTTTACTGCATCTGTTAAAGCAGTATTGGCTTTCAACAATGAAATGAGTATTCAGGCCAAGTGTCTCTGCAGAATTTCGGGCACTCCATGAACGGATAAAATTTCAATTGCAGAAACAAGAGAAAGTACCAGACACAAATGCACCACGTATTACATTTAAGGAAAGACAGTGAAGCGGGCAGGTTATACCGTGGGAATAGGCAGCAGCTGGTGGCTGACCCTGGTGTTATGACTAAGTCACTGACGAGGCCACAAAAAATTAAGAAAATTAGTAAGTAAGGGCAGCCTGCCTTTAAGAAATCCAGAAGGGCTGGTCTGTGGGCTAGCAGCAGGGAACCGCTAAGATCTGGGCTTGGGCTCCAAGCTGGGTCCCTTGTTCCCAGGCAGACGGAGTTGGCAACAGCACGTATCGCTCTCTGGTGGCCCCTCGGGCCAGAAAGAGGAGGTATATTGGCAGCCCAGCGAGGGAACGGCAGCCAGATCCCCTTGCCAGAAATCAGGTTGCTACATCGGCGGTGAGAAAAAGGCTAAAGCAGGGCCCCTTCGATGCAGCAGGCACGGGGCTTGCAAGGAGACGCACGGAAAAGACCTGCGACCGTGCCGTTGGGATATGCACCTTGAAAAGCCCAGGCCAGGTGGGACTCACCAGTCAGATGCCGGCACCGTCCTTCGGCACGTGGTCCCGGGGGCCAGGCGGTGCTGGGCTGTCCTGGCTGGCTGGCTGGCGTGCGGCAGAGCCGGGCGCTGGTGCGGCCTCGGAAGTGACTCACTCTCCCACCTGGCCAAAACTCTTTGGGGCGCAGCGTGGAGATTTCCTGAAGACATCTGTGCTTCAGCAGCTCCTGCGTCTGGAACAGGCTGCAGCTCTGGTTTCCCCATGCCCGGGGCTCTCTGCATATGACTTTTCTCTTTCCACTGCTGTTCTGGACAGGCCTCCCGCTCATCCTTTCACTTCATTAAAAGGGCCTCGGCCCCTCCTCCAGCATCTTAAAAGACAGTGCTGGGAAAGTCAGCAGTGACAGGAGTGACAGGCAGAACTGGAGTAACTACTGCACCCTTTAACTTAAAGCCCCTGCAATTACCTTCTTTCTAGGTGGGAATTTCAGTGATTATCTGGCTCTTCTGATTTTCATCAGCTGGAGAGCTGCATCTTTGGGATTATCCTCTCAGCATCCTTGCCTACCCTTTAATGTCACAGGGTTTGGCCAGTTAGTCCAGTTATAGCTTCTCTCAATTCCAGCCTCATCCTTCTACAAGAGTAACTCACAAATAAAGCGAAGTGGGAGTTGCCATGTTAATGTGCTTTCCTCGAGCCCTCAGGGAAAGGTCCTGAACATGATTTCTTCCGCTTGGATGGAAAGAGGAATTTCTGTTAGAGCCTCCATGAAATTACAGTCTTCTTTTTTTATGAAATGTAAACCAAAGTAAATATTACCTTAGAGTCTCTTATTCGTGTTGCAATAAAATGAGACACTTCCTTGGAAATAAGTTTTAAGACACAAGTCCTGTAATGTTCATATTTATTGGAGTGGAGTTCGCAGCTGACCTGAGGTCTGGAGGGTTTGGAAGCAATAGTCTATGCAAACTTCCAATTCTTTCTCTCCTTCTCCAGCACATGAGGTGCAAAACTGGTCAATTATTCAGAGACTTCCCCACCCTTCGTAAGCTTGTGTGCTCATATATCTCTCGTGGTACATAAAGAATGACATATTGCAGTGAATCTGCTGAGAATAGCTTGTAAAATACATCATTATATGAATCAGCCTCATTAGAAGTCTCCTTCTCTCATGATTTAAAACAGACACAGTACTTGCAGGAGTGGAAAGCAGTGTGAGTTTTTTTTTTTCTCTCCTGCTGGCATGTTGCGCTCAACCAAATGTTGAAACAGAAGAAAATAACTCTCTGAACTCAAGGCCAGAAGTAGAAAGCAAGTACTGCATTACCCTGATGCCTCTCTGGCATAATTAAGGTCTTGGGTGTTTCCCTGGATATATGACTTTCCAGCTTCGTTAATAAAATACTATGTTGCTCTTCTAAACAACACAAAGCTGCATTCTTTGCATACTCCAAATCCCCCTGACTCAGGACCCTCTAACACCTCACATTCAGCATCCTTAGCCATTCCAGGCTTTTCTCCCACAGCTGCTGCTGTGTTTATAAAGGGGATTATAGGACATGGTGCCTGTGATAGCAGAGACGAGGCTCAGGGACCCAGGAGGTCTCTCTCAGCCCTATTTTATGCAAGGGCTGTTGCACCAGGTGCCACGGCTGCATGACTCAGACCTCGTTCAAACTGCTTGTGTGCTGGTGCAACCACTTGCCAATGAACTCAATGAAGTTAGTGTTTTACCTTAGACAAGACTACAGCAGATGCAATCCAAATAATACACCACGGATCGCAGCAGCTCTGGGCTGATGGCCATGTCATGCAGGACTCGTGGTAGAAAAGGGATGGCTCTTTGCTCCAAGGCAATGAAATAAACTCCCATTTGCTCTCGGCATATCGTACAGCTCGTTGACAAACTGCAGGTACAGCAACTTTTTATTTTTTCTCTCTTGTCACTTCAGCATCAGAGAATGTAGTATTTCTTGCCATTATTTCTTTTAAACTGTGCCAACACACACCCTCCACACCATGTTTTGGCTTATAAGCCTCTGGCTGCACTCTTCTGAATCCCACTGATTTTTTAATTAACTGTGATAAGTACAAGTACTCAGCTATCCTGGGTTGTTCTGGTCTCCTAATGCTTCCAACCACGTAACCCAGGATCTCTCCCTGGTTTGCTCTGTATTGTGAACTTGTCACCAAAGAGCCTTGTTGGCTGAACACTGCAGTACATTTCTGTCTCCCGCCCAAGATTTGGGGTCATGGAGATTACCAGGAACCTCGTTCACAATTGGAACCTTGTTCACAATCAAGACATCACACCTTCGCAGGCAAACTGTATTCACCTTGAATTTACTTGTTTCCTAGACTTTGTTTTGACTTTTGCAGAAGTAGGTCAGAGCATGCGACAGTCTGGTTGAGTTTTACTCACAGGGGTGATAAGCAGCTCCTGCTCCACTCCCGTAGGCTCCACAGAAAGCACCACAGGCTCTGCTCATACCCACAGGCTTTAGACACTGCCCTTATATCCTGCAGTATCCTCAGGCTGCTCTTGCAACTGCAGTGCCTTCGGTGGCTGAGAGCAGTCACGTTGGTCCCCCCGGCTGCATCCGTAGGCTGGCTCTCAGTGCCAGGTTTAGTTGGACGCGATGGGACCGCCACAATGGTCAGAGGCTGCACTAAATAAGCCACAAAGAGACAGGAGCTGAGAGTCCAGCAGCTGCTGGGAAGGAAGGTCTTCAGTCTCTCCCGAGCTCTGGACATCTGCTATTTTTTTGTCAGTTGCAAATACAAATCCCTGATTTTCCTTCTGCCATAGTTTGGCTGTTCTAGCTAGTGATCAACGGATGGTTTCAGCATAGTCTAAAAATGAAGAAGTGTTCTCAAAACCCCACACACTCTTGTGGAATTGCACCTTGCTCAGGTGATGGCATTTCAGGGCACAGAACAAGCAAATTTCCTCTCTATTTCTAGACTTGATCATCCTTTCCCACACATTTGCTTTATTTGTCATGACTTGGAGGAATCCTTTTTAGCAGCAATTCACATAACCTTTATATCGCTGCTGGTTTTGCCACTGATAGAAGCGGGTATACTTTTTTTTATCACTCACTTTGTTTATCAATAACTATTTTACAAGACCTGTTGCATTTTAATTGTGATTTATGCCTCGGGACTGGGCATCCTTTGCAATGCAAGTCTTGCCTCCTGCCCCTTGGATTTGATGGGGAGGATCTGGTTCCCAAAGCTGGGATTTCACAGCTGTGGTCTGACTGGCTTCCTATCAGCGCGTACAAAAGAAGTGAGCACAGAGCAACAGCTAAATATCCACTTCAAACTTCAGACTTCTCAGCTGGAACAACTGTTGCGGTTTGAAGTTGTTTTGTTAACTTCTTTGGCTAATTGATAACATCTGCATCTCACCACCCTTCTTTGTGTCTCAGGCTCCTTCCAAATAGATCGGATAGATAATACTGTGGCAGATCTCAGTTTCTGTATTAGTGATATATCGTTACGCTTTCGGAAAATTGTATGATAACTGGGGGGCGTCTTCAAATAATGCCTCCTTTATAAAGGTTTCTTTCACACAGTTGCAGAAACAAGCCCAGAGACACTAATAAAACCTCCTGCTATTCATTTGGCATTTCTCTTGTGATCACGTTCAGATAAAAGGACTTCTGATTTCACACTTTTTTCCTCTGCATTGCCCTACCACACTTCCTAAGTTTGAAATTTACATTTGGGCTTTAAAATACTGGAATTAGCTTTTATTTTTCATTAGTTTTTGCTTTCTTTGTATTACAATAGATGGATCAGGAACTGGTATACGTGATATTTTAGTAAATAAAATCTTTGTATTCAGGATCACTCTTAAAGTCTGGTAATACGCAGTGACACCACAGAGGTCCCAAAGAGACATTATGGTTGTAATGGAAATATCATATATCTCATATCCCAGGTCTGATATATCAGCTCAGCAATAAAAAGAAACAGGATATTTGCAACTATATTTTAACAGAGATTTTGCTGTTACCATGAGAACATGGATTACTTAGAAATTTTGGTGAGAAAACTCTTTAATGGTTTCATCAATGTCTAACCCCAGGAGATTTCAGTTCTTTCACTGCTATTGAAATAGCTATTAATGCAGTGAAAATCAGAAACGTATGAGTGTATTTCATTGGTGTCTTAACGTACATCTCAGACTTAGGTCTCAGTACAGGTCAGATGGTCCCTTCTATCATATTTCAGGATTCCCAAGGTCAGACCTGGGTTATGCCTAGAGACACTTGTCCACTACGAACTCCCCACAGCTCGACATCTTTCCAGGTTTGGCTGGGAAGAAGACCCCTCCTCCACCTCCCTCTTGCTGTTGGGATGGTTCGTGCTTTTACTGAGCCCAGGCTAGAGATGTCTGCAGGCCCTGTGATGTGCAGGGAACTGATGTAAGCCAAGACCTGAAGGCTTGACGTTGCTCAGCCAGCCAGGGGAGCCTCATGAATTTCCTTGTAAAAGGAATTTCTTAGGATTCAGGGAGACTTGTTTTATGTAATCCTTTGAAAACAATATTTGACACAGGATAGGGCTATCCCCTTTACGAAGTCCCCAACAGAACCTGCAAGATGCCGTGAGCATTATTATTGCAATTCTTTTATTTTGTGCCATTTCAGCATCGCTAGCATCTACAAAAGAAGTTAGATAAAATCCCAAATACGGATCTCTCATAACTTCACCTAACGTGAGCTTCAACACATTTGGTCTTAATCTGAGTGCCTGGACTGGGATGAATTCTGCAGGGCTGTAATAAAATAAATATTTTCCTGCACTGAGAATGGCTCAGCAAAAGGTTCAATGTCAGGTCAGCGCAGCGAGCTCTTTAACCATGTTTTGCTGGACACGGACCGTGTCTTCACCTAAGAAATTGTCACAGCTCCATAGCGGCTGGTAGAGTGGAAGTGATTTAAATCATTCACCTCTTGCTCATTTTAAATGTTGGATTTGGTCAGCATTTGAGGAAAGCTGAGCAGTGGGAAGCCCCAACTTCCAGAAATAAAAATGTTTCCACTAGGAAAAAAAAAAAAAAAAAAAAAAAG
>VZSZ01007675.1:70407-135450 GCA_013398815.1 Ibidorhyncha struthersii | reverse complement strand
AAAGAGGGACTTTCTGTGGAGTTCCCTTTCCTGCTCTGCCCTGCTCAAATTGGATTACTTACAGAAACAAAGGGAACAAGCAGCCTTGTGGCAGCAGACTAGTCCCAGGTGAGTAAGTGTGAGCCACTTAACAATTGGCAATATAGTGAGAGCTCTTTTAATTTTTTTTTCAAACAAACCTGAACCACCTGTTCTGCCATTTAAATGCAGGAACCAAAGGAAATGTGATTCACAGGTGTACTATAAAAGGGAAGGCAGAGATGCTTGGGAAGGAAACTTGCCTCTCTGCTGGTGCTTGAAAGTTCAGTTACTGCGTGTTTTGTGTTATTGCACAATTAGGGCGGAAATAACCTGAACATCAGAAGAATTTGCTAAAGTTAGTAGTCTTCCATTCCTTTGCAATTATGTTGTCTGTTAGTACGCCACAGATGAGCAAAAAAGGCCACCTCCCTGCCAGGTAGTTCCAAAAGCCATTTCTAAGGAGAATGGCACTGTACCAAAACTCTTGGTAACCATATATTTATTTTTTGTCAGTTTTCTTATAGCTGGCTGCTGCTGTAGAGTCAAGACAGTTCCCTTTCAATTTGGTGGAAATTGATTATGAACTGTAGAAATAAAATTCACCTCTTCAGGTGATGAGTCCTTAGATGACACTAATTTATAAAGTAACTTTTCTAAAGATTGATACTTTCCTAGTCTGAGAAGTGCTTCATCTTCTTCCTAACTATGCATGTAGTTATTAAATATTAGCTCCATTGTGCCAGGTGGAAGCATTTTTCTCATTTCCAGACTCATACTAGCCCATACAAAGAACGCAAAGGTTTGACCGAATTCATAAAGAGGACTATGAACAGAGCGGGAAAAGAATGTAGGAGTCCTGGTTTCAGGTCTTGTACCTCTGACTAGCTATTCAGTGATGTGAGTCAGTCTTCAGAAAGGTCGGCCATACACACCACAGACTATCTCAGCTCAAAGCAAAGGTATCAGATGCACACCTGCAGACCAAGGTCAGCAAGAAAACCGCCATGTGTTCATAGCAGAAGTGGCTGATGCTCTACACCTGGGCCTAGAAATTTTACTACTCATTTAAATTCAGCAAATGCATTAAATGTAATCTCATACCTCTTGGTAGAATCTAACTCTCCTTGTTCAATGAAACAGTTCTTTACTGAGATACTGCAGAGGCCACTCTAGGAAGAGAAGATGGCTCTCTTGGTTGGACTTCCTGCAACAACCTTTGTTTGTGATGTATTTTCAAGAGAGGACCTTTAAGGAAAGATTGACCCAAGTATGTATTGTTTGTTCACTGGCTGCCAGTAGAGAGGTCAATGTGTCCTGTCCTCGCAGAAGCTGGTTAAGTGAAAGTATTTTGTTATGGCCGTTGCCATTTATCCTTTCATTTTGGAGCAGCACTAATGTCTCTCCTTTTAGGGTGTGTCAGTACATTTACAGACTATGATAAGTTGCCCTGCGTTGAAGGGTTTACAACCTTATGTATATTTTTTGATTTTTTGGGACACATATAGATCATGTTAAAAACCAGAAGTCCATTGTTCAATCAATCAAGTTAATCCTGGTGCTCCTTGATAACTATAGCTATCACATTTCAGAGTGATTTTACTGGATATTACTGGGATTACTTGTAGTAGCCACTCAGTCTAGACAGGGGTTTCTATTACAGTGAACACAGACAAAAGGGTAAGAAATATTAATGCCCCACATCCATTAACCATGCACAAACTGCATATCAGAGAGTGGATCCTGTTCACTTGGCTGTGGTTCCTCCTCCCTTTTGTTTATCTCTCAGGAGGGCACTGGCTTTTTTAATTAAAAAGAAACAGGTTGTCTTAATAAAGAGGTGTGTGGGGGGAAGCAAAGAGCTGCTTGAAAACTTTGCTATTTAGAGTTGAGGGAAGTTAGTGATCTTTTGATGAACTGTCCCAGTGTGGAAAGGTCCAAGTATTTTGGCCCAAGAGCTGTGGTGAGGATGGCTTTCTCTTGACCTTTCTGCAAGATGGGAGCAGAGTCATGGTGATCTTACTGAAATGAACAGCTTAGAAACATGGATCTCTGAGAATCGTGTCATTGTGAGAAATATGGCAAAGTGGATCTCAAGACTGTCATCAGGGCTGGGTAAAATTCTACTACCTGTTGTTTCTGAAACAAAGCCATTGAGAATGACAAGCACCCCAGGAATGCTGCTCCTTCAATAAACTTAATGTGGCAGTGGCATGTAGTTCCCACCATCCCCTAGAAGACAATTCTGCTGCAACTAAATTAAGACAGTTGGCTGATTAAAATTAGGCCTAGTTAACAAGGCACTGAGTGAGGTAATAAAGTTAAACTCTAAAGCATTTCAAATTCTCATTTTATGCTACTCCACATGTTCAAACTCATAACACAGGGGTAAACATCGTATTTGCTGCCTAGACCGTTTGTTGTGTCACAGATTTTATTTTGGATATGGCATATTTCAGATTGTTGTCAAATTGCCCATCATAACTGAAGCTCCACCACGTCTTCCAAAGCACATGAGGAGTTAGGGTAACAGTAGAAACACTTAAACACTTTGCTTACATATGGCTCGCTATCCTGTATTCATTCACCTGAAGACCTCAATCTCTTCTTATTCTTGACATCCTTTTAAGATTTGGGGAACCAAAAGCTAATTAATTAGCCTTCTATTGGAAGGGTTTGCAGATCCTGTGGAAGCAGAAGCTTCCAAACCCTTTTTAGGGAAAGGGGGAATTAAAAAAAAATAAATAAAAATATCCCCAGTTATATAAGAGGCTGGCAATTATTTTGAGTTTCCTTCAACCCCAGGGTGATGAGGCCAATTCAGCACTGTATGGATACATAAATCAAGATTTCCCTGCAAAACTTTAGCTTGGTAGAGACTTGGAGAACATACTCTGCATGCCAATGCTCTCAGACCCTTTCTATATCTGACAGCTGATTTCAATATGTTTGAACATGAGATAGTAGGCACTGGGAGGCTGCGTTACTGTTGTTCTCACCATGACTGTCACTCAGTTTCTAAGGCTGGGTACTGTCCACCTCCAATCTTCCACAGCAAATTTTCCCATGGTCAGAAATCTTGTCTGTTGGTTGGCAGAGCTCAACGATGTGTCTGGTGCTCCCAAGTCTTCCCTCCAGGCAGAGGGGAGTAAGCCATGTGTTGTTCGTTTGTTTGTTTGTTTGATTTCCTGTGAGGCAAGAGCTGTGTTTATATCCCTATTTTACAAAGTGGAAATGCTGCCACCAAGAAGTTAAGGTCCAAGTTTATCAAACCATGTAAGTACCTAATTCTCTGGGTTATTTTAATCAGCAGTTATGGTCTTAATAGAGTTATGGGTATGACAATAAGTTACTTGCATAAAACCTGTGGATCAGAGCAATGGGATTGGGTTCCCTCTAATTTTAGGCTTACCAATGACCATTTTTTTCTCTTGCTCCGTACATGTTTAACTTGATCCAGAAGCTGCAGGTCTACTTGCCTTCATACACCTCCTCCCTCGAACTCTCATTTCATGGTAATAAAACAGGAGTTTCTAGGTCATTTCTCACTGCAGTTTCAGAAAGGAGAGGACAGCATAAATTTCTGCCCTCATTTCAGGGAAGATCACCATGGCTGGTGTTTTTTGCGCTCATATTTTGAAAGCAAAGCCTTTCAAATAAGCCCATGGGGATAGCCCTCTTCACACAGTCAAGGGGTAGCCGTAAATTATTGCTTGGAGAGTAAGCCCCATCCTTGCTTATTTTTTTACAGGTGTGTGGATGGGATGTGGCGATTCTTGCTGTATTCTGGGGTGAGTAAGGTGTAGGATGATCCAAAGAAAGCATATAGTATTCTGTTAGAGTCTGAGAAGAACAAGATCAGAAAATCTCCCCTATGGAAACATTGCCTTTGTCCAGGGTGTTTTGCCAGGCAGTATAACCTGACTCTATTGAAAGAGCTGAATTATTGTTATACAACTTTAAAAACACAGTATCAAACTATACATATAATTTGAGGCTGTTTTTAATAAGCATTTTCTCTAGTGTGTGGTTCCCTCTGGTTTAAATGCTCTCAACATTTTGGTCAAATAAAAACCAGCATAGAACAGTATTTTTAGGCAAAGATGACGCTTGGCGATGGCTGGGGATTCTGTGACTTTCACTGCCCTTCAGAGGGCTTGGACTAGTGTGTATACTTTTCAAGAAAACAAATTAACTACTTGGGAAAGTTTTAGCTGAAACAACATCCAAGACAACTTGCAACTTTTCCTTTTATTGTGTTAGCTGATGTGAAGGGTTTTGTAGGGTTTTTTTTGGTTTGGGTTGTGGGTTTTTTTTTTTCTGCATATAACTGGACTTTCTGAATCTCTGTACACCTCCCCCTAGGTTTTTTTTTTCCTTCTTTATGTTTTCATACTTTCCTCTGTTTTTTTCCTTTTTCCTTGTTGCTCATTTGTTCTTTCATTTCTCTGTGTGTTCCTCCCACTATTTGTTCCTATTTCGTTGCTTCCCTTCCCAGTCCTTCTGCAGTTCAAAATTACCGTCTCTTAAAGTGTTCTAACCAGTCCTGGCAAAAGTCAGCTCCTTTTCAAGGCCAAATTATGCTCTTGGTCTAATGTTGGGATCACATCTGATCCCAAACGTGCCTAGATTGAAAGGAACAACATTATAGAAAGGCTGGAAAAGAGAAGGTGGCAGGAAAGCTTGGAGGAATGTGCCCTGGACAATCCCAGGACCTCTGCGTTAGTTCAGGCTCATTTCCATAGGGCTATCAACAGTCAAGGGAGGATGATGAGGTGTGAACAAGAGTTGGAAGAAACCATGCACAAAACGCAACACAATGTCTCAAATCTTCTAGAAACAGAGGACAAGTCTGTATGCTTTGAACTTGTAGGATGTACCAACTCAAGGCCTGGATTTTATTATTTGGATTTTCTTAAAACATAGCTGGGGGTGGAGAAGTGACTGGGCCTATGAAGGCAGCACCAGAAAGGTCCTTACCAAGGGGTATCTGAAGGCTTCTGGCTGATTTCCACTGGCTTGTGGATGAGGTCACTGTTTTGCTGAGGAACCTGGAAATGCAGGAGGCTTCTTCCTTGTGCCAGGTCCTCTGCGATCCCTTCTCTCCTGCCTGCTGGACACCCCACAGAGCCTGGCCCCGTGGTTTCAGTGGACGATAAGAACCACCAGGAACAACTCGTACCGATATGGGATTAACTTTTGTGAAGGATGACTAAAGTCCTGAGATTTCCTCTTTGCCTTTTCTTCTCAATTTATGCTTCTTGACAAATCCATCGTTTGACTGCACTGTCACCTCCCCTCGGTCACCACTTCCTGGCTGCATAGCTCAACTCTGGATTTTTAGGAAGCAAAACGTTCTTCAGACCTAAAGACAGTGAAGAACTGCATTGATTTATGTGACTTGAGATAATGGCCTCAGGCAGTCCTTTGAGCTTTTCCTTATTTCTTTCGTTACTTCCCAAATGCCACTCAGGTTCCTGCAAACTGAGCAATCAATGGTACTATACCAAGGTCATTAACTTTGGATTAAACCTTTTTTCTTAAACTTTGTCAGTGATGTGGGCGTTTTGGAAGTTACAGACTATGAAGGAGGTAATCGTCTGTGGGAAAGGCCAGCTGATGCTATTTCATTAGCCATCTGGCTGGGACATCCTCATTGTACTACTTCAGACAGTTTTTGAAAGACTGTTGAAGATGTACATGTTTAAATGATAATTAATAACAGCATCCATCTCTGATTCTCTTGGCAAAACTCTTGCTTTAACGTTAGCTTTCAATAAAGCTCTGCCATTTTAAACTTTCGTTTTAAACAGAAAAATGTTTTTAAGGTTCCAGATTTAGAAGATTTTACAGAGCTTAATAAAGATTCACTTTTTGGGCAAAGCGCAGTTGACAGCTGTATTGGTACTGATAGTTTCTATTTAAAAACATGTTCCTTTCATTTACTGCATCTCGCAGCAGCTGAGATTCTTTGTCTTCCTCCCTCTAAGTTTCTCTTACCATCTCACAGGCATCAGAGAGGGGGCCAAGTACCTTCAACACCACCAATGGAGACAACTTGATTTTATTCACTCTCACATGACTCGGCTCCTTTGTATTGGTGTGGGAAGGATCTGGGTAAGTACCAGAGATGCTGGGGAGAAGATGCTCTGTAATGCTCACAGTAAATGGGATGGTCAAACACTCCACCGTGCTTTACATATCATTACATATGTAGGCGGCAGGATGGCCAAGTGCACCAGGCCTTCACGTAGGCGCAATATACCCTTAATCCTTACCCCTGCTCTGTGACCAACCTACCCAGTTACTGGGCAAAGTATTCCAATATAGACCTGTTGGGACAGAGGTGTCATGTTATTTTTAAGTTGCGTATTTCCTTGAACAATAAGGTCCTATAGAGACAGTAGTGACAGTGCCGTGGGAATCCTGCTAAGTGCTGTGGGGTTTGGACTGGCTTTCAAAGGACAAATAAGCAACAGCAAAATGATAACCAGAGGAAGATGGACTATTCCAAGAGAATAATTTTTGGGGAAAAAAATACACATCTGAATTTAGCGGGTAAAACATCTGTCTGGAGAGTGTGGGATCTGGCTCATCCTGCTGTCACATTCCTGGATGCCCCTCGCTTCCAGGAAGAAGTTAGCAAAGCGAAGAAAGGGAAATCAAAAAGTTAATCTCTTGCCTAACTAGTAGCTGTATCTCTTTACCAGCTTAGCACTTCTGGGCCATGTATTCATGTAGGAACCCCAGTTGTACTTCTTTTTATGTGTATTGACTTAGTGGAGTGCAAACATGTTAAAAAGTTCACTTTCTCCTTTATACGAGTCTATAAAAAAGCTCTTAAAATGGAGTCATAGGGTTTCAATGAGACAAATGAATGATCAGCCGAGACCTAACAGTCCTTTCCGATGGATTAGGTGCTTTAGTGTGAGAAATTTTAAGATGCTAATCAGCCTGGAGAGTTTTCATGCCTCCAGCACTATGTAATGACACAAAAATATTGCGATGCCTCCAAGTTATAATGGAATAGGCAAGTAGGACGCAGTAATAAGTATCACTCATGATATTTGATTCCAGTTAAAACTACGTTTTCAAAAGTCTCTAGGCAGCAGAGATTTCTTATGTATTTATGGGAATTTGAGTAAAACTAAACATATACACACTAGCTTGGAAATTTTTCTAACAGCTATTTGGACGCAGTAATTTACAGAAATAATTGTAAACACATGCACAAGTAGATCAGTGTGTTTTCAGTGTATGCTTTTAGGAGAAATAACACATTAACAGATCTTCTGAATTTTGCAAATGCACTGCAAAATTGCAGCTCAATAAACTTAACTTTATATGTTCTTCTAAACTGATGACACCAGTGTAATACCAAGATGTTTTCCAGTTGGGATTTAGGAAGACACGACAGAAGTGTTTGTAAGAGGACATTTCAGCACAAATTTTAACTCACACGGAGTTGATCAGAAATCAGATCTCCACCAAGAAATGTATCTGTTTACAAGACTTACTATGGAAGGGATCGATCCCACTGCCAGGGTAGTAAAGCACACATTTGCTGCAATAGCTCAGAAACAGGTTGCAGTTTACCAGAAGGAATCATTTACTGCACAGAGCCGTTACATTTTATTTCTGCACGTCTGGAAATTTTGCGCTACGTCCTGTCACTTACATTTGCAGGCATGTAAGTGCTGCGTGTATATTCCATGTTGGTCACTGAGATCGCAAAATGATCAGTCACTGAGAAAGGAAAGAAAAAAAGCAGGATATTTCACCTGCATTTTTTTTTCTAGGAATGGTATTGTCTGGGGAGATAAAGAGCAAAACTGAAGTGCTTGAAAACAGTGCCCAGGATAGCTCTCTTTCTACAGATTCACTGAGCATCAGAAGGATGCACCTGAGCTAGTGCTCAAATTTGCTAACGATGCGGGCTGGAAATTGTTAACTAATAGCATGGGGTAGGAAAGCAGCATTCAGCCCTGGCACAACTGCTTCAGGAATTGTGCCAGGAACCAGTAGCTGAAAGTGTCACCAAAACCAACAGGACAACACTATTAAATGCCTGGAGTCTTAGTCAATTAGTAGTTTGTCAAGGTGACACGCTTGTGGTCTTTATTGAAGCAGAAGCTGAGAGACGACTCTGTTATTTATAGAAATGTGTAACCAATGCAGTTTGTGAGCATTTATGTTGTCATTACAAGCACAAAATGTTATCTGCATAATTACTAAGTTATATTCTGATAGGGATTCTAATTTAAGCCTGTTTCATGCTCCAGCAAAGCAGAAAATCCCTTACTGAGCACCGTTAATAATGGAGCATTAAGAATACACTGTTTTCTTGTCTTGCTTTTATATACATCTATTTATTTTTAAAACAACTGGGTTTTGGTGCTTTCTAGGATTTCTCTCCCCGGTGCTGCAGAGATCTTTTCCCTGGACCTGGCTAGAAGAAAGAACGCCTCTCCAACCATTTACTGGTCCCATTCCCCATGCCTTGCTGGGCTCAGCCCTGTCCCTCCCAGCGCAGTCGGCAGGGAGGACAGGGATTGAGGTGGGCGATGGAGTGTGTGTGGGGGTTAGCTCTGGGGAAAGCGCATGGCCCGGGAGAGGCTCATAACTTTCAGAGGTTTCTTTCCATAAGGATTAAACTGAGCTTTCTTGTGGAGAAATTCATGATATGATGCCAGAGGAGTAAAATGCCTTTCGTTTCCCCTCAGTAATCTTTAGTAGAGTCCAGTGAGGTGGGCACATCCTCAGGTACGTCCCAAGCACAGGTTCCCACTTAGGCAGTGATGGTGAGGACCCCCTGGGAATCCTCCCTGGGGGGCTGAGAGGGCTTTTTAGGCTGCGCTGATGTGTGGGCTCCTTGCAGGGGATGGTGAGCAGCTGCTTGAGAGGCTCCTCCAGCACAATCTGATGGCCTCAGTCACCGGGGGAGTAAAGNAAGGGAAGGGAAGGGAACCCCACAAAAGGAAGTAGGAGATAAGGAAGGCAGGAGGGGTGGGCAGATGGGGTAACCCCTGCCAATTAAGCCTTCCTGGAAGCAACTCCGCTTCCTGGGACGGACCTGCCTGGCTGCTCCCTCCGCTGCACGACAGAGGCATTGGCAGAACAACCAGCCAATGATAATAAAAAAACAGATGGCCGCTATCCATCAGGCTTCGCTTGTTGAGCCACTGGGAATATGTATCTAGAAAGGCTGTGGAACTGCTCTTCCATTTAGCGCTGTGTCTAGCTGAGATAGCGTGGTCAGACAGCAATCCAAGGAACCGGGTCTCCTGCAGGCATTCCCGCGCGGCGGAGTCCTGTAGTTGGAGGACGGTTCAGCAGGCTAACCCGTACCTGCTCCACTTCGTGCAATTTGCTGCTAGGATCCATGGATGCATCTCTGCGTGCTGTGGGAAACGAGCTGGTCTCTCCGGTTTTGTTAAGGCACGGCAATAAACTAAGCAGTGGAAAAAGATGGCAGAGTCAAACCCTGTCCTGGGCCGGGCACTTGCAGCACTGCTAAGTGTAACATTAGCGTTATGCGGCTTTATTATGGACACGTGCACACTCGGATTTAAAGGCCAGTGGCTAGACTGAGCAAACGTTTAGTGTGGATGGGAGGAGGGAAAGCATCTATTTTCTTGTGCCAGTACAAAGGATGACTAATTACACCAGGAACAGCTGCAGTGCACTTGAAACTACAGGAGCCCAGCTGATTCCTATCGTGCTTCCCCAGCCAACTGGCAGCACCTGAGACCTGCCAGGTAAAAACCGGGCTCTGTGCTCTGTCCAAGTCATTAGAGCTCCACTTGGAGAGAAGCGAACGAGGGACGAGCTCTGCTTTGCTGCTTAAAGAGTTACTCAAAAAGAAGAAAAAAATACCTGGAAGAAATATTTCAGTCCAAAGTAATATTTACTTGGGTGCTTAAAACTTTGTAAAATGCCCTGAAGGTCACAAGCCATTCATCCTGCTGTGTATTTCTCTTTAAGAAGGTGCTTGTAAGTACTACTGGAACACATGTGTGATGAGGGGTTGCCATGGCAAACAGGTTTTGGCACTATTTAAGACAGAGTTTTATTGCGCAGCAGAATAAATAAGCATGTTAAAGCCACATACAGTAACTTGTTGGCACATACATTAATGCTCCCAAGGGCTGCAATAACTTAAGCACCCTCCCTTTAAACATTTTTCAGCGTTTTTTCTTTTTTTATTGACTACATGCATTTAGTATTAGGGCTAGGAATGTCCCATTTCCACCCCCTTTTGAAGTGAGTAATTGAGGCAAAAAAGGAGGACTGTCTAATAAATCATAAAGGGGCATTGTGCACAGACAAGAGGGGCAATTTTCCCTTTCCTAACATACGTGAGGATAAGCCAGCGGGAGACCTGGCTGCGCACTAAATCCTGACTTGCTCCCCCTAGGCAGAGGAGTAGATCGGCGTCTTTATATTTCTGATGGAGCCTGAATAATCAGAAAGAGTTTCACACCATTCTCTGCAGTTTCTGTCCTGCTCTTTTGTGCCAAGCCAGTCTTCTACCACATCACAGCAGCAAGCTAGTTACTCCAGCTTTAGTCATTTTATGAACCACCTGTTCTGTTCCCAGTTTGGCTCCCAGTTCACACCAGTGAGTCCCATCAGGTCTGGAAACGCTCCCAGCTTCGGGGAAGTGCTGCAGGGAGGCAAGAGGCAAATCTGCGCCCGTAAGAGGGCTCAGGTTTGTGGTGCTCTTAAAGGTGAACATAAATTACACTTTATAATGAAAGCTCTGGTTTAAGAAGAGTTATTAGCGTATTAGGCTGGGCTTTATTAGCTCAGGGGTTTCGGAGCCATGTGGGAGGTGTGGCACTGGCTCCCTCTTCTGTGGGAAGCAGTAACTTTTCTGGTTTGGAGAACTTTGAAGCTGCCAAAAGCAGGCGAAACCCCCCAAATCTCCCCTGTCCCCTCCCACCTCGGAGACATAATAACGCAATTAGTGCAGCCATGAGCAGATAAGGCGCAGCTGTAAGGCAGGGGGCACAGCCACCTCCTCCCCTGGGGAGCGACGGGTGGCCGAGGCGTTCAGCCAGAGCTGGCAGGAATTGTTTCTTGTTAAAAACTGGGGAACTGGTGAGTGCTGTGGACCTAAATCTCTTTGTTCTATCGGTCAGTAAGGAAGTTTCTGGGGAAGAGCGACAGAAGTACCCCTCGCCCTAAAAGAAGACTGCAGTCAGTGCTGGCTCCCACTATACTCAGAAGAAAAATCTGGTTTACATATTCCCTATGGTTTTAGGATGAAAGCTGTGATGTATTTTACTCTCAGGGCCCCTTTTGCCTCTTGCCCCATTGCCAAGATGACCCCACAGCCTTCAGCAAGTCTTGGGCCCATCATCAGAGCTACTTCTCTCTCCTAAACTTTCCCGTACGCTCCGCAATCGNGAAAAAAAAAAAAAAAAAAGAAGAGTTGATTATTTTATGAAACATACATGTTTGTAATATTGCATACTGATAGGTTCATTATGAATTACAATTTGCTGAATAAGAGAATTCACGAGGGAGGGATCGTGCATGGAGAGAAAAGAAAGAAAAAAGGAGGGAGGCGGTTTTTATGCCTATAAAGGTGTCTCCTGGGCATAACCAGAGTTGAAGACCTACCATTTCATTCTAGCTGTTTGGATTTGCTTGCAATTAAAGCCTAGTGGAGCTGTCAGGGGCTGTTGACAAATATATTATAACCAACTTAGGTTAAGCGAAAGTTACTTAATATTAATCCATCCCTGCGCAATACTCCCATTTCACTTCAGAAGAATGCACCAGGAGGAATAAGTACAATCCTGACCGTGTTCGGAGAACCTCCTCAAGGTGGAAATTTGCAAATAGGGCTACTGTAGTATGTAATGAGAAGCTGCAGGGCTTTCAATTATCCCACATAGTCTGTCTCTTTGCAACTTGACTGACAGCTAATTATGCTGGTGCCATTTTTTTTGGCAGTGGAATTTAATCTCCCAGATGGAAAGCAAATCAATCTGCCCATCGCTGCAGCTGAGGCATACTTTGGCTCAACTTTAATTTATTCTCCTAAGCCTGAGAAGGCTAGTCATTTCAAGGTACAAAAATATCAAATTTCTTCCGTTAACCAGGCTGCTGAAAAAGTGTGGAAGAGTTGGGATTTCATAGGCTGCGCTGTGAAACGTGGTCGCTCCTTCCTTTGTATTAGGAAACAGCGGTATCATCTCCCCTTGATTCCTGGTCGTGGAATCTGACAAGGAAGAAGCATTTATGAGCGGGTTGCTAGTGATAATGGTTAAACATGAGTTGTGGAGGCATTAAGTAGGATTCTACGGAGGAACGAACTAAATCTCTGAAGAACTCGACACAAAAAGGAATCGGTGGCAATTTTCAAGCACTTTAGCCAGTCTGCAATAGCCCAGTTCCCTTTGGGTTTCGCACCAGGGATATAAATACAATCCTTCTACTTACCTGCACTCTTCAGGCCTATCAATTATGCTGCTCCCTCTGAGTTGCTGTCACAAATTTAGGTATTACTGTCCTCTGTAAAACTGTTGTAGAGCAGAGTATGTGACTGGTTACCACAGGCAACAGCCCTCATCTTCAAGTACCCCGGCACCTGCAGCTCCTGTCAATGCTATTTTTCAGGCTAGAAAACCCAATTTTAGCTAGGATCAAGGGGAAGGGAGCTCACAAGAACTTGGTGTTAATGAACGCTGGAAAATCAGAGCCTTATTTTCCTGCAAACTTTCTGCCTGTTTGGCTAACGCTGTTTCAGCCTGCATATGGTACCTATGTTTTGTGTGTGGTGTTATTTTCCCTTCTGGGCTATTCTCTCCAAATTCTTAATCTCTCAGGTTATTGAAAGTATATACTCTGGTTTTTAGAGAGTTTACAAACAGAAAGGTTCCTGATTCCCTTTTTTACTGAAAAGAGTATTTCTAAATGTGCTTTGCTGACACCTTACGAGTCCGATTCCAGTTTTCCTGTACAAAACCACAGCCATTTTACTGACTTCCTTAGTACATTTGGAGGCTGCAAGATTACAAGCTCTCCTATCTAGCTATGAATATGAATCTTTTTATACTTTCATATTATACTTATAAGGGTGTTGATGATGCTCCTAACGAGCCCTTGGATGCCATTTTCTATGGCATTTTATGGTGAAATCCTGTACATGGAAGCATTTGTTCATGACAAATCTCTGGAGGACGGGTGTTCTGACACAGTCACATCAGTGCATTCGTTACTGCGCTGCACATTGTACTTCTGCAATGTGGTAGTTGAGAGGGAGCCCACACAATGCCCTCTCAGCTTGGAGCAGAGGAGAGAGAGTGTTCAACAGATGATCGGGGTGCTAATTAATATAGTCGAGGGGAAGAATGATCAATACCTGGGGAAAAACAGTGCAGGAACAACTGAACGGGGGCTTGGCAAGTAACATCCTGTGTGTCTCGTAGCTGATGTTTGAGGTTATAACGCCACGTAAAGATGGTAGCTGCAGGCATTTCTTTGAAAATGTACATGTAGCAAATGGAAATCCAACATAATCTGGAAACAGCCGGTTGAGAAACTCAACATGAGTTGGCAATGCATGATCGCAGCCCAGAAAGCCAGCCGTACCCTGGGCTGCCTCAGAAGTGTGGCCAGCAGGGCGAGGGGGGGGGATTCTTCCCCTCCACTCTGCTCTGGTGAGACCCCACCTGGAGTACTGCCTCCAGCTCTGGAGCCCCCAACATAGGAAAGACATGGACCTGTTGGAGTGGGGCCAGAGGTGGGCCACAAAGATGATCAGAGAGCTGGAGCCCCTCTCCTATGAGGACAGGCAGAGAGACTTGGGGCTGTTCAGCCCGGCTCCAGGGAGACCTTAGAGCCCCTTCCACTCCCTAAAGAGGGCCTACAGGAACGCTGGGGAGGGACTTTTTACAGGGGCATATAGTGATAGGACGAGGGGGGAATGGCTTCAAACTGGATGAGGGGAGATTTAGATTAGATATCAGGAGGAAATTTTTCACTCTGAGGGTGGTGAGCCCCTGGCGCAGGGTGCCCCGAGAAGCTGTGGCTGCCCCATCCCTGGAGGCGTTCAAGGCCAGGTTGGACGGGGCTTGGAGCAACCTGGGCTGGGGGGAGGTGTCCCTGCCCAGGGTAGGGGGGTTGGAACTTGATGATCTTCCAGGTCTATGTTTCTATGAAATGGAGCACTGCAAGGAAACCCACCATTCTCACCAGATGTCAGACCTCTCCTTGTAAAGTTCTGTAAATGTTGGCATGTCCTAATGCCCAGAAAATGGGACCTCTTCCAGTGCAACCTTGCCAGCAGGGCTTTCTTTACCCAGGGGATGAGTTTTGGAGCACAGCTATAACAGTAAGGCAGAAGGATGGACACCACCTTCAGGCAGGGACGTGGTGCAGACAGTGGGTCCCGGACTCTCTAGGAGGAGGCGATGGTTTGAACTCGGTACCCACCGGCAATCAGCACTGTCCACAGGGCAATGAAGTGCGTTAACGGAGAGGGACCGGTTTTAGTACACAGGCAGCTACGTTAGTGATCAGTTTCCAGATGGTTTAAGGTTTATTAATCTAAAATTAGATTATTATTTGAAATAAACTATTTTTTTAAATAGCCTTAAACAATTAGAGCAATTATTTGTTCTTAATTATCGGAGAAGTTTAAACACTGACGATAAAATGTACAGTGGCAGACCTAAGACCTCTGAGCCAAAGGCCAGGACTGCAGTGCAATCCTGCCTACTGCTCGCCCGCTTGTCTGGAAGCGGGGGCAAGTGGGTCCCCAGCCTGCGAACGGGGATCAGAACTGGGGAAACCCTTCACCGTATTTCTGTATCTCCCCTCACAGTTGGTCCTTGCTCGGCCAACTTACTTTTACTGAGGTCTCAATCTCCGCTGCAGGGTGGCGCACCTCTGAATTTGCCAAAATGCTAAATCCAGACTTCCAAAAAGTCGCCATCCGGAAAGGAGCTGAAGGAAATGCAGCAGGATTTGTTCCTAAATCTGAAATTAATTGCGAAGTATGGAGGGCTGACTTCAGTGGAATGTAACATGAGACTGAAAGCCTAACCTGTCCATCAGCGGACTAACCATCCAGAAGACGCATCCGCATTACTGTTAGCAAATAATCTGCGCTTCCCAAATTGTTTTGGAGAAGTAAATGTTATACAAATGTTGTCGTTCATTGCTCCCCCTTTTCAGGATTTAAAAAAAATGGATTTCAGGAAACAAAGATTCAAAAAGGCAGATGAGCTACAGCGTGGCTATGAACTCTACTTTGTCGGGGGCGGGGGGGGGGAATGACCCCAAACTTGTATTTTTTGCTTCCTTCCTCTCTGGGGCACAGTAACACTGCTGTCAACAGCTAAGTGCAGCTCTAACCCAGCCTGGCAACCTGACCACCAACGTGGTAGGGTAATTACAGCAGCTCAACAGATCCTTCAGGCTGCCACCCCAGAACGAGGAAAGCTTCGGGAGGGTGATGGGCTGTAAAATCAGAGGGAACTTCTAAAGTTATACAACTTGGTGCACCCTAAGGATGGTGTTACAATGAATCTTCTACAGTGGAAAAAGTCAACCAAAAGCAGAAAAGTAATGGAGAGCAGGATTTGAAAGAGTGACTTGAAAATACTATTGGCCACAAAATGCTTTTGACCTTTGAAAGTAATGAAAGAGTTGGAGAGAGAATGTCTACTTTAACCATTGTTTTCAGATAAGATACGTAATGGACTTACCAATAAGCGAACCAGCTGTAAAGGCACTTTCACTGAGATTTTTCCATACGTGGCCTTCCCAAAGTGTAATTAAGTCTTTTTTTTTTTGCAAATGGAGCTTGCCCATTTAGCTATGACAAGCAAAGAACTAGGGAGATTCCCAGAGTGATGCTGTCCTGGACGCAGTGCACGTTCGCAGGACTTTCTTCTCCTGTTTTTCGTTATGTGCGTAACCTGATATGTTACTTTTTAGGTTCTTGAATATCCACCATAATCTACTCGTGCTGCCCCATGCGGCCGAGTTCAAGCTTGTTGTGGGATCTCTGGCTTTCTTGACAGAGCCTGCTGGATTGCAGGACCTCGGAGCAGCGTTCTTCAGGCTGCGGGAGAGGCGGGTGAGCACTGCCCGAGAGGCAGGACCCTGTCACCCCTCCTCCAGGCGGACCCCCTCAGTGCCGGTGTGCTGGGGACCCAGCGGCGCAGGGGTTCAAGGCCACTTGTGGAACAGGCTGGGTCAAAACAACAGGCTCATGGTATTCTCTGAACACACTGAGGGTTTACGGGCTTGTGAATGAATGCGAGGAAGGAAGAGGATGCTCTGGTGTTTGTACAGAAGGAGAATAGAGTGATGGCCCCATGAGACCAGCTTCAATGCTGCAAATGAGTTAACACAGGAGCAAAACATAGAATCATAGCATTGTCTGGGTTGGAAGGGACCTTGAAGATCATCGAGTCCCACCATCAACCTAACACTGCCAAACCCACCACTAACCCGTGTCCCTCAGCACCACATCTGCCCATCTGTTCAACACCTCCAGGGACAGAGACTCCACCACTGCCCTGGGCAGCCTGTTCCAATGTTTGATGACCCTTTTGGTGAAGAAATTTTTCAAAATATCCAATCTAAACCTCCCCTGGCACAACTTGAGGCCGTTTCCTCTTGTCCTATCGCCTGTTCCCTGGGAGAAGAGACCAACCCCCCCCAGCACTACCCCCTCCTTTCAGGGAGCTGTAGGGAGCGAGAAGGTCTCCCCTCAGCCTCCTNCTTGGCCACCTGGGCACACTGCCGGCTCATAGCCAGCCGGCTGTCCGCCAACACCCCCAGCTCCTTCTCCGCCGGGCAGCTTGAACAGCCGCTCTGCCCCATCCAGTACTGCCCATGGGGTTGGTGTGACCCACATGCAGGACCCGGCACTTGGCCGTGTTGAACCTCACGCCATTGGCCTCGGCCCATCGATACACCCTGTCCAGATCCTTCCGTATAGACTTTGCACCCCCAAACAGATCGACACTCCTGCCTAACTTGGTGTCATCTGCGAACTTACTGCAGGTGCACTCGATCCCCTCATCCAGGTCATTGATAAAGATATTAAAGAGAACCGGCCCCAGCACCGAGCCCTGGGGAACACCACTTGTGACCGGCCACGAACTGGAATTAACTCCATTCACCAAAACAGTCCATAGTTATGAGTTAGAACAAGAAGAGAGACTTTCTGAAAGCTCTCGGGCTGTGGCCCTGCCTGCCGTGGGAAGCATAACACTGTCCTTGTTCAAGGCAATGTAAAAAGTCCGTGATAACTGGTTTTGGTGGCACTGATAACTGGTTTTGGTGGCATGGTGCTGAGAGCTGTTTCTCATCAGGCGGGAGTAGTTCACGGCCCTTCTTTGCAAACGGATGCGAAGCCAAACAAAGCGAATGGCACATCTGAATCAATCTCAACGAGCTCAACGGAGCAACTGATGGAGCCAGCAGCTGAACAAGCAGATGAGGCCGGAAGAAGCAAGTTTGCTTTTGGGATTTTCTAGATGAAAGACAAAAGTTGGCCCTCCCAGCACGGTGTAAAAGAGAGATTTATTAAATGCCATTGGAGGGTGTACTTTTAACCACTTTGAAAATACTTGTGGACGCGCATATTTTTTTTCTGTTGCTGACATTAAAATTTTGAGATCTTAAAAAAGTGAGACTTTCTACGGTCTATTAAATGCTACAGTGCCAAGAGACCAAGAAGCTGTAATCTGCACACTCACTCATTTTGATGTGCACATCTCTTCTGGGTTTAAAAATCCCCTTCTGTGCTAAAAAAGATTAGGGCCCTTCTCACACAAAGTGTTTGCTCAGGTACCTGCTCGGCCCCGCTTTTTCCTATTTTTCAATCCTTTTAGTGACACCTAGCGAAATTTGTGGGAAGTGCAGTTTCAGTTCCTTTTTAACTATAAGAATCAATGCAACTGCAGAAACTCACACTTCACAATTAAATATTGAAGTACTGCACCTTATTTCATTTATTGCCACTCGAACTGCCGTCTTTGGAGAAGGATACCAGATGTATTTTGGCCGTTTAAACATTTTAAGTTTGAGCCTATAGTATGGTCAAACACCTTACGTATTTTGAGGCACGAAATTTACTCTTTCCTCCTTTTGTGTGTGTGTGTTTAGAATAACACTGTTATTTTAAATTTTATCTTCTGCTGTTGTTCCTCCACAGCAGTCCACTTGAAAGCTGCAAGTATCTGGACTTTGACACCAAAAAAAACCTCTTGCGGGAGCTTAAGCTACACATTCTTAATATTTGGTATCCCTGAGCTTACTGAAAAGTCAGTCAGATTTGGTCCACTCGCTGCCCTGGCTCAATCCAGAGTGGATGTGAAGTGCTCTTTCATCGGCAAATGAAGTTTTCAACAGAGATGGAAAACGTATGCCTACTATCTAGAGAGCAGGCTAAAGACTTCAAAGGAAGAGTTTCCTCTTCAGAGCGAGCATCCATGTGCAATAGCTTTTGAACGTGTAACCTCTTCTTTCTCAAAGTACAAAACCAAGTGGCTTCCGTAAAGGTTTATGGTGGTATGGATTTCAGCTGTGCAAATGATATGGCAACCAATGCAAACCGGGCTCATAAATATTTGGAAAAAATACAAAATGGCTTCAAAAAGGCCAATATTAAATGGCTGGAACTAGTTCAAAAAATCCTAGGCCTTGCTTGATCTAAGAGGCTTCAACCTCCCAAACTAAACAGCCAATTAACTCAGATTCTGAACAGCAGGATCTGAAGCACCAACCGGAAAGTCTGAACGCTCGCTGGAAAACATTCTCACCGAGCGTCGCTGGGCATGCACGCAGCCAACACAGGTAAGAGCTTTCCAGGCCACCGGTTCAGATCTGGTGTTTTCTCGTCCCTCTCGTAGCTAACTTTTCAGGATTTAGAAAATGAAGACTTAATGGGAAAATTAATTCAAGTACACCGACAGCAACAGTTCAAACATTTTACTAAATCAATTCACACAATTTCAAAATTGTAAATATAATTAAGGACAACAGGGTTTCTGTATTTTTTCTTCCAGATTTATCATTAAGACAATAAACAAACACAAATTAGGTTTATAGCATCTGTTCTTTTAAAAAATGAAAGGAACGCCACTCGATGTATTGATAAAGCACCACAACACAGTTACAAAATAGGGTCGGCCTGTTTCTTTCACAAGTAAAAGACTACATACTCCTACCGGCTTTCTGCTTCAATCCATACTTCATTAAAATAAAACTATAAAATCTCCTAGATTACACTAAGTTCAGACGATGCCTGGTATACAGTGCATTAACAGCAGTAATGCCAACTATCAGTGCCAACATAAAACATTTCAGAAAGTAAAAACAAAACAAACACCCCCCCCCCGAAACGAAACAAAAAAAAACCCCAACAAAAACCCCACCTTTATTCCCCTAGATGAGCAAAATTTAAAATAAGGGATGCTCTGCTTCACAAGGAGTTAAGGATTTGGGGAGGCCGATGGGCAGAAGAGGGAGCTGGTACTGTAGCTTTCTAGGCTTAGTTGGCATCTAGTTTGGCCATTTCCTGCACGTATATTCCTATACTCTCACTGTCAAAGAGCACGAAGTACACCGTCTTGATTGAAGAGGACATTGTTGACACAAAATAGCTGGAGATGGCTTTCAGGATCAGCTGAGCAGCCGTTTGCTTTGGGAAGCCGTTTCTAGAAGGAGAGACACACAAAAAAAAGAAAGAAACTCAAGAGCTGCTGAATGAGCTTTTGATGGTATAACCTTGCAGGGAATGCTCGGTCTTTTCTCTACCGCAGCACGGTAAATAAAGCTACAAAACCAGTGTTTACAGTCTGAATTAGTAGCTGTAAGTAAGCTTCTGTAGTTAGAATCTACAAACTTCTTTGCTTAGGCAAGACTTAAAATGTTCCAACAGAAGAAAAGCATTCCTAAAATATGAATAAAGAGTCCACACACATCAATGGATTGAACCTTACAATATCTGATGGGTCAATTATTCTCATTGAACAGCCTTCCCGAAGCGTTCAGGAAAGCAGCAGGGACATTAGAGTTGGAGAGTCAAACCCATCCGGAAAGCAAACCAACCACCACGGAAAAATAAAAAGGGATTGAGAACTTGATATAGAAAATGAAACATGAAAAGGCACAAAGTACAAAATGGTTTTACCACTCTTAACGGTTAATAGTATAGCACAAAATTAAAGAAGTTACTTGTACAGGCTTGCTGCAGACTGAAAAGGAAGAAAGAATGAGTTCTAGTTGTTTGGTAGTGCCAAACACCACCTTTACCATTTCAAATGTGGGAGAAAAAGTGAAGCAGGCTGAGGGAAGGTGAGCAGATCTGCTCTCCTGGGTCCCAGCGAGCCTCCTCCAGGTGGGGTCAGTCTAACGTTACTGGGCTCAGGAAGCCAAAGTAGCTGTGTCAGGGCTGAGGACAGACTTAAGGCACTTGATGGCTTTTCTAAGCCAACCTCAGCAACAGTTCCAACACTCCTTACAGCCATTTAAATTACACGGTGGTTCAATGTAAGTACAGTCCTAAGAAAAATATGTTGAAGGACATCTGCTTGGTATCAACCAGAGAGATCTGAAAAACAGAGGCCTTTCTACTCCTCCAGTAATGCCTAAAGAAGAGGCGCCCACCCCCTTCTTCTGGAGAAGCCACAAACAGAACAAACCTTGCTGCTTTCTCAGATGACAAAACTGTGCATGACTGGGTTTCAAAGCTCAATGTCTACCCCAGGAACCCTCCTTACAAGATTTTTCACATTTTTATCTAGTAGCCCTTGACTGAAAGTTTCATCTAATCTTAAAACAGGTCACACACAAGTAGAATGGTCTGAACAAAGCCAGGACCTGAACTATGAGTTTTACAGATCATGGCAAACTCCTGAAATTACACCTGGTAACTACTTCAAACGCGGTCAGAGCGTTGCTGCAGTATTACTCACGAAGTACATCTATCCACCCAGACCGGGGTTTCGCCCTCGCCAAAATCTGAGTGCTCCCTGCGCCGCAGTAATCAGCCTGAAGGTGATGGACACCACCACTCTGTTACGAGCAGGGCCCAAACAGAATTGGAAAGATCCTGTTGAACATCACCTGGTTGCCTGACATGCACTTACAGCTATACAATGGTCAATACTCCCTGTTACAAAGTGTGTACTGTTAATACTGCTAATAATTTACAGATTACACAGATGGCTGAGTTCCTCCGAGTTTCCTCAGCAATTCGAAGAAGCTGGGCTAAATTCACCTCTGGCGCTGATAGGTGCGACATCACTTAGCATTTGCTCACTGAAGCACCAAACTGATAATAAAACGCTGTTGTATTCCGTCTCATTACAGGCTGCAAGACACAAAATGAGAAAGGCAACTGCCTGTGACATGGCCCGCTCACTGCACATTACCTTACCATAAAATACACTCCAAGAGCAATTCTGTGGTGTCAGTTCTGAGCCTGTAATGTGATATCATACATGCCGCCTGAAGATAATGGTTGTGGTATTTCAAAAACGATGACATGAAATAGCTCATGCTGTTTCTTTCTTTTCTGAAAATGCCCAATTTTTTCTTCTACTGAAGAAGGAAAATAAAAGGAAAAAGTGTTTTGAAAAAAACTTGTACTCTTCCAAAGCCAAATGAGCTGGTCAGGGAGAATCAGGTGTGTGACAAGTTAATCAACTGAGAGCACAGTTTTGACATAGGAGCTACTTCCTACTGTCAGCTTACACAGAGAAAAAGACACAGACCCAGCATGCCTCTGCATCTGATCATTTGCTAGTTACTTATGAATGCTGCATCCTGGCATATATTGAACAGATCTTTGAGGAGTTTTGCTCCTGAGCAGGAATTGTCATGCAGGCCAGCATCAAAGTCAGGCTATCTGCCGTTTTGGACTTGCTCGCAGGGGACTCTGGAGTCACACAACTTCCACTTCAGGAGTTTTCCAGCAAGGTGCTCACAGCAGGGCAAGAGAAAGAAGAGCAGCCTGGTCAGAGGGAGACATGCACACAGGGAAGCTGATTAAAGGAAATTGTTTAGGACCACCGTCCCAAAAGAGAGGAAAGAGACAGAGTAGAAAAATCCAATGGCCATGTGTGGGCTGCAAGAAGAAACAGAAACCTCTTGCTTCGATCTACTGGTCTGAGTTAAATTCTTGTGAAAAGGCAGTTTTGAGACTTTAGCCAAGCTAGCGTCAATTCAGATCAAAGTCAGAGCCCCAGAACGAAATCCCTCCTCCGAGGATGACTTTATATTCAATCCCTAACTCTCCTTTCCCTGTTCTCCTGCTGGCCCTACCAGACTGAACTCCAGGCTACCTCTGTACAGCGCCCTTCTTGTGCTTTCCACAAGTTGGCTGTGGCTGAGCATCTGGCCCTCTGAATGCTACAAGCATGCTATTTTATTTCCCCCCATGATTTATTTGAACTGCCCTCATGTAATCCCATTCCTCAACTATAAAAGAGAATGAAACTGTTTATGTGGGTTTATTGGGTGATGTCTGCTTGACAGATGTCTGTACTAGAACAGCTGCATACATGTGGTGTCTTTGGCATTTGCTGTCTTTAAAAGCTTTACTTCTATTTTTTTTTAACGCTTCTGACTTCATAAAAACAAGTAAAGAGTATTGTCAGAATAGATTCTGTTCTCTCCAAAATTAATTTATCCTTGAATATCTCCAAGAGAAAAAAGGGAAAATACACAATCTCATATATTTCTCAAGGCCTGTTGATCCCTCTCCAGCTTTCAAAAACACCACTTCAACTGGCTTGAGTGAGAATGACATGCATATGCCAAGTTGAGAACGTAGCTACAGCCCCGGCCTGTCAGTAACCAGATTTCATAACAGAATGTGAATCTCGTGATTATTCAGGGTTTCATCATCTTCCAACGCCAATCAACTTCTTCGCAACAAGGGCTGGGAACGGTTCTTTGCGGGGAGCTCTCCAGAAAAGTAAGGGCTCCGTGGAAGATACTTTACACGGTCTCGCTTTAGGCACCTACATAACCAATTCCATAGTCACTCTACAGTCCGTGGAGGAACGTAGTTTCTCCCAAAGAGCAACTGAGAGCTTTTCTTTGTACTGACCAGCCCATGAACCTGACAGCTAATTCAACAGCTTAGTCTGAACCGTCCACTATGTTTCTCTACCATTCTACCATAGCAGGCTCATGTTACCTCTGTACAATGACACCCATGCAAATTAACCTTATTTGGAGCTTTGTCTGATGCAAGTCGCTTAAATTTATTATCCTAGTGAAACTTCTATTTCTTTATTGTCATTCACCCAAAAGTTCAAACAGCACTTCCTGCCCCAACCCACAGAATATGCAGGAATTAATCTAGTGTTGCAACATGGCACAATGGGAAGAATATTCTTGCTGTACATCAGCCAACTTCTTTCATGGCAAATTCAAAAGGGGCAGTTGTTCAGGGTTAGATACACAACTGTGTAATTCAGCCTAAGTTTGGCCCTTGGTCTTCACACTGAGCCATCGCTACCGGCCGAGTGTTCCAAACCTCCCTCCCCACCCCAAGCCCGAGAGCCTCAGTTTAAAAGTGAAGTCCTTATTCAGACTCTTAAAATCATGATCCAACTTTCAAAGGTACTGAGCATTCTGTACAAAGCCAGAGGACCTGAACGTTAGACTTTGGCTTTCGAAAACCTTGGCAAAGGCTTTTAAGGCCTTTTTTTCTGAAAGATGATGTCTTCTATGATGTAAACTGCACAGAATTCAGCTTACGAGTTTTGGGTGAAAGCTTGAAGTGACTCTGCAAATCCTGAAAATGAAGGCACTTCAGGTTTGCTGCTTAAACGAACACTAAGATGTACCTTCTGTCCATCCTAAGACATATATTGCAGTAAGTTTAATTATGCACCAAAACTAGGTAAAACAGACCCCCTTTCCTCATGTTCTCCTCCACATCCAAAATTTATACGAACAAATTGATAGTCTGAAAAAAATCTTTTTCATATCCTCTTTAAAAGTTTGTTTTATGCTCTTTGACCTATTTGCATGCTTTAAGATTCTGCAGGGATCACTACTAGACCTGCCAAAGTTGAACTAGCGTTCAGGAGAATACTGCAGGCTCCACGCACAGCTGGAATGAACCTGGAAGAAACATTTCATTCAGGGAACTGAAACGAACAAGAAACGAACGTCAGCATCGCAGCTCTGGGCTCTGTACACGGAGAAGGGACTGAAACACATGAGATGGCACTTAGAAAACGTAACCTATTTGGGATCAAGTATCGGGTTTGTGTAACAGCCTTACCTGCCACTGCCAATTGAAGGAAATGCAATTGATTTCAGCTTCTTTTCATCAGCCAGAGCCAAGCAGTTCTTCACCGTCTTTTCCAGCAGCTCCTCGCATTTGTCTGAGCCCCAGCCTGGGCTGTTACAGTGGATCACAAATTTTGCAGGCAATCCATGGCCAGCACTGACAACAGCTAGTAAGAACCGAAAGTGAAACATAATTGCTTTTCTCTCCTCAGGATTAAAAGAGTGCATATGTGATTAAAATAGCAAACAACTGACAGACATTCCTTCGGCCCCTGTGAATGTTTTAGATTACAAATCACACAGCCTTAAAATATAACAACATGATTCCAGAGACTTTGTATTTTCCATTTCCAGCTGCACTTTGCTGTGGTAATTTATAAATCATAGCTATAATCGAGCTTATTTTAGAGAGAGCAAGAATTCATCGCTGACATCAAAGAAAACACATTTATATTGGGGACTGTGCAAACTTGTGTAACGTGTAAGAAAAAAGGCAGTAATTGTTAGAGTGTAAACCCATTCAAGGGATGGTCTTGCTTTGGTTCAGTTTATTATGGAGCTACAGTAAATATCAGGATGCTGGACAGGCGCACACAGTTATGGCTTGCGGGACCTTCAGCTACTCCTGCTAAAACACACAGCTTCTGGTCGCACTGCAGCCCAGACGGGATCAGCTCAGAGCTAGTCATGCTCTGCAAACTGGTAACAAAGGCAGAAAAGAGGTGAATTAAGATTTTTGCTTTATTTCCAGCTTTGTTTCTGAGCAACTGTAAAGATGACATTTTGTGTGATTTCAAGACTTTGGGCCTGGTTTTATTCAAGCTTTTTTTTTGTGTATGGGTCATCCGAGACCACTTAAACAATGCTGGTTTTAGATCTCCTTCTTCACATTCCTGACAGACGGCTGGAGGGGATGCATTTATAGATTTACAATGTTTGATTCACACTGTTTATATACAAACAGGCAAGGCCTTGTATGTACAAAGAAAGGAAGAAGAATTTTTACTATGCTCATCGTATATTACTACCACAATACTACCATGGATGCGTGGGGACTAAGAGGA
Source organism: Ibidorhyncha struthersii (assembly GCA_013398815.1). Taxonomy (NCBI): domain Eukaryota; kingdom Metazoa; phylum Chordata; class Aves; order Charadriiformes; family Charadriidae; genus Ibidorhyncha; species Ibidorhyncha struthersii. The sequence continues at coordinate 110,077 of VZSZ01007675.1, read as the reverse complement.
TGCAGCAGAGCCTGACTATAAACTACGGCCAGCCAGGGACTCTGCAGACGAGAGGCTTTCTCTCAGCAGGAGAAGACATTCTGGGCTCATCCCTTCCCACCGCAGAGCAGCAACAGACGATGCTCTGCCTGCCAGAAAACAGGGTAAGAGGATCGCTGCCATTTCTGAACTCACAGGTCTGTGGTTGCAATTAAAAATGCGTAACTTTGCTTTTTTTAAAAAAAAACAAAAAATAAAAAAAAAAGAGGGAAGAGAAACACCCTAATCACAGGCTGAGGGAAGAAAAACACCTATTCGAAATCTCACAAGGGCATAAACTGAACCTTCACGAAGAGTCAGGCCCCTAACACGCACGCCTTGGGGCATACGTGGCCACAAATGTGTAGCTACAAAATGGCAGCCTATGTCTTCAAAACAGCAATAAAAATAACAATAATTTAAAAAAAAAATAAAATCAGGATTGTAAAGGTGCTTAGAGGCCAGAAATCCTCTACTCCATTCTGGAATGTTTATGAGGCATTTTGTTATTTAAGTACAGTAGAAATAACTCTTGGAGCACTATCATCACATATCGATACTATCCTGTAGCTGCTGCAGGAAAGAGAAAAGACCTTGTCATACGGCACCCTGACTGGAGGTTCATCAGAAGAGTACATTTTGAAGGACAATGGAAGCACAAGCATGTATGTTCTTACGGGTTTGCAGATCCAAAACATGTTGAACAGCCTCTGTGGTAAGGCAATGTTAATTTGTCATAATGTGCAACTAAAATGTTGGCAGATTCAGAATACACCATAAATCCAAGAAAAATCTATTAAAAGCAGCTGACATATCTCTAGTCAGATGTGAACTGTGGATAATATCTGAATAGAATAAAATACTGTATCGATACGCATCACCAACTTTAATATTTCTCAGGGAGTGTTTTCTAGTGTAGTCATTAATTAACTCATTAGGATTCTGTTGAGGACAACTGTTAATTACCAAGCGCAGTTGTCCCTTACTTCAAATGCAAATGCTCTGAAAGGGGAAGTTATACTTTTGCTGTAGAAACAGAGAGAGAGAGAGAACCGTGGATGCGTTCTGGGCTAGTTATAATTATATTCCAGGTAAGGAACCTGGTTATTGGTAGATTAAAGGGATATCCGTGTAATCGAGAAATCTGAAAAATGGATATCCGTATGACTGAGAAACTGATGCGTATCAGTTCTTCTCTGGAGTGCTCCAACATGCCCCTAACAGCCAGTTTCTCCCGGTGTAGTGTTGAGCTCTCCACGGGGTAAAGTGGCCAAACAGCGCTTTGATGTGAGGGATGCACTGATAGCTAAGAAAAAATCTTTTCTCTCCAACTTGCAATCTATTTGTAAGAGTTTGTTCTGGGCTGATAAAAAATACTGTACAGAAATAAGAAAAGAAATTGATTCTACATATTTTTACAAAACAAGAATTCCAAGAAAAACTTATTCAAAATTCTAAAAAGCAAGGAAAAAAATCCAACATATTAAGCATCAGAAGTAAACAGTTGTAATTTTTCCTGTCAGAGCTGAAGCCTTGCATCTCCTCTTCAGCTTTATTCAGAATTCGTTTACAAAACTGTGCACACTGTATTTATTTTTATAGCATAAACACAGATGGCAGAATCAGCCTTCTATATGAACAATATGTATCAGCAATTTCACAGATGGTGTAAAATTATATATCGTCATTACCAAACTTTATTACTCATATAGTAGATTTTTCTCAGATATTACATAAATTTTCATAACTAGGCATCACAAAGTCGTAAGCTTTTATAGTGATGATTTTGGCACTGATTAAACAAAGTACCCAAGCAGATGCTTAACTTTAAGCACATGCTTAAGTTCAGTGAAAGTCAGCAGCACTTCAGCAAAGCAGATGTTTAACAGAGTTGGACTCAACTGTTCTGAAAAATAAGCATCTAATTAATTGCTTTTCTGTCCTGTGCCCTTAATAATCAACATTTATTGTGTACACGCGTACCTGCAAACAGCCTGCTTTTACCTGTAATATTACATCCCTACACCATTTCCCAGATGCTTCGGTACAGGTTACTCAAGCTGCGACCTGTGTATTTTAACTTTGGAGAATACAAATATCATGTAACCCATAAAAGTTGTCTGCAGACAGCACGAACCCAGGTGTTGTACCAGAAGGAGCTTGGCCGGCCGGCTGCAACGAAGGGTGCCGCAGAGAGCCAAGCTGGTGCCCACCGTGCTTTGTCTGCAGGTTTCCGAAGCGCAGAAACTCACCTCCAGCTATGTCCAACGGCCCGTTCTTTTTGCGAAGCTCAATGACAGCTTCCACAAACTCCTTGCCGCCTTTCTTTTCCAAAGTGCTCCCTGAACAGAGAATTGTTATTTTACTACTCCGATCCCAGGTTTCCACAGCAGACATGTGACTTATCATTATTTTTTATTACATCATTCTAGAGTTTTCTGCCCAAACATTTTTTGGGGACTGCAAAGTAAGATCTAAACCTTTTGGGACTTCAAATTAGCTAGTCATTAAAAACAACAACAACAACAACAAAAAGAAAAAGAAAAAACCAAAAAAGACAACCCTAACAACCCAAAAACCTCACATCGGTATCCCTCGCTAACATTCTTAGACTCCGATTTTAAAGTCAAAACATCTGCCATGACATCCCTACCTCCTTCCTTATCACGAGCATCTGTTAGTGTGAAATGTTCCAGAAGAATGCGCTAGCTCAAGACTGGTTGAAGGTTCATCATTCCTTCCCCTAAGATTCATTTCCCCTCTCGCTTACAAATTGTTTTAAAGAGCCATTTGCCACAATAAGAATTTGAAACTCACCTGATCTTGGTCCCTGACCCCAACAGGTGGCACCAGGAATGAAACAGTCTCGTGAGTGCAGCGGGCTGCTTTACTTGGTAACTGCCCAGCTTGTTGAGCCACCTTTAACCAAGAGGAAGAGCCTCAGAAATAAGGAGAATCTCTAAGGAACATATTCCTCCAATGAACTTCTCTAACTACAGCTAAGGAGCCGGACAAAGTCATTCTGGGAGAAGAGCTGTGCAGTGTTTCAGGGCAACCAAAAGGTATGCCATTTACAAAGGCAGTCCATCACTAAATGGTTTAGATCTTATTTTGCAGCTCTAGTTTTAAAGATTAACATAAAATAAACAGCCCAAGAAAGCATTTTCCTAACTACATAAGCATCCCACATCATTTTGCACTGTGCATATTAATTATAAAGGTAGATAAATAAAAAGCAGTGATATCATAAAGGCTCTGATTTGAGATATTACTTTGAAAACTGATTTCCAAAAATTCAGAACTAGGATCTCTAAAGATCTAGATATTTATTTGGTGAAACCCCTTACTTTCGCTGATGAAGAAAGAAAAAACGCATTTTCTGATGGAAGTGCACATACTGTATGCTCAAGGAAGCAGAGCCCCTCCTCCAAGATTCCATTTACTAAACAAATAGGGTTACAGCTCTAAGAACTAAGAGGACTGCAAGATGCTTTTGTTCTGACACCATTGCTAAATTTCTTCCCAAATGAAGATTAAAAGTTGAAAACAATGTATTTGTTTCTTCATTCAAAAACTGACTCTGTGACCCTGCCTCTATTTTGCTATTGGCAGTTTACTGCTTTTGGGGTACAAAAGCTGAGGACAATTAAAAAAATGTATGCCTTTTCTTTTGCTTTTTTTTATAACCAATTCATAACGGGTGTTTGCCAAAAGCCGGATGGCAAGGTCAGACTGCGTAGGTCAGCGTATAATTTGCTCTTTGTGCTCATTTAAGCTTTTTTATATTAATGATTCAGTCTAGGTTTATTTAGACAAACTCCTTACTAAGAATTTTCTGAAACTCAGAAGTTACCTATCCCTGTGCAAGTGAGTGGAAGGTACCATCTCACAAATCTCCTGGAAAAGAGAGCAGTGGCTTTATTTGTAGCAGCAAGGTGTCTTAGGAGAGCCTGCTAGAGAAGGAGATCCACCCCAGCATGGAGGGGCTTGGACAGGCGCTGCCCTTCGAAGGCAGCGATACGCCCGAGAGCAGGACACCGGGTGCCCTTTGCTGAACCGCTCCAGCAGATGTGGATGACACCGGAGGCTCATAAAATCCCTCTGACAGAGAAGGGACAGCAAGGGAAAGAAAGTGTCTTCCATTCTGGTTATATTCTCGTCGTATGTATTTCCATATAATTCATATTTGTATATATTCCAGTTATATTCCCCTTGAGGCCATGAACTTAGATCCTAAAACCCACGACATTCATAATCCTTAATTTCTCTTGTTTCAAGGGGAAACATAATTAAGCCTTGTGCAGAACCTAGGAATAAAAAAGATCTATTAAGTAGGTCATTTCTTTGCCATTGCAAAGCTGTTGTACATTTAATGGAATTTAGCCTGGTTTGGTTTAATTCAATCCAGAAGGATCAGCTTTTTCCCTTCTACTGGGAATTAATTTATAATTAAAAGCAATGGACAACCCGGTCAGTTTATTTCACCGAGCTCTCTTCTTGCAGAACTGGTACAAAGAAGAGCAAAAGTCTTATTTGGTATGAATTGGTGAGGTTTTCTGCATTTATTCCTCAATTACACTCTTTTGATTAATAGTGAGGGTTTATATTGAAACTGTACTCCAGAATGAGGTTGTAAATTAGCTTCATCTGGGAAAGGACATCCTGTATTTAACCATTTTCCACTACATTAGCAAGTTTCTTGATGGAAGTCTTGCTTCACAGCTTCAAGGTTAGTAGCTTATTTGCTCACAAGCATAAATATGTGTCACTCCCATAAGAATAAGATCGTTATCGCATGCTTTCCAAGCAGGCATTGGTATCAGTGTTGACAACAGCGTTAGCAGAAATTTAGGCTCTAAAATTCTCAGGATAAGCCCCCAGTACATTTAAATTGTTAGGGAAAAAAAAACCAACAAAAATTAAAAAAAAAAAAATTTAGATGGGTAAAAGTTAATCATTGGAAGCTAAGCATTTGTGCACTTCTATTCTTTCTTACAGCAGTCAGAAGTAACAGGAACCTACACTAAGGAACGAGCAGTACAGCTTTGAGAGACAATTTTCTTTGCAGGGTAGCAAAGCATTTCTTTGTCAAAGGGTAGGAGACGAGCACATCAGCTAAATGGGTCTGACAGACTTTAGAAGCATATTCTTCAGATACAGGGTATTATGACACTCTTATTTTAATGTATCTGCACTACGTTTAGCTGGCCCAGTCCCAGCTGCTCCTGCCCAACAGGCCATACAGAGCTCCGTCAGCCCGCGTGCTGGTATCAGACAGCGGCCCCTCCAGAAAAGGCAGGGGCTGCAGGACACGCCAGCTCTGCAGCAGGACGCCTGTCCCTCCAAGCCAGCACTGAAACAGGGCCTCAGGCGTGGAGGGAGGCCATTCGCATAGCGATGAGGAGGTTAAGATGAGATGTCGAACAGAGGCTGGGATCAGGTGAGGGTTTTTTTTTAAGTACAGTGTGTCATCACCCTTACCAGCAACTTCTGTATTCAGCCCAAATTCTGATTTGCCTTCTCTGATTACCAAGGCAGCTCAGTTAAAGTACTGCTACCCTTTCATGAAATCCTTCAGAATACTGTACGCAGAGTGGGGCATTACTAAGAGAAGAGTTACTCAGGGGACACTTAACATAATGAATTAAGTTTGTTACCGTGCCTTCTCTCATCAGTGTAGCTTAGATGACCGACCGCCTGAAAAATGTACGTAGCGTCACTAGCCATGTGCTTGTGAGCGTGAGGACCGTGGAGTAGGGCTACGAAGGCAATCGGTCCATGAGGTAAAACATGAAAAAAACTAACCAATCTTAAGAGTTCAGAAAATACAGATGGGCTAGATCCAGCATGTCAGATGTGAACATCTGAAACTTGGCATGGAGAGGGTGTACTGGAACTGGTTAGAAATCTAAAGATCAAGACTCAAACCATATTCAAGACAGGCATTTAACATGTCAGAAAAACAATGCGGTAATTCTTTTCCCTTGGTCACATGCCTGCATTGAATGTACTGTTCCTGCCCTTCAAATTTTGGCGGTGCATTCTGTTGTTACTTCTGAAAGTCTCATTTGGTGATAAAAATCAAAAATGCCTACTGAGTTCGCAATTATTCATTTCTTTTTATTATCAGTCAGGACTGCTGGAAGTGAGAAATGAATGCAGATCTGCATAGCTACAACAAGCTTGTGGCTGCTGATTGACCATGCACACACATACAAACTCCGCAGCACTGAACTTTCCATTACCTACTTCACCACCGGTGTAGAAGTCAGAGTTTGTCGGGTGAACGACAGCATCACTGTCGATCGTGGCAATGTCAGCCTGTACAACTTGCAACTACAACAGGTAAACAGATGTATATCAACCACGTTGGACAGAGACCCAGCACAGGCTCTACATTTACACATGTACCAACGTCCATATTTTCCTACCTTTACATCTCCAAACCTTGCGCCAAAGGAGTATGCTGAGTTGTGTGTGCAGGTGTGTGTAGAGAAAGGGGTGTAGGGAACAGGAGGAGGAATCTTGAGTATGACATGATCAAATAAATGTTAAAATGACAAGTCAGAGCAATCACACGAGATCATTTCCAAAGTTTTAAAATCAGCTAATACCCCATTTCACTTTGCAGAAACCTAGAACAACCAGTTCCCCACAGAGCATGACACTAAAATACGGAATCTGTTTAAAAAAAGAAATTCAGGATCATCAAGCCAAACAAAATAACTAGTTTCTCCATTTTGTCAGCATCAATAAGCTGACAGGCACTAATCTTCGTACGTATAGCGATTTATCACTTTGTTTCTAAAAATGACAGTCTCATTCATATGGAGGAAACCATGTATTTGCAGACAGGGTTGTACTGAATTTGCTTTAAAAATATAAATGATGGTTCTTATATTTTAAAGGTAAGGCATATTTTCTAATTATGTGTTGGAATGGCCAAGAGACATGTAGAAATATTGTTTCTAAGAAAGGCTGATTTAAAGATTAGCCTTCTTAAATCCTTTTCTTGTTAAACTACCTGTGTACATTCCCATAGGAAATGCAGCAGGAAAAGATTTACAGGTTGTATTCCGTTAAGGAAGTTCAAAAAAAAAGACAGCAGCAGGAGTAATCAACTAAGAAGGGAATGCAGTACATAGTGCATGAAAGTTAATTTTTCTTTTACTTTTGCTGAAGAACAGACTACTGTTGAAGAAGAATTATTTTATTTTTTTTCAATCTGGAACAAGATAGAAGCTTTAAAAGCAATACACCATCTATGGTAGTATATACAAGTTCATTGTTGGTATAATATCAGTATTTGTTTTCAGCTGAATGTGAAAGTGACAGGGAGTAATTAAAGCATAATGGCCACAAATTATTTGACTGAATTAAACATGAGATCAAGGTAGGAAAGATTGGGGCATAGTTAATTATTTAATCATTCCTCTTTAAAAATTTTATGCCTACTCTAAGTATCAGGGGAAAAAAAAAAGAAATTGCAGTTAGAATGGAGAAACTGCTTATTTTGAAAACAACCTGACAAAAAAGTATTTTAGTCCTCAAAGTATCGAAATAAGAAACCCCCCAAAATAGCTAACAGTCACATATGATCATTATGGAAAAGAATTTAAATGATTTGTTTTAACTGAAATCAACTTGAAGACTAGCAATAGCTGCAAGTATTCAGATTTGGTGAAAAAGTCTTTGAAATATAGTTCTTCAACAAAACAGAACCTGCAAGATTTGAATTTCTGCTCTTATTAAATGTATGAAGCCCTAGAGAGTAAATTCTGGGTTCCATAATTTCCATGTGACCGTTAGTTGTGTCAACCCATGCCCCATTTACCTAGGTCATCTTTAAGGTCAATGTCAGCATTGGTAGGATTGATAATGGCCTCCACCTCGAAGCCGGCTAAATTACTGATTTCACTGTGAATAAGGTTCAGCTGAAAAGAAAAGCATGAGGTGGGAAATAACAGGACAGCTGGGAAATCACAGAGAAGCTGCAGAAAAGTGAGCTTTGCAACACAGATGGAGATAGCATCACTGCAAACAAATATGCAAAATAAAAGGCAGGTCATAAAGAAGGGTTATTATCCAAAAAAAAATTCAAACACAAGACTCAAACATTGTTCACACTGGGAGGACATGAATGTACCTACTAACAAGATCTACTTTTGGCTTTATGCTGGCCACTATTTGGGATTCTTATTTTGACGTTATAAGAGGTTATTTGTTTCTCCTCAAAGTACAGATGAAGGACACTCTTAATTATTTCTCAAGCATCAATTACCGGAATGTGCCATAACCATTCAGCACTGAAACTGGATAAAAGATGCTGCTCCTCCTGCTGCAAGCCAGCCAACATAAGCGTATCTTTGAGAAAGCACACACTTGTCTCCAGTGACTCCTCCATCCTAGCAAGAGGACGTGTTTCTTTTTCTTTCCTTATTAGTGGTCACCACATTCTGTATTGCGGGCACTTCGGTTTTCACTTGCACAATTCTGCTGCTTTGTGAATGGCTGGTGAAGCACTGTAAGCAGGCATTATTATGTGCTTATTGCTTCTAGTTTTTATTTTATTTGCTTTACTTCCTTTTGTCGTTTATGAAAATAGAGATTGTAACCCCATCCAGTAATGCCCATTAACTCCTCTCATTAACACCCATATTTTTAAAGCAAGCTTCTCAATTGCTGTCTGAATCATGACAAATTCAGAAGGATTTCTCATGGGCATACAGTAAGGTGAGGAAGTTAGCACCGATATCTGGAGATTAACCTTACATCTGCACTACGTGCTCTTAAAAGAACAAAAAGAACTAATGAACCATGACAAAGTGCAGATTTCAACTTCTAGCAACACATCTTGAGCAAGACTTACAAAATAGTATATAAAATAAGAAGTCAGTGAAAAGACCAGCAAATAGCAACAAACTGATCCTGCCACGCCATACTAGTGAGGATGGTTTTTTGGAAGTGCTTAGAGGTGTAAAGTGACAGCACAATTTGATTACCCCTGACAGCTCGGGTGTTTCATGATAGTATGTGACCCACACCACAGAAACAACTCTGTAATTTGAGGCAGTTTGATGCGAACGCCAAACTTGGCAAAAATCAAAACTGCAGACAGGTATGTGAGGAAGCTTATAACCAGGGGTCTGCGACACTGCTGCGTAGCCAGCGTTGGGAGTCTGATTTCACACGCACCAAGTTTACTACTGCTCAGACTTAAAACACTTCAAAGTGCAAAAAATTTTCCAGACTCTTTCATACGGGGAAATACATTACCTACATCATAAATTATGCTTGTATCTAAATCACACATTTAACATGAATGTTACAGAAGCTGATTAGGCAATACGGAAAGCACCTATGAAAGAGAAAGTTCTCATTCATTTATGCAAGTCCTGAAGCCAGCTGCAGTTACGCCAGGCTTTCCTTCTAATCCAAAGCCCGCTGGGTTCAACCTATGAAGCATAACATACACATTTAGGCGTGGCAATTAACCTCATCAATAACTGAATTTTATCTCTTGGTTTGTAATCCCCGTTCTGTAAACTTGAACTCTGCAAATCTTCTCCTTGTGTATATGAGTTTATTAATAGGGAATATGAGCCAATTCATGTAACCAATACAAGTGAATGGGTCATTTAAGGAGGCCAACATGCATATATTTAAGTTTTATGAAAAAATTATTTCCATTTCATTCATGTGATTACATGAATTGACCTTCTTTCTCTTTTTAAAAGCCTGCAATTTCATAAAATTTGCATATGTTGCTTGAGCAAACTACATTCCCTCAAAACAGGGTGATTCTGGCTAAAAATGAGTGTACTTCAGTCCTGTTTTAAGTGTGGGTCTGTTCAGGAATTTCTAATAAAATCTAAGAAAGCTTGCTTTCCAAATAGCTTAGAATCTTTTAATACTTCACATGTGGTGAGTTATTCATACTTGAGTTTGAGTCTTGAGTTTGACTACAAGCAACTGCTGTTTAAAAAAAAAGTCAAATCAAACCAAAATGTTAAAGAAACTTTATGAATTTTGAAATAAAAAAAAAACAACAAAACACATGCACACGCCAAAACACTGTTTTGTGGAGATTTTAGTATGTTCCTAAGCATATTTTGTTCATTTTATAGGTGACTCTCTTTGATCCCTAATTATGTGTTCTACAAGTTTTTGCCCCAGACCTATTGGCTGCAGACCATTTTTGTTTCAGACCTTTAATCTACCTCTGTGCTCGCTCATAGATGGGATTTACATAGCATTCAGCTGGTAATTAAAGTTTCAATTTAACAGCAACACCAAAATGCTTAAAAAGCTGCCCATCACTCATAGCATGTGTTCGCAGTTAAGTATTATTTTGCTAAATTTTGCATTTACTGTTCAATGCACTGTTAGCTATCAAATTGCCAAAACCAATTAAAAAAACAATCAGAAGTTTTCCTGTAGAATTAAATCCTCCAATGAGTAATTGCTCAATTTTACTACCCAATAGTATGAAGCATGTATTAAGACAGAAGTGATCCCCTAAAGGGCCACTTAAAAAAAAAAAAACAACGAAAAATAGGCACAACTTGCATATACATGTGCAGCAAAGAATGGACATAACTTTAGATAACATTTAAATTAAATGTTAGTTAGATAAAATGCAGATGGTATTTAGCACACCCATAAGTACTTTCTGAGCTAAGCCTTGCATTTCTTATTTCAGACAAAATTACCTTTAAAGTCTTGCAATTTTTTCTGGTATGAGTTTCATAGAGAAAACTGAGGATGCCTGTTGGAGACAACAAGCTGAGGTCCCTCTGAAAGGCCAAACCCTAACGCTTACACCTGAGGTCTTACAACTCTGCCTCTACTCCGTAATTGTCTCAGGAAAAGCAAACTAGTTAATGAGCCGAATACCATGTTTCCATTGGGATGTCACTTGTAGGATGTACAATTGTTTACATATTAACTAGATTTTAATACTTCATTAGCGTAGCACTAATACGCCTCTACAGGTATAACTGAAGGATTCTTTGCCATTTCCTGACCTCTAAGAATTTCCAGCTGAATGTCAGCAATTACCTAAAGTTTTAACTCAGTAACAGTACTTTTTAAAAACTGGACAATACCCAGGTTTGCAACATCCTCATTTGTGTTTTCAGTAATTAAATCTGGGTATATTAGAAGGATGAAGAGCCATTCTTGCAAATAAAACCCTCCCCCTTCCCTTCTGCAAACACGGAGCCAAGAAAAAGATTTTTTCCCATTAAACACTTATGACTGAGGTGATACCAAGTCCAGGATTATTTTCTCCCATCTCTGCATCTAGTAAATTATTTCCTCTGCATCTAGTAAATTATTTCCTGATCTAGCAGATAGTGGTTTTGCAGACCAGAGACATGCTGTAAAGGTGTTCAAGGATGTCACAGGAGGTTCAAAAGATTTGGGTTTTTTTGGTTTCAGGTTTCTGTGTTTGTGCTGCAGTTTATTAAGAACACACAGAACATGAAAGTATACTGAAAATCTGTATCTACAAATTCAAGAAAAATCAAATAACTATGATTAATATGAATATTTTTGCTTAGCAAATGGAAAAGCTCAAAATGTTTTAACATATTAAGCTTTCCTACCATCCATGTGAGGAGTGTAACTGTATCTCCTTTTGCAAATGGGGAGAGCAACAGAGAAAGAAGTGATTTATGGTATCTCTGAATCAGCCAAAACCAGAGGCCAGGAGTCGGAGTTTCCAGGCCTCCAGCTGAACCACCTAAACACACTGTTCTCCCTCCCCAAGAGACTAGCACATTTTTACTTCCCTCAAAATGCTGTTTAAGGAGAACGAGTCTATGCTGAAGAGAAGAAAGGTCCTCCTCCAAACAGGCAAGCACCTTCTGCCCTCACGCGCTTTGGAAAAAAGCGACATGCACAAGTCTAAGGAATCAAACTGCAACACTACTGTCCAGAATCGCTATTGAAGAAGATTCTTAGTTCATTAAGTTTATGAACACCATGTGGCACTAATTTAAGACAACTATAACAAAAGAGATTTTTTTTTCCTGTTAAGCATCAGACTTAAAATTAGATAAATATTTTAAAAATCAGTTTTATCTTTTTAAACAGCAACTGCACGTAGAAATGGCTAAGCAGAAGCATTTAAGCGATTCAAAGTCACTAGAGTTTTTATAGAAAATTGTTATATTTAACTTTTAAATTTCCAAAATAGATAGCAATTTTTTGAGACTTCTATGCGTCACTTAAATAATTAACAACCACCACCATCAATGAGATCGCCGTCTGCTAAACCTGCTCCTGTCACACCCAGGAGCCTCCTGGCCCATGCAAAACACACCTCAAGTTTAGGAGAGAGGACGCATTCAACTCTCACCAATTCCATGACTGAAAGTTTAATCTTTGCCCTTTTTTATCAGAAGAAAAATCAAAATTGTTTGGTAATTTTGAAAATGCATGTTTTGACAATAATTTCTGGGGAAGGGTCTGAAAATATTTCCAGGAATAAGCAGCATAATACATTTTTTGGTTCTTATGCTAAATAAAATCTCTTTGTTCACGACAGTGCAAAGGTAATTTTCATTTTAAGCTATTCACATTTTCAGTCTTAACATGGATGCTTAAAATAATTTAGGTTGGTGTAAATGTGCTATTTTGTGGGTAAATCAGAGCAAAGACATTAATATATTATTTATCAGCTCAAACAAGGCAAGAATTTCATTTTTAACTCACACATAATAGGACACAGAACATTCTTATACTTGTTAGACATAGCCTACTTTTCTTAGATTTTTACACTACCATTTACTGCCTCTAAAGACAGTTTCTCACTGGGAATCAAAAGTAAAATATAACCTGTGCTTGACACATGTCAACAGCACCTATGCATTCTCTACCCCTCAGAAAATAATCCATTTCATTTGGAGTGTTCCTTCACAGGAGACAAATGGGTTTTCATTATTCTGTTAACGATGTTTACTGTGTTACAAATAAAGGCTAGCACCTGGCCCCTCTCATGTGCAGAGCTAACTGACAATGAAAAAGTATGGGGATGGACATGTCATACCAGTAATTTTCTGCACTCCAAGTGAATGAGAAAGCCAGAAAATCCATTTCCCAGTACAAGGAACTCACTGGAAAGCTCTACAACAGACACTGGCTTTGCTCATCACAGCTTAAAGCAGTCCTGGAGTTTATGATTCTCCTCCACCGAGCCCAATGGCAAAGCCCCATCGATCTGCTGGGTCAGTCTTGCTGGAACACAATGCTGGGTCTTACTACAGGTTTCCTATGGTAACTAAAAGGAGTTCAAAGTCAGGTCCAAAAGTCTGACGTTACTTGCTTTCTTGAAAGAGTAATGTAGTTTATAAACTTGGGGTTCTAATTTAGCCATCAAAATGTTTTTAGAAATATGTTCAAAACCGCCCCACTAGTAGCAGTCAAATAACACAAACACCTACCAAACCAGCAATCTAGCTCTAGCTGTAATGTTAAACGTGGAAAATCAGAAGTCTTGCAAAACATAACATTACTGTCATGCACGTTAAACTTAGCAAACAAACTGTGGAGGATAAATGGAGAACAACCTCAGTATGAAATAAAAATGAGTCAGAGGAGATACATGCCACAATGGACAATGGCTCATCTTTTATGACTTACAACACAATGACCTGATTACTGAATGATAGAAGAAAGATGCAGTTTTACTTAAAAAAAATTTTGTATCACGAACTAAAGGCAGGTTTCAAGATAAAAGACCAAATTAATTTAATGAACTGTCTCTTTAAATGGTTCCTCTCTTTAAGCAGATATGTATTTGTATTAAACCACCCCATGTCCCAAAGCATATTCACAGGGAAAGAAGGATTGTTGATTTCTAGCTTTTCATAAAAGTCATTCATTATTACACAGCATTAACTTTTGTAAATAACAAAGCAGAACAAAACACAAAATCACTATTATGAACAAATGTCTAAAGTAGGTTTTGATAAAAACCTGTAAATCGTTTACATCAGCAATGAAGTGGGCTGCCCATTGGAAAAAGACATTTTATTCTTAGCATAATCTCATCTTTGGCAGAAGCTCAGCTGTAACAATTATGCTGTTTATGAATAAGGTGAGACAGATTACAAGCACACAGGCTTTCCTTCTATTTGAGTATTTAATTATGTAGCCATATGAAGACTCATTTATGTTTTTTTAAAACGTTCTGAAAGTAGTTTCAGAGAATTGTTTTGTTCAAAAACTAGTATCATACACCTCCTCAAGTGCTCAATGGGGAAATGTTCATTGTACCTAGATGTTTTGGGGAAAGGGGGGTGGTGGGAGGGGGTATTCCCTAAGCAGCACTGAAAAATAGGTATTCATTTATAAAAATGCAGGAGCATACCTTCTGGCCAAGAAACAGACTTTTGGTGGACAGGACTGTGAAACCATCTGCAGGAGTTCCCTCTGTTGTACTGTCAGCACTGGCTGATTTGCTCACTTCTCCCTGCTTCTTCTTCCAAAAATACAGTTAATTAGTTAACTCAACGCTGAGAAACAGTTTAATAACACTAAGATATATGACAGGCCATAAATGCTTACCAGGCAATAAAATGTCAGTACAAACACTGGCGTTTGGATTTTATCCTTTAGTCTAACTAAAGTGACTGATTACAGCTGAAGGAATCAATGGGAAAATGACCTCAACGTCTGCGTATCTACATAAGCCTTTTCTTGCCTACAACAGTGCACAATTCACATGACAGTTATCTTAAATGTTGCAGGAAAACATATAAACAGCCCCAAACTTTTAGCAGCTTTCTAATGGCTGGTGTGGAAAAGATAACGTATCTATTTACATGTGTGGGCAGACATTCATTTTAAGGTAAAAACTGACTTGTCCAAGTGCAAATTTTATCCCTCTGTGAAGGGAGGCCAGATTTCACTTATTTTTAGAAATACTGCTTTGAAATCTGGCCATCCTTAGAGCCAGTGTCAGGAGAATACATCTACTTTCTACCTGAATAGTAGTAGGAAATGGACTGAACAATTTTTGCTGGCTTGTTTAACATGATCACCTTCATCTCCAGTAAAGCTGTAGTGGGAGAGGGAGTTCCCCTCCACCACCATTCCTTTTTCCAACTGTATTGCTGAAGTAAAATGATAGGTTTCAGGAATGAATTGATTTACTGAATAAAAATGAGAAGTATGAACATTTTGAAAAGGATGTTTCATGAAGATAGTGAATTGACTGCTGTGGTTATAAACTCAGTGGTGCCAAAAATCATTTCATATTTTCAATAAAATTACTACTTATGATTTAATATAAATATTTGGTGCCTCAGCAATACCTATGCTGAAGCTAAAAAGCACACCTGGAATATTAAGCAAGCCACTGTTCTCCGATTCTCCCTTTCCAAAGTGTATAAACTAAATCTGTGACTGAGCAAGTAAAATGACTTTGATGCAAGGGTATATTGGTGCTTCTAGAAGGTGTAACCATGCTTTACTTTACACAAATGTTTTGAAAATTAGATTTTCATGGGTTCCTATTTCAATTCCCCAGGAGTTTACTGTTAGCCAAATACCAATCTAGTAAGCAGACAATACAGTTTATTGTGTGGAAGAAAAACAGAACCCCACAACAGACTTCCTGCTTTTGTAATCAAGTAGGGGAAAAAAAAAATCCAGATTTAGGGAAACTGTTAGTGCATGGTTATTAGAAGCACTGCACTTGAAATGTCAGCTACTAGGTGTTCTAAAAGACAAAACTAAATTCAACAGTTCAAAACCTAACAAAGTGCAACAACCAGAAGAATGATCAAGTAAACAGTAAGAGAGACATACAGTATGAATACAGAAGCTTTCTTTGACAGGGAAAGCAACTTTTCAGGTGCACTGTCCGTTTCGTGTGAAATTTGTATACTTTTCTTCCCGCTTTCATAACATTGCTTGACAGTAGTTGTTTTGCAAAAAAAATCCTTGGTTACACTCGCACACATTAGAAAGATTCCCTACTCCTACAAACTGAAACTAAAAAAAGGAATGTGGAATGTTCTCCTTAGCTTAAAAAAAAGACGTTATTCTTAGCTTCCTAACATAAGGAAAATCACATTTTGGTCCTCTTGTTCTTCTCCTCATGTCTACACTTCACTTTGAATGAGTTTAATTAATTACTAGAAATTAAAAAAAAACCCCAAGTCTAAACACGGATGATTCTCATCTATAACACACTAAAAACAGAGGGGAACATTTGGGGGAAATTCTGTGTAGCAACAATACAGTTTCTCCGATGCTGCAAGAGACTCAGCTACATGCTCTAGCAGAACTGCATCCTATTTCAGAAGGAGTACTTCACCCTCTTTGGATTTCATCAAATCAACTAAGAGGAATCTTATGCTAAGCTGGAACAACAACATCAACAAATTAAAAAAACCCCAACAAACAACAGAAACATACAACACCTGAAAACAGGACTCTGACATGCTAATGGCTGGGAACGTTATTACAATCCAGGTGACTTACACTGTTGTTTTTCTTCAATATTTACAATTGCAAAATGCTGCTTTAATGTGACTTCACTTCGGAAAAAAATACCCAGATTCTCTGTTTCTTGCAGACACAAATCAATACTTGAACAAAGTCCAAGCAAGTTTACTCTGCCTATCCCAGTGCAGGCACCTGTGCAGTCACAGCAAAGCTACCCCTATGGTCGCTACGTAAGATCTTGTTTGCTCACCAGTAAGGCATAACTAGTCTTGTCCCCATATGCTCTCTTTTTCTGCCTCTTGGCGTCTCCAGCGTGTGCCTACCTAACAACTGTTTTGTATGAAGAACAGAGTATTAACAGCTTGCCTGCACGTCCTGCAGACCTGTGCCACTTCTGAGGTTTTCCAGACTTCAGCCACACTAGGGAGAGGGCAGCACTCCTTCAGCATTTGCTTACACTGCTACTGAAATCACTGCTGTTAACACATGGAACAGAACATCAACCCTATGTGATGCTCCCTACAGCTACTGCTAGCAAGCTTGTTTGGTTTTAAAATCAACAGATTACTCTACCTTGGATTTCCTTGCCCCTTTCTTGCCGCCTGTTTTCTTTGATACAGTTTTTTTCTGTGATGGAGACTTTGCCTTCTTTGCTGGAGGTGGAGTGATGATGGCTTCCAGTTTGCCTTTTGATCCCCGCTTCTTTGCCAACAGCTCTGGGTGAATATTGGGTAACACTCCACCACTGGCTATGGTGACCCCTTTCAATAGCTAATAAAAAGATAAAAGTTGTAGATAACAAATTTCAGCATTTACTCACCAATAAACAGAAAACAGCAGTTACTGCAAACTTTGCACATTGTCTTGAGTTTTAACTGGTTCTTGTATGTTTCTCGACATATTATCCTTGAAGAAGACAGACGTGAAATGAAGTCGATCACATACTGAATCTTAACTATAAAGGGAATAAGTATTCTTCTTGCACACGTGCTTGTTACTGTCAGTATCTCTGGGGCTCACACAAGATCTGTTTCTGTGAAGCCATGCAATGAAGACTGTTACCCAGCTACTAGAAAAGAGGACAGCCCCAGCCCCAGCCCCAGCCAGGAGGGCTTGGTAGGGCAGCCTGCCTGAGGGATGGGACCCCAAAGTCCATGGTACAGGATTGCAACGGGTCCCACACTGTGGGGAACCCAATATATGTCCCAATTGCTGAATCTTCTTGGAAGGGCATTTTTTAAAACAGCTTTTTTTTCTTAGAAAAAGAAACTTCAAATGGAGGGTAACATTTATACAAATCTCTATACCTGGAAGTCTTTCTTCAAAAAAATCTTTATGTATCTGAAGAAAAGCAGATCAATATTCAAAAGTGTGCTTCATTCAAGCCTTTAAAAGCAGAGGTGAAATATATCATGTTCTGTATTTAAAACCGCTTTAACCCATTTTTTATACATCTAACTGGGACTAATTCACTATTTGGGAGGATACAAATGGTGACATCAAAGTCCCTCAGGTACTCCCACCTTCTGATTCGTGTTTACTGCCCCCCAACCACAACTCAGTGAGGCTCCAAGCTTACAAAGGGATGATGAATGGAAAGTATTATCAAATTTCAGACAAAGCCACAAGGAGGTTGGTTTGGGGATATTATTTTTTTTCCTGCTCCATCATAATACACAGGTTTGGAGAAAGTATCTTCTCAGATGTGTTTTTACAGCACCTCACACAAAGGTACATTAATCCTAGCCAGTGCCTCTGGCTGACACCACAAGACTGTAATAATAATAATGCCCGAATATTTTTTGGTTAAATTAAAGGCATCTTGAAATCTGCAAAGGACACAGACTTGCAAGAGAGCCAGAGGTCTGTGGTCACAATGACAGACTTCAACGGGAAGAGGATAGGTCCCACTGAATCCTAAACTGATTAAGGGGGAAAACAAAACCAAAAAAGCATCTACGAGATTTTTTTCATGTCTCTGTAGAGTTTATGACAATGTGCCACTCTAACAGAAGTGATTGCAATAGTGCGAGCAAATGTCATGTTACATCTCCATTGAATTTTTACACATTTTAAGAGTCCTGAAATAGATAATTAAGCTGAGTGCTGTAGTTAGTTACACAAGCAGTGTGCTAGTGAGTCAATGAGCTGTTTCCTGGTGGGCTACTCAATAAGCAAAGGTCTTGAGTTACAATTCAGCTACATGGAAAGACAATTTAAAAAGCCCTAAAGGAAATCCTTGCCCTCACACGGTAGAGTTTTTTCTTACCTGATTTAATTCTTCATCATTTGCTACGGCCAACAGGATGTGTCTAGGAGTGACTCGACCCTTCTTGTTGTCCCTTGCTGCATTTCCAGCCAATTCAAGAATTTCCGCTGGGGAAAAAGTAAGCCCCTTTTAATTACATTGTGATCATTAAGAAAAATCAATGCGTGATTTAGCATCCATGCAAAAAGATATCTGAATTATATCACATTATTCCTAACTGCTGTAGAATATCCTCAATAGACATCTAACTCTAAAATAATTTTTTTTTCTATGTCTAATCACTGAAGGGAGAATGAGCACTTGAAGTCCTGTGGTCTGAACTATATTTACTTTTCTTGTCCTTTTAAAGCAGTTCCCCTAGATTCTTGACTCAGTGTTCTTCTCAAGGCTAGTGTGTGCTCATCCCCTAGGATGCCTCTCCTATCAGGTGACAGAGTACTAGATGTACAATTGCTATAGGCTTTTTTTTCCTCAAACCTGTCATAAATGTGAGTTTGGGCTTGCATCACTTCTACTTTTAATACTGGCAAAGACGCTATTCTCAGTGTCTCATTTTTAACATTATGGCAGCATGTAAGCACACATCCAAGTCAAGGCACAATACAAACTAACAAACATGAAAATACAAAATACAAACTCTGCTGTTACGCTGACTTAACGATTTTTTCTGTTTGAGAAGAAGTTTCTGCTCAGAAAAAGTAATTGATGAATCATGTTTGTTTGCTCCTACTAAATTATCTCCTTAGAAAATATTTCCAGTCCTGACTAAATACATTTAACAGCTGTGCATATGATGGCTTTTATTGGAATCAGAAAAGATTAACTTGCTCCCTTGCAAGGATCTATGAAGTGAAAGGCTAGAGTGTTACCTGGTAACTTGTCTTCAACTCAACAAGCCTTAAGCAAGGAACACAATTAATTACAAGAAAGTCTGGGGAACAATTAACAAAAATGACATAACATGTTTATCTAACTTTGCAATTATGTGCTATTGCTGTCTCCACTATGCATAACCTTTCATCTCCCTTGGTGCACACCATGTTTCACTACTGCTTTTGGTGTATTTCCTTTTGCAAACCTGGTAACGTTTGGAGAAAAAGAGAAAAAAAGAAAATGAAAATGCCTTTTTTACATCTATTGCATACTAATATATTTAAATTTAACATTAGAATAGGGTATTTAACACCTGACTGTACCAAGAAAGCTTGCCCATAGACTTGCTTTAGAGGCGAACTCAACTGAATTAAGACATTAATCTGGAAATGAAAAAGACTAAAATCAAAGTTCACATGACCACATGCCTTTACCATAACACATAGTAAATCTTAAGTAATACTATATAGCACAGACTATGGCTTTTCATTAGGCTGAATTTAACATGATTCTCCAATTATTTTTCATCATGTCCCATAATAACCTAGTTATGACACCTACTGTAAAATTTACAGCTGCTTCCGGATGTTCTACAGTTAAGCTTCATCGAGGGTTTTGGTAGGCTTTCACTACTTTTGTGTTCTTCAAAGTACACATTTAACTTTATCATAGGGCGAGATAGAATATTAAGTCTAAGCCCCCAAAAGTAACTCAACATTTCATGCTGACAACAACTGCTTTAATTTATTTTTAAAGAAGGATTAGCAGGGTAAGGTCAACCTGACTATGCTTTCCGCACCTCCAAAGAACTCAATTAAGCTGGCATAATCCTTTTCACATACTTCTCAAAAGCCACAGCTCAGACATGCGAGGTTTAGCTTGCATTCAGCACTGCATACAGCCGCCTATTGTGGCAGAAGACCTGTATCACCTTCCAACGGAGAAGCTGCGCTCTTGGTTACACCCCGTGCGTCCCCACCGACCTCAGTACGATTCTGTGTCACTGTAATAACGCCAGCATCCCCATCTCTCTAGATCAGGAATTGTTTTGTTTGTATCTCAGACTTTATTACCGGCTGAAAAGCACGGGAAGGATTTGCCGCAAACAGCAGACCACTTTTCGGTTTGCCTCGGCTTCCCCCACCTCCGCTTCTTTACTGCATCAGGCACTGCTAAACAGTCGGGCCATGTAATTCTCTGCAACTGATCAGCATAACTATGCAGACAGGTCATTTTGTAACTAAAGAGTCTAAGAAAGTGTTATGCCTGTAAAGCACAGAGGAATGTTTTATTTGTTACTCATAAAACTAAAATGTCTGCCTTGTACAGTGGAGAACTGTTCCTGTAAGTGCTAAGCCCTCTTCCTTGAACAGGAAACCCATTTTGAAGTTACAGTTTTCTAATGGTCCTTTAGGGAAGTTGAGGTACCCCACTTCCTCTTCAGGAACAGAACGCTTTGCACTGGCCTTGAGGACCACAAAAGAGGAGCTTGGGGAGAGGGAGAGAGGAGGAGGAGGGCACGGAGGGTGGAATTTTTCTTCTAGTCTTCTCCTCAGCTCTCCGATAATAATCAAGCATTGCTCGTGCGTGCAGAGAGACCCACAGCACAGAGAACAGCAAAACCCAGCTATGCACACAAGTCTCGTCAAACGGGCACTCTCCTCTATTTAAAAACAGAAGATTAGGACGTATTCGAGCTGAAGCCAATATAGGCAACAATTTTTTGATTTAGCACTGACAGAGACAAACCTAATCCAAACCCAACAGATCAGAGCACTTATAAATGCTAGAAATGAAGCCCTTCTGGACCCGGATGGGATCCAGACTCTTGCCTGGATTTTGCCTGCAGGCAGCTTTACTGTCACATTTATTTTACTCTACTTTAATTCAAAAGATTTAAATGGTGCTTCATCCATGTTTTAAACCAAATTTAAATTAGACGAAAATCTAGCCCCCTCCGTAAGGGAGCTGACTCAAATTTCCAGAGTAATCACTCTGGATTTAGGTGTGGAGCTGGAAAGAGTAATAGGTGGGAAAAGGTATTTAAAATTGAGATTGGATCTGAATTCTTAGGTCAGACCCATCTTTGGAAGTGCCGTTCTACCACGTTCAAAGGTTTGAGCCATTGAATAGTTCTCTTTCAGTAAAGGTAATCGTCCAACAGTGGGAAAAAATAGTCATTCGAGAACCAACTCCTGCAACTGAACAGGGTCAAGAGAGAAGCTTTGCTTCCAAGCATTGTGGCAAAAGGAGGTGTTAAGAGCTTCCATGACATCAGGATTCACTCAGCTTGCATTTATCCAGCCAGAAGACCAAAACAAGAACATTTTACAAAAATGAGGCCTCACAAAAAGGATGTAAGTTGCATAATGTCTATTCCATTCCTTTCATATACTCAACTCTAGGCATTTCCCCCCTAGAGAATAATTACACCACCACCACTCAGGCAAAAGGCAAATGAGACACACTTTACAGAAGTACTGAACACCAAAATCTCTGTTTTTTTAAAAATGAGGAAAATATACAAGTTATTCAATATCATCAGCCTTTGAAGGTATAACTCTTCAGTTACTACATACTGAAATTTTAGGTCAATATGAAGAGATACTCTTTGTATTTGCATGAATAGCTTTTTCTGTGCTTTTAAATCATTTCAAACAAAAAAAGCAAAACAGAATGTACGCAAGTATAAAAGAATCCAGTGAAAAAGCTGTGAGAAGTATATAACGAGGAAAGAAAAAATGAAGTAGGAATGCCACGTCAGCACGTATGGCCAGCTGTTCAGTAGCAAGAAAAGGGATGGATGCCTTAAGAGCCTGACTGGAATACGAACACATCAATTTGATTTCAAAGACATAGTTGTGATCATATTTTTCTTCTTTTCAGTCATCTTTAAACTAAATGGTTGAAGTGGGAAGAGAAAGTTCTAAAAGTTAAGAAGTTTTCTCTTAAAAATTAGTATAAATGCAGTTCTCATTTAGATCAAATGCAAAAATCCTCTGCACTGCTTAGAACTAGGCAGATGGATACGGGCAGTGAAAACTGGTCTAAGCCTGTTCTCAACACTTGAACCAAGACTGGCTTTTCTCTGCTGAGGTTTTTAGAAGTTCAGTTAAATATTTTTAAAGGAGAAAAGAAAACAGGTTGTATATCTTTGTACTTAAGCCTGAGATAAGACCACAGGAAAAGCTGTTCTCAAGGCATTTCCTACTCAAACATAACCAAAAAGCGTTAGAAGTCTCCACAGAAACCTCATCCTGAAGCAAGTTTTCAGACTGAGTTCCTCATCCTTTACTTGCAGAGTCTCTGATCTCTGGTCATCTCTTGGACGTCCTACTAAGTTCCCAATTCACGACTTGCATTTCCCTGTTTCACAGCAGTACTGCTCTGCCTTGAATACCGTTGCTGCGGTATTTCACAACGCTCACAAATTCTGGAACAAGAACTCAACACAAAGTTAAAATGAAACAAATTGCTATTAGACCTAACCAGAGCAGGCGCAGTAGCAGCTGCAGACCTGGATGGAAACAAAAGCAAATGCCTTCTTCTCCCACTCCTGGAGAATGCTCTAGTTCGTTTATCCTCATTTTCAAACAAAATATTAGTGGTCATTACTGAATAAAACTCCTTTAAAGCCTAAATGACAAGGCCTTTAGCTTATCACGCATTCTGGGCTATAATACTTTCTAAATGTAAATACTCAATTCAATCTGGTCTGAGTTCATCCCCCAAATGTTTTTCTTTTTTTTTGGTTTACATCTCAAGCTAAAACGCTGCTGTTGCATTGAACCCCTCTGTCCACCTTCTCTTCAGGGAGATGAAATCATAGCTTTGAAAATTAAACTCTTAACAACTAACAGGTGATGTGTTGACACAAGGCCAGTTTCTGAACACGCGAGTTCCAACAGGAACAAGTCAGGGGTTTCTAAAAAATTTTGAAGCCTCTCCTCAAAAGAAAATTGAGAACAATATCCAGAAATCAAAGAAAAATGAATGTTGATACAATTCCACTGAGAAAATATGTATTTGCTACAAAGCCAACTACATGACAAGGAGTCTGTTTATTGTAGTTTAAATTAATCATCCTTCCATCAGCATTTTATTGACTTCAGAATCACTTTACATGATTCCGGAAGGTTTTAACCCAATCAACCCCAATCAGCCAAGACTGTTAAGAGTTTCCTGCATTCTTCTCTCTGTGTATTCTACCCAATCCCCCTGGAATCTGCAGTTGAGAGAGTAAAGGTAGAATCATTTAACACTGCTTTCCCTCTCATGCGTTCCAATAAAACAGTTCTCAGCCTTGGTTCAAAGTCATGGAAATTTGATGCAGTGAAAATCAATTCAAGAAATTTTACTGCTTTGAACAAGCCTTGATGAAACCTCAACTCTCAACAGGGCAATCATTCTCTTAAGATGCGATAAAAAACCCAAACCCTTCAGTCTTTAGTGTCTGAGCTGTATCAAAACTAGGCCCCTTAAAGGAGGAACTGATAACTTTGCCAAGTTATTGTAAGTTTTGCATTTCTGTGAGGCAGATGACAGACTGCTGTTTACATAAAACTTAAGTTCAGGCCACAAAAGCCACTTCCACTTAGAGCCTTCTGATCTGACTCACACTTCTTTTCAGCCCTTTTCCACACTTTAATACCATCTTTTTTTTTTTTGTAAGAGATCCAATATTATTTAAGTTCCTATTTTTTTTTAACTTGTTGGTTTAGTATTGACCTGTAAAAGGTATGAGAGTTCACTTTTCAGGGAAACCTGAAAGTGAATTTAATCTCAAATGTTATTTATTACAACAGTCACACCTCGAGTACTAACTTAGTAAGAGATGGCCTATTTCTTCTCCACTGACTTCAAGAACCGTGATCTAACTCAAATTAATCTTTTTTCTTTTTCAGTGGAGCTTCCTCTACCTAGCAGTTTACACTTTGCTGTTACTCCTAACAGTTTACATATGTTTTAGAAAGGCACTCAAACATGATTAATATAACTGCTGCCAGACGTTACTTGATCAAGTGCAGCATGTACACTTTGGTCTGGCTGTTATGGAGTACAGGAGACTACTCAGGTCTCAAGACTTGGTCCTGTCTTAGTCTTTCACCTTTGCAGACACGCTTTAGGAACCTGCATTTCCAAACATTAAAGATGTCAAGTGGCAGATGCCAATCATCTACAGAAACTCAGTGAATGTTAGTAATGTTATTGACAAAAGAAAAAGAGGACAGGACTTCATACTGTAATTTTAGATTTTACTGAAGTGACTCCAAACCCTGAGCTAGAAGGACGAAAGGGATGTGTGTATCACGGGCGTGCACACCCATGCCCCTACAAAGAGGAAAAAGACATACAAGTCAGTGTCAAAGGCTTTACTGTACCGATAACGGAAGCCGATGCAATCCATATCTGCTGTGCTCCCATGTGTATAGTGTACTCATTTCTACATGATCTGGCAGACAGTGATAATGTTTTTATTGGATACTGCCTCTGACAGTGAGGGAAGTGGGTTTCAATGTTTATTACTGAAAATATTAAATTGCTGTTGTCTCAAAGCCGTTCCCCGAATCAAGTCTTTTTGTACCAAGATAGCAATGGAAGCCATAACAAATACAAGTATCTGTAGACAAATACAACTGTCATTATTTAGAAGAAAAATATTTACAAGTATTTTTCCCAATTACTTTACAGAAGCAGTATAGGAGTGACTATACAGCATGTTCAACACCTTTTTTTGGTAAAATCTATGTCTTGAGAAAAAAAAGCATGTAAAAAAAAAAATCTATTACTTTGTGTGTTCTGTGGTAAATGAACGTTGGGACTAGCTATAACTTCATCGGAGCAAAAACTATATCTAGCCTGACATCCCGTCCTCTGCCAGTGCCCAAAAGCAGATGCTCAGGAGGACTAAAGGAACAGGGAAACTTAAAATGCTATCTTTCCAGAATATTCCCTCCGATCCCAGCTACATGAAGCTTAGTGGTTTCCCAAGGTAGAAATATGACTGCTACTAAAGTAAGAAGTATTTAATTCTAGTTCTAAGGATATTAAAATATGACTAAAATTTACCATTTTTAAGGGAGAAAATAATTCAGTGACCATGATGTAAAAACCAAACCAACCCAGCCCAACATTTTGAACATTTTTGCACATTATTGCAATATGACACACATCACAATGCAAATTCTGATGCATATTTACTCCTCTGAAATAAGTGTCTATATTGACACATCAGTATGCACTGTTAGGGCTCTTATTGTGCTAAAATGCTTTGGCTTTTATTGTTTTTCATCAAACCTGATCTGTGTAGCTTGGAGAATATACTAGGACCCTAATCAGGTAAGCAATTTTCTATCGACTTCGCTTTTGTAACTCTGAGATCCAGTGAAGTTTATGGGACTACAAGATAAGATAGGCACATACGTAACTGTTCGCAGGGCTGGAGGCAAGGAAGGGCTTATCAGTGCAAGAAAACTCTTCATTTATATACATTTGAAGCAGACTGATCCACGCATTTATAAGTTTAGAAAGAAAGTCAGTCATTCAATTGGTAACAATGCAAAGTTTTAGATATAAAGAGGCACTTCTTCCAAGTGAAGCAATTTTAAATTGTGACAACCTCACTTCTCTTAAGAGCATGACACAAGTCTTGCTTAAAAGAGGAATGTTACAAAGGAGCTTTGCTGTGCTGATATTTTTGAAAGGTCTCTGCTTGTGAGGCTACTGCCATAAACAACCCGGCTGTATTTTAGGTCCAGTACTAATCCATGTTAAAAACACACTGGATTTGAAGAGGTAGTTTCATGCTTGCTCAAGTAAGGCACAGGTCCTACAAGCCCCTAATTTATTTTAAAACTCTTTCGGGACACAGTTTGTGGCCCAACACCATAATAGGGATTAGTGTTTGTAAAGCTGTCTGTTTAAATAGAAGAAATGTATCCTCGCAGTGAATGCACGTTTCAACGGTATCAAAAGATACTGTCAATTAATTCTCTTCTTAAATTTCATTACTACCTAAGGACTGTTATTTATGGAGGTCTCAGAATGCCTGGAATTTGAATCTGCTTTTAAATTAACGCTTTTTTACTGTGGACCTCTGAGCTCCCCTCTGCTTCCAAGCTTTGACAAACAGGGCAAATCATAGTTTTCCTCTGTGACCCTGTAAAATTTTTCAGCAGCAAGCAGAACACGAGAGGTGAACAGCAGTTCAAGTTGATCAGCTTGCACATTGGAAAGTGAGCATCTGAAGTGAGCAGTTAAACTTACTGCATTGAGGAAGGACTTTCATTTTGCAGCCAATCAGCACTGGCTTAAGAAAGTTTTCCACATCGAAAATTAATCAAGATGAAAATGCAACGAACTGAGCTCCAGCACATGAACCTCCATTAAGGGATTCTGGTGACATCAGAAAGCCTGAAAACAAAAACTCGGGTAAGCACCAGAATGCCTCAGATGCAACTCTAACCGTGGGATTCAAAAGGTGCTTATTTTACATTTCAGCAAAATACATGATCAACAGCACACAATGGGCAATAAAAATCCAGCTGAGAAAAAAAAAACTAATGGAGAAAACAGACATTTAACATTTTCTCCTACCTTACTTCAGTATGTACAGAACAAATATAAATCAAAGTCTCATTTCTTCTGTATTCCTGTTCTCCTGCTGTTTTATAAACTTCTCCTTCTCCTCATTTGCTATGACATTTTGGCAATTGAAAATTATTTACAGTGGTGAGAAGACGATGGGGGGCAGGGGGAGCAGAAATCACTTGCAGGCCTGGTTCTTGCTGCCTTTAAATATGCTCAAGAGATTTCTATTTTTTAAGGGCAAAGGAGTATCTTTTTTAGTTAGTAAGAAAGTTTGGACTATATTGTAACTTGTGCAAGCTGTACATCTGAAGGGAACACACCTGATTACATGCATGGCTGGACCAGTTCTGGCAAATACAAACCATTCAAGTTTATCTGAGTGGCTGCAATGCCCCAAATGAAGGCTGTGGCCATCCTATTGACTGACACAGTATTTTTATTTTTACATAAACTGACACTGATGCACTATTTTGTGGAGAAAATGAGTGGATTCTGAAGTGCATGTTAGGGAAGATAAATAGGCAATGAACCCTTGTAAAACAAGTGCCACGATAAGGAAAGACAACAAAAAGAATTACTAACACTGAACTTCTTGCCAGCTTGAAGCAGTTGATAATGCTGAAAATTAGTTCTGCAGCATAAGCAGAAATTAATCAAATATTCTGACTATTCCCTGCAAGTCAGGCAGTACTGCATGACCTGCTCCTGCAAAGAAGGAAAATAAATAAGAACAATGCATTATAGTTCTTGAGCATCCACACTATTCCTCCAGAGTAAAGAAAGGACGTACATCCACTTGCTTCAGTATTGTTAAAACTCCAAGGTACTTTCTGCACATTCACCCGTGAACACACTTGCATCCTATTTACAGTGGACATTACGCATTATTTCCTTAGATGAAAAGCGGGAAAGAATAAGCCGGTGGTATGCTTAAGAAACCAAAGTGCATACACTGGGTGTGCTGAGGAGAGAATTATTTTGTAATATTATTTGAAAGTAACAAAAGAAGGAATAAGAGAAGGAGAATACTCGCTGTGCAACTTGTTTCTGTCAAATATATTGAAATGTAAGATAAGGAAAAACACTTTATTAGCAGAAGACAAATCGTACATCTAATAATATAGTAGTTTTATTATTATAACTGTTAAAGTTACTATAACAGACAACACAGGCAATATGTGCTCCAGCCAGCCACTGCAGAAGAAGTTGTCAGAAGCCAAAAGACTGAAATACAGCACAACAAAGACGCACAGTTTTTAGTTCACAGCAACTGAAGCAACCAGATTAATTCCTGATCGCTAAAACAGTGCATGTTCCTGCCAGCAGAGCTGTACCATGTATTAACGTGCTAATACAAAAGTACGAGAACAACATAAATGTAGTTTGAAAAAGTAATTCATTGGGTACATACTGAAGAAGGGCTTCAATTACATGTGGGCCCATACACCACAAGAAATTACAGAATGTATATTTTTACTTTCTGATAAGCGGCCATGCATACACGGTAACAGTAAGCTACCTTCAAAGTACAAAGTCATAAATACAGATGGATCCAGAACAGAACTCCAAGTCTGAACAGCTGGAAGCATTACGGAAGTTCAAATCTCAAACTGAACCAAACCAAAATCCCAGATCTGAGCACATTATGGGCTAATTTCAGATTTACATCAGAGTTAAACTTCAGCAAAGGCCAGCAAAATTTAGCACCTCATCTTCTAAAGGATTAAAGTCAGTGCCATATTCTCCACACACATGAACTAGTTTTCAAACCTTAGTAGGTTCCTTTCTATTAGGTCACGTCTCTGTCATTTCCCCTCCTAGTCTTTTCTGAAGTTCTTTCCTACAACTGCTTTTGATATTTTACGTTTCTCCTCTCCTTCCTGGATGCACAGGATTGCTTTTTTGATTTAGCCAATTTATTAGCATGCCACTTCACATGGTCTCCTTCCTATTATGTCACGTTCCTGCTTTTATTTTGAAATGGTTAAAATGCTTTGATTTAGTCTCAGATCGTGTGCTGACACGAGCATCTTTAAAAACTCTCCTGGAGAGAAGTCAGGATTTCTCTGGTTCTGTGAAGTAATAACTGACAAGAAGTAAAAAGAACACAAACCAAAAATCTCCAAGCATCTGATTTCAAGGGAATGTTTCTGAATTATACTGAAAAAGATGAATGACCCGAAGTTCAGAAAACACACTGAGCATTAAAGGCTAAAAATTTACACTATACAGTGTGAAAAACTTAAGAGAAAGAGAAGGGGGGAAAAAACCCCACCAGACTGAAACAGTCATAAAACATAAGACTATTACCAACTCAGTAAGGAAAGAAAAGAGTATCTGTGCTTTTGAGATGCATCTATGTATAAAAATGACAGAAAACCCTGAGGTACAGGATACAGGATACTAGGACTATCTACCTAGCCTTCAGAGGAGTAAAAAAAAAAAAAACCAACCCAGCTTAAAAATATTTAAAGGGAGAAAGAAAGAAGGTACTTTTCCCCTTAGCTCTCCTTTCCCCCTTCCTTTTTTCTTTTTTGGCTTTTTTTATGTTAATCTCCTCAGACTGTTTCCCAGGATGCAGAGCAGTTAAAGAAACACCTTTAACTGCTTTTAACTTTCCCCAGCCTATTCTTAGCTGCCTAAACCATCACTGCCTCAGTAAACACTTTAAATCAAACAGTTAACCAATAACATGTGCTGCTCATTAGCAGTGCCTTAAGCTCACCTGTATCACTCTGTTTCTTGAAAAGGGCAGCATTCGAAACACCCTTCACCCTAAGAAGCATTTTGTTTGAGCAGTTATTGCTGTAAGCAGGAACCTAGCTGAAGGAAATATTAATTTTTTAAGGCCATCTATGAAGTTTCAAGGCACTCTTTTAAAGAAAAGGCCCAAATAAAGAAAACTATGAACAAGTTAAAAAAAAAAGGATATTGGATGGTGGAGAAAATTCACTAATGTAATATGAATACCTTACAGAAAACAAGCACTCTATTAATTATTCTTGATGTTACCAATCTTCATCTTTAAGGGAGGAAGTAACTTTACAGTAAAAAAAATCAGCCTATTTTTGTTCTTCAATGTCAATACCCGTTATAAGGTATATCTAAAATTGTCTTAAGAGTCAGGTCACTTCGGTTTTAAATACTTTCAGCGAAGTTAAACCACACGCTTTTTTACTTTGTGCTTAAGTCAAAGAAATAACAAAGTTCATCTCTTCCTCAGAGACTCAGTGCACCCTTATTGCTTAAAGACTACTGTCCCTGGAAACCCTCATATCTGCTGCAATCAGAACACTGACATAAGCAGATGCACTGTAAAAAGGAAACACTGGTATAAGAAATTAAATCCAATTCAATATTTCCTTAGTCATGCTAATAGAATCTGTCTCCAAATGCTAATCCATCTAGCACTTGCGCTTTTTCCTAGATCCCTAGCCTACAGGTATCTGCTTGTAAGTCAATCCGGCCACACCAACGTGACTGAACTGGTGGTTTATTCTTCTCCTTTTTTTTTTTTAATTTATTTTATTTTAAGCAAACCAATATTGCAAAAAGCCCATATGTTGATGCTATTACAGTTGGGGTTTATTTTCCATTGGAAGACCACTTTTGTAATGTTGTCTGTGGGGTAAACTTGCAACGTTTTAAGTCTCGATCTTTCCTTGCATGCCTAGTTGTGTATGTCTCTGGGCAAAGCATTTTCTTCCTTTGAAGTTTCTTTTCAAATGGAGGAAAAATAATACTTTTGTCCTCAAAGAAGGTACTGTGAGGATGAGATAACTATTTAAGGTGTTCTCATTCTGATGTGATGAGCGGAACAGAGAAAGGACTACAAATATAAGCAAATAAGCTATGTTGATCTGGGGCAGATGAACAGAGCTTGCATTTATACACAGACTCAATCAAGCAAATTGCAAACAGCATATGTAGTCTCAAAAATAATCTGTAAACTGAACAAAAATGTTTAAACAATGCTGTAAGCAATCTCAGCCCTGTGTAAACACTGGGAAGCTCTGTATTTTAAAGAAATGTATATGCTTAATAGACAGTTATAACCCAGACAAAGCCATCGGGCACAAAATTGGAGCCGGCAGGACTGCAACACTGAAGGCCAAGTCCATACACATTGCTGTTAGTAGGAATCCTCCTGACTGCCTATGTGCAAGAAGAGCGTATACAACAGGTCAAAGGAAATCTAGTGCTGGAATGCACAAAAACCATCAAAGCTCTGAAGCAGGGGTGGGGGTACCTTGACTTTGGCTTAGATGTGTGATCAGAATACCATTTACTTCAGCTGTAACTTTTTTAGTAATCTATACAACACAGAATCATCTTTTTTTTTTTCTGCACAAATTCAGCTTGTATGACTTTCACTATTACTGCTATTTCACGTTGTTCAGCAAAACCTACCAGTCAGATATTCCAGTACAGCAGCCATGTACACTGGAGCACCAACACCAATTCTGTACTTCGGGTGGCCTTTCTTAATGTAACGTAGCATTCTTCCAACAGGGAATATGACCCCAGCCTTTGCAGAGCGCGAAGTCTTGGTTGACTTCTTCTTTCCACCCCTGCTGGACATTTTGTCTGTATCGGGTCTGGAACAGCACTCTATATATTAGGAAGGAAAAAAAAACCAAAAACAAAAACAAAAAGTTATCAATAAGGACTGATGCTGTAATACCATATACTGAATTTCAAGACAGATCAGTATTTTGGGGTAGGCAATGCATTAGGGTGCCTAAAACATACAGACAAGTTGCCTTTTTAGAGTATATACATCAAGCACCTAAAATAATTTTACACTGAATGTTTACTTGCCATTGTAATCTTGGCATAATTTTATACAATAAGTATATAAGACAGAAAAATTATTTAATTTAATCTGCTTTGGAATTACTTTTCTGAAATTCCTAACAGATTAAACCCGGCACCATTAATGCAGCGAAGTGTGATAACTACCTACTGTAAAATATAGCTTCTTCATTAAGCAGAAGATGCTTTCTGCAAGGAGACTGACATAACCCTCTGCTCTCTGGGAACAACTCTTGATTTGGCATTTGAACAACTATGGTAGCACTGTTACACTCATAAATATGTTCCTAACTAGGAAAAACTGCATCCACTAAAGATTTCACGAAGTGCATTCACCTTCCTTGAAGAACTAGATTTTCAAGCATGTGTGAATCTCCAGAACAAAGGCCTACGCATGGCAAACTACATCTCCTGTACACTAAATGTTCTATTTTTAGAAAGATCTGAAATGAACCCCTTGAGATTTGAACCTACCGCAAACCAGCTATCTCCACATCAAAGACTGTACCACCTTCAACATGCCCTCTAGGAATCTGATGAACTTCAATCTGCCACCTTTCCTTAGCATAACAGTGGTCTAAACACCCAGCAGATATCTGACAACTGCATCTCAGTTTATGTCGGTGAAGAAACCTACTGCTGATACAGCTGTCAAACATTTTTTTCTCTCTTTGATTTTTGCTCAGACTGTAAATAGAAGCTGACAAATCCAAAGAGGTGGAGGGTTTGCAGACTCTCAAGGTATCTTTGAAGATTCAGGCAATGCGCTGGGTTTTGAAATGAACTCAGAGGAAAGGAGACTGTCCCCATCTCCTCCTCCCTCCCGCATGTCTGAACTCTAGGGAGACCAGCGGTCTCATCATCAGTGATACACATACCTCTGTGCATCCCAGTTCCTTCCTTGCTGCACAAATCCTACCTAACACAAATGCAAATTCACTGGTGTGTTTACATACTCCACAATGAAACCTCTTTAAGCCTGCTCTCCCATCACACCATTTCTCTGCTTCCCTTCTTGTGTTTCTCTTGTTTACTCTGAATTCTCTCCTTGTCCTTATGAACCTAACTATTTGCTGTACGTCTGAATCCACAACAATTGAGTGAGCTCAGAATTACGCAAAACAGGTTCACCAACCTCACTTCTAAGTTTTGCAACTTGTGTTCTGTGCTGACATGTCCTGCAGTCTTTTAAATCTCAGTGAGTCACTGAGATTCAGACTACATAACTATCAAATGAAGACCACTCAGAATAATTAAAGAAACACAAGTATCAAATATTTCTTTTCCTTTCCACTTCCTCACTCCACTCACCAGAGTCTATACTTGCATAACACATTAAGTAAAATAAATGCAAGGGGCTTACTGCTTGTTAAAGGTAAACAAAGTAATCCCATTGTATTAGCTCAGATGAAAGTCACACATTTATGAAACTGACACACAGAAAGGCAACTTTGGAAGGGTGAAGCCATCAAAAGGGCTCCTTTCTCCTTTCCTCTGCTGTGAACTCAGCTCTGTAACAACTATTATTCTGCAAAGAAGAGGACAAAAGCCAATTTTCTTGCCTTGAGAAACTGTCTAACTGGAGCTCACAAGTGATTTCAAAAACCTTCCATTTAATTGCATTTTGTCATTTCATTAGCCCTGTCTTTGTTAGCAGCAAGGCTGGGTGTGGCTTTGAGTTGGCTATGGACTTTCTGCCAGAAATTATTTTCATAGTTCATAATCCATTTTCATCAATACTACAGATGTTTATTCTCACAACTGTTAAGAAATTCACCGAACCAAACACCTGGGAAAGCAGGTATGAGAAATACCTGTGCTGCTAGCTTCCCCCCATAATCCCTTTGTTTTGTAGCTGATCAGCAAATGATGCAAAACATAATTTTTCTAGGGAAAACCCGCCAGCCTTAAGCAGTAAACTTCTATTAATCATTTGGCTTATGAGTTTATGGGCTAGTCAGAATAGCTGGAAGAGAATATGGAAATCCTTATTTCCTGATGTTGGGGTTCTTTCTTTGGGAGAGTGTCATCTAGCCATCAGCTGCTGTAACATTTGGATCCAAGTATGAGTAAAGTATGTAGCAATACAGAATTACTGCCAAAGAGGCTTTGAAGGAGCTGCAGTAAATACAGCTCACCCAACCTAAAAATCCGAACGGAAGACACACATGGGTGGTCGTGTTGTAGCTGGTAACAGAAAGAGATGAAAGAGCGCTGCCCTTCCATTTTTAGTTTCAAGAAAATGACTACTCATAAAGAAGTAAGGGAAGTGGTTCCTTCACATGTCAAAACGAATGGGTACTGTATATCACTGTCTCTGGATACGTATCATCTACGCAAAGCCATGCTGAGTTTGTTGTCAACATACTGTCATTTGTCATGCTAAACTAACCTCCCTTATACAACCCTTGAGCAAAACACTTTGCTGTTAGTTTCCAACCTCCTTCATCTGGTGTTCAGAAGACATTCTTCCCTTTAACATACTATTTTCTACTTAATACCTCCAAGCCTCTTGTTATCTGCAGCTATCTAACACCTATCCATATACAGGATGGTGTATTTTTTTTTCTTTCATAATAAGCTTATTTTATCACTTCCACAAACTCTAGTTAATTTCCCCCTTTATTTTATACTTCTGGTCATATTTGTCTCATTAATATTTAGGATAACCCTGGACCTATCTTGACAATTAACCTGATCCTCTCATACTATACATTAAAGAGCTTTCTAGCTCTAAGTTTATTTGTGATGAAAAACTTTGCCTGAACCAGAAAGGTGGGGGTGGTGCTTGCATACTGAAAAAAGCAAGAACTTCTGGAACTTTCAGTATTAAAGGTGAAATGCGATGACAAAGATGAGTTTCAGAGCTTCTTGTCTTATGGATCCCATTCCTACAAACCCTGTATCGTTTGATGTTGGGGCAGGAGGAAGGGAAATTCCAATTAAGTTTCAAGTACCACTTTTGATTTTGCCAACCATGTAATCTGGAAGAGGAAAAAGAGAGCCTGGCATGGAAGACCTTTTTCAGGCTTAATTATGGATTCGGGATCGTTACTCCGCAGAACAGGTTTGTCCTGCCTTTGAGTTGAAGGATGGCCCAGCGAGCTCTCAAAGTCTCTTCTCTAGTTCCAGTTCTCTATCGCAAACGAGAAGGGAAAGAGATTTCTCTCACAACAGCCACAAAAAAAAAAGTATTGAAGTGAAATGCGAAGAGCATGGCAACAGATCAAAACCAAGGAAAATCATGTGCCTTACATGTTCTGAAATGGTTTATCTTTGTAACACCAGAAACTCTGGAATGCTGCCAGCGTTCATGAACCAGAGCTGTTTGCTGAGTCACTGCTAGCCAGTGGATGAGGGAGGCAACCAAAGGCACCTTATCACATGTGCCATAGTTCAGACAAGATTTGAGCAGGGTAACTAAGAAATAAAAAAAAAACCAAAATCACAGTCAATGAACCCATCCTTTCGTGTCTTTCCCCTCTCCTGCCTTTGCAATGGAATTACTGAGAAACTTTACCAAATACATTTCAAAGTCTTCAAATATTTGACAATAATTTTATTCCATTTCAATGTGGCAGTTCACAAGTTTATCACTGTGATAATTACGGGGTATCACTGAGGAGTCAACTTAGATAAGTCCACCTTTGACTTCGAATCAAATTTGATGCTCTGCTGTGCTTGGACACAGATTGCCCTAGTTGCAGAATTTAGCAACTGATTCATAGACTTTTGATAACCCCTTAAAGACTGTAGCAAGATTCATACTGCTTTCTAAGATATCAAAATTCACAGAAATGAGAATTAGATGGTATATTAATTTGGGTCACAGCAAAGATTCAAGCTACAAGGCTCCTCTGCTGTCACATCTTTGCAAGCCAGAAATAAATTTTCTAAGAAACTAAATAATATTAAGGTGTAGTGACAAAATCAGTGTAATTAACATTTTTCTACTTGAAATTGCCTGTAGTAACTCTTGCTGGTCATATTTTTCTGTGTGAACATAGATACTCCACTAAAGCAAACTTTCAAATACCATCTTCCTAGAACGTGCACTGGCATCTCTTTTTCTGAAAGGTTTAACACCACTTAGTTCTGAAAGGACAGCCTGCACATCCTGCTGAAGTGATACCTACTTTCCAAACACCAGTACTTGATGAGCTCAGTCAATCTGACACTTGCATCACGCAGCAGTAAAAAAAAAAAACAAACCACCCTGCTATCAGTAGTTTTCAGGTACTGTTTTTTAATGCTTTAACAAATTACTACGAATGCTACTGCTATCAGGCAGTGACTGTTCTGGTCATGGGCTTACACTGGTGTATTAACTGCTCTCAGCGAACAGATGATTAAATTTAGATCCAGATGATCACATCAGTAAGCGTAGTGGAATCCAGGACCATTGCTACAACAGGATAAATACTAAGATTTAGTAATTATTTTTCTCCTCTTTCCAGTACAAAGACTAAGCTGGAAAGTTCATTTCTGTATCACAAGAAATTAACTGCACTGCTATTTTCTTTCCATTGTTTCAAAATATTAATAATGTAAGTGCTGCCATTCTCTCCTAAATTTATTTATATACTATAATAATAGCCACTCACTGAACTCTTTTTGAAAAGGTGCATTTGAATTTGCTTTGACAACTAACTTGCTCTGTTCTTGGCTAATCAGAAGCTAGTCTGGCATATTTACAAAAGGCATTGCTTATAGAGTTGGTATAAAATGGTCTCTAATAATGCTTGCCTAGCACAACAACGTCTCAGTCTGTGACTGTAGTTTCTAGGTACGACAGTAATAAAAGAAGAGCTGATCACTCAGTTATCATTTGATCTGATGTGATTTTGAATTTTAGCTTAAATGCCTTATCAAAGCAGTAACTCTTTGTGGTCTGAAACAAACTGAGAAGTGAAACCTGTAGTGCAACAGCTGTTCCAGCACTATGTCAATTTCTCATCTGAAAAAGTAGCACCACACATACATTTATTTGCACTTGGAAAACCGAGAGAACATTCCTCATCTAGGAATAGCCAGTAGATGTTCTTTCTGTTGAAGATTAATAAGACTAAAATTCCCATAGTGATAATGTAAAGGATGGGAAAAAAAGAAGTAACCTTTCACAAAATCTGTGTGCAAAACAACACACTGTTGCACAAATGTATTCAACTGGCAAAAGTCCCTCCCACAATGGGTCTGAAACCCCAAAACAAATATCCCCTTAATGTGCAAACCTCCACTACAAACAGGACTGGGGTGACAAGAGTTTTAGCCGGGCATCCTGCCACCAATAGTCAGGAAAACATAAATACAATTGTCTTCACTGACCACTGCTAGGAGTACTAGCATGAAATCAACCCCACTTGCCCATTATAGCTTTTTGTGTACTAGGTAGGAAGCAGCAAATTTGATACAGGACCTTAAATCGCCAGACCATTTATGAATTCAACGTCCAGAAAAACTGTTTTAAAGAACATTTTGAAAACTTCTTTGCCCCTTGACATTTTTGGAAGAAAGCAAAAAATGCAATAAAGAACTCACATGGACGCTTCCAAGGCAAAATCCAGATGTAGAATGAAATTTAAGATAGACAGTACACTGCTGGGGGAAGGGAGTGCAAGAACTTGACCCACTGCGGCAGCCATGAACGGCGTGATTCTAGCCTCCCTCCTTTTGGAGCAAGGACCACGAGCTGAATTCTGCCCAACCTCTCTTTAGGATGGGTCTGGGTAAGGAACTGTAACCTTTTTATGTGCCTACAGCCTCTTTCCCTGACAAGTAAGCACACACTCTTTCCACAAACACTGCATGTTTCTTTGCAGATTTTACCTCTAGGAAGCACTGAGCTGACAAAACCTAATGCTCACTGCACTGAGGGAAGCTCTCTTTGGAGGCTCTTTTTTCTTCTTGTGGCATCAGTTCTAGATTTCTGCTCCTTTATCACTACTTTATAACCTTGTTGGGGCAGGACTTCTTTTTGTGCAGAACAGACAACGGGCCTTGACCCTGGCTGACAGAGTTGTACAAAAATACTTCCGAATTTCTGTGAGAGCACAAGATTTTGACCACTCTTCAGGAATATGACTATATCACCTGCCTTATCAAGGGAATTATCTTTTATCAAAGCTCATTGCTGCGTATTGGAATTTTACCTGCAGAACCAGGCAACTCCTAAGGACAAATTTAAGCATGCCGCT
This sequence comes from Ibidorhyncha struthersii, assembly GCA_013398815.1. Lineage (NCBI taxonomy): Eukaryota > Metazoa > Chordata > Aves > Charadriiformes > Charadriidae > Ibidorhyncha > Ibidorhyncha struthersii. The sequence goes on along the minus strand of VZSZ01007675.1, from coordinate 71,857 downwards.
TTCTTGTAAGACTAAGTTTGCAGTGGTGGATTTTTCTTTTTGCTAATGCTGATCTATAAAATAAGCAGTGCTTAAGGACTCTTCCTATATTACTGTCATTAGGCCAAATTCTAATCTTACTCCTAGTTTTTAGATCAGTTATGGCTTAATCTACGCTGTCAACATCTGGCTTTACTGGCAATCAGAAGAGTATGCCTTACACACAAGAAAACAAAGTTACTTTTTAGGAACCTGGAAGGCCTAGAAGATTTCAGTGTGAAAGGTTATAATACATAATACAACAAAATAATCTGTAACCAATACTAAGTAAACAACAGTGTAATTCCTTTCTTTCAGAACATTTAAAAGAAAAGCCAAACCATGTTGGGTAATTTTCTAGAGAACACTTGATACAAAATCTCTCATACCCAACTGCATTAAAATATTTTTCAAAGCAACTGTAATTGTCTCATTCCCGCCTAAATATTTCAACTCTAGATTGTACCTAAGAACCCAGGTTCTGTTTTTATTAATTGCTCACTTGCTCCTTAGCTCATTTATTTCTTCTGCTCTTAGGAATGGGGGAGGCAGTGAATCTGCAAAGTTCCCTACAGACCTGTTGCTAAGTGACAGCCACACACAGTCCTGGGGAAAAAATGGTCTTTCGTTTGTATGGTCAAGAGATAAATAACAAGCCTCATCCAAATATATTTCAACAACCAGTCTCCTTCCACCGACACAAATGAAGCAACCTCAATTTTACACCAGCCTACTTGCATAGGAGCTGGTTCCAAGAGCAGGCTTCTGATGCAAATTAATGGGCCTTCTGCAACTTACTTTTAAAGATTACAGAGGAAAGAAAAGGATTAGAGGAAGACAGACATTACAGAAACAGCTTGCTCCCCTTACTGTCTCCCTGCATGCACAAACATGTCAGTTTTTGGTCTAAATCCAGGCGCCCCTGTGATATACCTTGTGTGGAGTCTTAGGAACCTGCATTCACCTGCGTCCTGCAGTACTTGCAGTCCCCTATGAGAAACACCCACACCCGGAGACAGTCCGTAGAGGTGGCTCAGCTCCTGCAGGCAGACATATTGCAGGCTATACAAGAAGTGACAGTTCTAAAAGAACACGGGGCCCCGTTTCTAGCTGAACATTTATTTTTACCACTCTCGGAAGCCTTTGCTTACCGTTTTAAAAATGTCATTCGGCGCTTTNGCTTTCTTCACCCCCGCTGTGAAACACACCGAAACACGCGTTCTGCTGCTTTTTGCGGTCTCTCTACGTTACCCTCCCCTGCCCCATGACCCGAGCTGGGAGAGACGGACAGGACTCCGTGCGGATGAAGGCGGAGAGACGCGCCGAACCGCGGTTCCGCACCCCCGCCCGCTGCTCGGAACCCCCGCGCAGGCCGAGAGCCGGCGGGGCGCCCCCGGGCTCCTTCCAACCGCCGCACCGGAGCCCAGATGCG
>VZSZ01007675.1:49269-69622 GCA_013398815.1 Ibidorhyncha struthersii | reverse complement strand
CCGAAATGAAGTTTCTCGTTCCGGGAGGGAAGGGAATGAGCAACTGGGACATTCCCGCTGGCGCCAGGCCTGCAGGCTCGCCCTGCTTTTCCTCGTGCTGTACAAAAATGGCTTGCTGCCATTTTATGAGGGCCCCAGATGGAGCTTTCGGAGGAGTTTCTGCATGGGAGATGCAGATGTCCTTGAGCACACCTGGCAGGGTGCAGGGAGTTGGGTTGCTGCTGCCCCCCACCTGCATGCCCAGTTGACAAATGGAGGCATCTCCCTCTTCAGTCTTCCAGTTGCCTTCGCTGCTGGTTGTCGGTGGAAGAGGATAGCTGCTGCAGTGGATCTTGGCTGCAGGCGATACAAGTCATGACAGATTGCTTCTGCTTTTACAAAGGTGGGACTAGAGGCAGCTGGAGTTCTGAATGTCATGGAAGACTCCTGGCTTGCTCACACTCCCAGACCCTTCTGCTGCTCCCGCCTGAACGGAGCATCCCCTCCAGTGCCCAAAGCGGGATGCCAGCCATAGCTTCTTCCCCAGTGTCCCTTGCATGGCAAGAGCTGTGACAGTGGCATAATATTGTTGCAACTACCAACAGCTCGTAGGGGCAAGGAGTTACCCTCCCACTCTCCTCATCAACCGCCCTGAGCTGCAGCTCTCATTATTTTGCTCAGTATCAGCACATGTTCACAGTACCTTTGTCACACGGAAAGCAGAAAGGAATAAAAAGGTTTAAAGGAAAAATGAAAAAATGGGGAACTGGGGGCAGCCTGTGTAAAAGGTGGGGCTGGTCTGAGAAACATCCCTTCAAAAAGTGTTTCTGAAATCGGGTGAGAAAATGTAGTACGCACAGGGCTGCATGCAATGCGTGAAAGCAACAGCCTGTGCGATTCCGCTCGCCAAGCTCAGGCATTGTGATTGTGGTGTTCTCATCCGTATAAATGCCCAGACTCGGTCTGGTTTTTAACGCGGCTAAACTCCGCGCCTCCCAAGACATTTCTCGTGATGTTTCTGTGCAGCACAGGGTCAAATGCAACCTTGGCCTGACCGTGCTCCCCAAGCACTAATTGTAACCTGAATGCTATTCAGACACGCAGTTTTGCCTAACAAAGACTCCCCGCTAAGTAAAGTGCCCTATAGGCCCTGATTGCCCTTAACCCAAGGATATGGATACAGTACTTAGTAGGCCATCTGCCATGGCTCCTCTTACACAGCTGAGGACACACTCTGCTTTCTCTGTGTTCCCTTCCACACACACCATCTCCCTCCTGCCTCCTCTTCCTCCTTGTTCACAGCACAGCGGAGCTCCGCTCCCTTTTTCCTCCCGGGTAGTGCTACCCACGCAGTAACCCTTCCCGTGTGCTGTGCCGAACAGAGCTGGTCCTCCAATGCTTGCCTCTTCCCACTCCCTTTTGCTGTCACCCACACAAGTTTTATTTGAAACAAAAACCCAACAGACCAACCCCCAGATATCGCTGTTGGCATGATGAGCTGCAAAGGCTCATGTGGAATTTAAAGAACTCACAACATTGCCTAATGGGGTTGATACAAGGCTACAAGGTGAAGTGAGCTTACTTGCAAGGACAGATGGAGTTATCTAGGAAACCAGTGTAAGTTGCTGTCTGTGCTTTCTATCATCATTCATTCTGTTTGTTTTTTTTTTTTTACAGGGAGTCTGGATTTTGTGCTTTTGAAGAAAGCCTTCAAAACACAATTGGTGAGAATTTCTGGCATGAGAGCTGCCTGAGTTTGCAGAGGGCCTGAATGTTTTCTCCATGGAATAGGATGGTAGCATGGAGACTGCTGTTGACCGTTTTAACGTTAACATTGACTGGCTCACCCCCCACCGAAGCACAGACTGATTGTGCCAAACGTCTACTGGATCTGCAAAGAGCACCCATTTTGAAAGCACAGTGTGTCACGAATGTCTGAAAGGGAGCGTTGCTTACAAAAGTCTGCGAAACTACACTACATAAACTACCTCACTAAAACAAACCTTGGCTTAGATTTTATTCCCTTTGCCAGTTTAGTGATGTATTTATTTATATGTAGAATGATAAAATGCACCTTTCCAGAGCTCCGCTCTCTTTATGATTAATATAAACAGTTCGTATTCATACATTCTTGTATTCTTACTTCATTTTGACCTCTTCTGTAATCAATTTTAGCAACCTCAAGGGACTATTTGCAGAAGATAGTTCTGAGTGACTGAGAATATAAACACCTAACTTGTTTATGCAGCATAGATGGCGGAGAAGGAAATATTACTTGGGAGGGGGCAGAGCCGTGTGGGAAGAGTTGTGGCTGATGGTAATCCTCTTAAACTTAGATAAGCGTTTTCGCTTTGGGATAGCTGTCTTAATTCTGAATGCGTCACCTCATTTGTCATTGGTGTTTATTTGTCATTCTGTGTTTATTATATTGGATATTCAGAATGCGTGTCCTGGGTTACTTCTGTTTGCTGAAATATCTCTTCAGGATGTGGTGTGCCCAGCCAGCAGGTCCCTGCTGTTTTCCTTCCATCTTCACGTGCTCAAAAGAAAGTACAGATTCCCTCAAGCACAACCTACTTCTCTGAAGGGGCTATCTGAACCTCCTTCAGCTGCTTAGCCTCCTCTCTTTTCGCAGACTACGCCCCTAATCTGTGCTTCAGTTCACTCCTTACAGTCAGGTTACAATCACACATATGTACCTGTAATGTGTGTAATGCTATTGACGTTCTTGCATTCTCCATCAGATAGGCACAGTGACCTCGTACCAAATCCAGGCAGTGCTCATCGCGCTCTTAACGCAACCCACAGACCTAGTCCCCGCCGAGCATTAACTGTGATTTCCAGAGGGCTGACACAGCCTTCCAGCAGATTGCTGTAATCCGCCGTGGTTGTTATGTATTGAGAAATTCCTCACTGCAGTACTTGAATGTGTGGGGACAGGTGGTTCATTTTCTTTCACTTTGCTCTGGTTTCCAGCCACCATAAAGACATGGAGCTTCCCTGTTATTAAAAATTAGCCCATCGAGATCAGGAGCTTCTGCAAGTAAGATCGACCACAAGCTGATGTGAAACATGGTGTGTTTTGATAGCTGTTTTGCGCAGGGTCGGAGCCATTGATCTTAATGTCCCCTTTTTATCTTCATTATCTAGACAAACAGAGAACTTCAGTTTGGTTTCCAGCACACTTCAAAAACTGATAGCTGACTTTGTTGATGTGAGCTGCCGTTTTACACTCAGCCTTTATCTACCACAGGTGAACAATATTAATTCCATTTTCAGATAGTCGCTCTTGGCTTTGCCATCCGAGTCATGACAGCTGTGAGGATATTCCCCCTTTTCTGAAAGTGGAAAACAATTATTTGTTTCTGTCTCGACGTTCTCAAGGCACTGTCGACTCTGTGTTATTGCCAGGCGTGTTGTTCTATAGTAGAAGTGCCAACCGCTGCTAATATGTTATGATGAAATCAATACTTTCAGGGTACAAGAAGTAGATGCCTGGGATGCATTTCCCAGGCTGGAAGACAGAGATAACTTAGTACAGATAATTTACTGCTTTTGTTCCAAATTTTTGTAGGCAGGCTACCTTTTATTTTTTTCCCCCCAAAAAAAGAAATATGTGCCAACCAACTTTTACAAATATCCATGCCATTTTAGTAATTGCTTTCTCCTAGAAAAATATCAACTATGAAATTTTTTTAGCAATGCTTGTGCCCCCTATCAAAAAAATGCTTAATAACATTGAAAAGGTTTTAAATAAAATGTCACTTTTTTTTTAAAGGAAGGAAAACTTTTTGCATTTTAAATATGGAAAATGAGAGCCACTATGATAATTGCACTTTTTAACCCAGGTCGTGAAGTCATTCATGCAGGTAACGGATACTGTGATTCAAAAATATGCCAAAATATGTAAAATTATCATTAATTTGTAGATTGGGGATAATATTAACCTCCAATATAATGCATTTCAAAACCTGCTTTTCCAAATAAAAACTAAATGCTGTTTTGAGTTAGAAAATCAGCAGCCCAACAGCAGTATGACACAGTGACATCAGGAAACGTAAATGCCCGTTTCCCAGCGCGAGGGAAGCAGCGCGCTCTAAAATAAGCCTGAAGCACCCTGGAGCACGCAGAGAACAGGCACCCTTGTCCGCCTCTCCTGGAGGCAGCCTGCTGCTCTGAGCACAACCTGATTCCAGGGTGTGCATTAAGCAAAGCAGTTCATTCTCTTCTGGTATTCAAAACGGCCTCTCGCATGACTGCATTTTTAATGTCAAGTGGCTGGGGAAAGTTCTGTGTTATTGTGCAAAGAATGTATTAAATGCAAGAGCTATGATTTATATTATTAAGTCAGAGGATTCAAAATTACATCCCATGATGATCTGCTCAATGGTTCCTGGTAGCTGGTGAAAAGCTTGGTGGATAGTCATACAGTAATAACTCGTATTTCTTATTTTTAGTTATTAAATCCCATTGCTTCCCCAACATTAATTTTCCATGTAAGCAATAGCTATAGTTGCCAGAGGGATTTTATATAATTGCAGATGGTAGGAGACATAGCTGGTAATTGCAGAAATGCAGAGGGAGATGTCCAGGAGATGATCTTCTATTAAGATGTGGCCGTTGCTATGGAATACTTTACTAACTGCTGCTCTGCATGAGAGCGCGATGATACATCATTTCAAATAGGAGGTTATTTTTAAAGCGGACCCATTTCTTTGCCTGCAAAAGCAAAATCAGATCACCTCTCTGAGGAATATTAATTAAAAAAGCTCCTGTGCTGGACAACAGACATTATATAGAATATAGTTCATGAAGGAGTCAAGAGAATTAGAGTCCACCATAACACCGGGCAGCAATGAAATCAGGGGCTTTCATATCCATCTCCAGAGACAGCCCCGACTCTAGAAATTAAACAAAACTTCGCTTGCAGATATGAAGATCAGCCGCTGTCACGGCAAACAAAAGCTTGCTAGAGGCTGATATCCTCAGTTTAAACTGAACTTCATAAACTCATTTGTATCAGAGAGACCATTGTTTCTTCTCTTTATTCTGAAGTACGTTCTCTGTGTGGAGAGAGGGGCCCAGAAGGAAGAAATGATGGTGCTGGATACTTGTTTGTGGTGGAGACAGAAGTACAAATTGTGCCTGCATGTTCATGTCAAAAGTCGTGCCAGGTGACACGGTCACCCTGGGCTTTGCTGAAGGACCCAAGGAGCTCGGTAGCTCTGGGAATGCAGTAGCTGTGTTGCTTCGTAAGGACAGTTTCAGTCTCCAACTCTCTTTGGGAAATGTTAGAAGGATAGGCTAAGAAAGCAGTCATGAACTGTAAATTTAGTAATGCTGGCTCAACAAGATTTGCCAAGTCATTGCTGTCACTCTGTAACAGTCTATCTTTAGCTCTTTGTGGAGTAGAAATCTGAAGAAAAGCTGCATATGAGGAAAATGGAAAAAAATTAATTGAGCAATAGAGATGAATGCCAAGTTCTAGTGCATCCTTTGCTCATGTTAAAAATCTACATGTTGAGAAGAGTCTGCGGGGTGACTGGAGCACATGAGGTTGTTCTTGGACGGATAAAAACTTTAAAATAAGGAGGAAACAGAGCAACATCTCCCTCTACGGGAGTCACCTGTATTGCACCCCCAAGCTCTTGGCAGCTGAAGTCTGCAGCGCTGACCTGTGCGGTGGACCAATCCTGCTAATTCCAGCTGGGCTGTGTGGGCTGACAGCAAAGAGATGCTGAGGCTATGAACCATAACTACTTATTGCTAACTAAAGTCTTGGTTTCTTGACAGCTACTCAGAAGTTGTGCTTTTAAAGAGTTTACACATGTTCATGAGAAACCCAGTGATTATTGCTGGGGTTTGCGCTTCTTTTTCCTAACAGGCTTTGCAATGTGATTGGGCATACGTGTGCTGCTTTTGATGGGGTACCCAGCGTGCAACTAACTGTGTATCACCTGACACACAGGTCCATCCTCTGTGCTTTGACAGTCCAACCCTTCTGCATAGTCCCTGGAAAAAGAAGGAACCACACAGTGTTACCCACTGCAGAGGGAGGAAAAAATCACTGTGCTGAACCCAAGCAAAAGTCTCGAGATGTGAGGCAGACTTTTTTCTGTCATCTTCAGATTATGTCATTAGACACAATGAGAATAAGGAGGTGCCTGTAACATAAAAACACGTGTTTGTTTGTTTGTTTTTTTTTTTTTTTTATGGAAAGATATTCCTTGTTGCTTTATTTACAAAAAGCCCTGCAATTCATTTTGGGATATGTTATTCCCTTCTACTTGCTTCTTGCTAATTCATCAGATGACATTTTTGTCCATTAAAAAAATGGCTTATAGAAAGCATGGAGGTGAATATCGATGAGAAGTATGCCAGGATATTTGTTTGGAAGTGCTTAGAGGGTCATTCTGAAGCTTGCGGATCAACCAGGTGAGCAGAATTAGTCTCCAGTGTCAGTTGACCTGTCCCACAAATTGAACTATGGAAAGGAAAGCATTCTCTGGGCGACAGTTGATGTGAATACTTTCCAAGCAATTCCTACAATAGAAATATGGTCACATAAACTGTTTATTGGATAATAAATGAATACAAAATATGAAGATGAAACAAAATTAAAATGTAAATCTTTCTATGTCCTATTTTGAGAAGAAAATATTTAGTGTTTGGTGACTTCCTGAGTGCATTGATTGTTGTGGATAACCCCCCTAGCTTGGGAATATGCCTCTTAAATTAATTTTTGATTTCCCTATAAGCTATGCACTGAATTCTCAGAGGTTTCTGTCTCATTAATATCATAGCATTTTTCTAAGGTCTGGCTAGTTTTGAGAAAATAAGAGATGTGTAGTTTTGTGCTAAATTACCCTTATCATACATGGAAGCATTTACTAGTGCACAGCATTTCTCCTGAATGCACCTCATATTCTTAAACCGCTCTATAGATTGTTTTTCCACTGAAGTTGCTTTATAGGTACTAAAATAGAGAAGAGAAAACAAAATCCTAATTTTCTTTCAATATATGGTTTTGTAAAAACATTGGCGCGCAGGAATCCCACAGCAGTAAAAGTCAGGTTTCTGCACCAATCCCATTACCCTCGTTATCACGCATATGCATCGTGTTCTGCATATGTATGTACAATTAGTGAAGTCCACTGTTAAATGATTACTTGGAATATATCTGTGGAAACTGGATTTGGCAAACAAAGCAATATCTGGTCACTCAAACCACTATCTCAAGCCTCCTTCATGAAATATATTCCTCCTAAGAGGACATTTGTTGCTTCTCCTTAGACGTGTTTGCATTTCAGAATAATTCTTGGCTGTTTCGTCCAACGTTTTCAAATGGGATTAGTGAATTTGCAAATCGGATCTATTAGACACGTATCTATTAAACAGAGCTATAGAGATCATTAATCACTTTAGAAAGTCTTGCCTAGTATTGTTCTTAATGGGATGTATCATCAGCTCTTTCTTAAGCCCCTTACCACTGAAAGGGGAGCATCCTTAAGCACCTTTACCATCTGTATATGAAGACACGATGCCATTAAGGAGCTCAGCCAGCAGGTGGAGTTTAAATTGCATTTAAACAGCAGAGCTTTAGACTCTGATTAAGGCTTAGCTGGAACTGTGCTGCTGGAAATGCCTCTTACTGACAGTTCTGGAAGAGCGTTGGGTCGTTAAAGCTTCCATCGGCTGTCAGACCACGTACACGTAGGCTACATCGCTAGTGCAAAGATGGCACATGCAGTTTATTAACTCACTCGTGTTGACTTTGGAGTAATGTGGAGGAGTGCTAAATGATTGTCACTATGTGCACTTTAATTTTTAAAAAAAAAAAGTCAGCTGTCAATTTTATATAAACCTGGACAGACATGAAGGGAGAAGGAACAGCCAGATGAACTGAATTCCTAATTTAAGCTTTTTTACTTATTGCCCTGATGGCAAAAAATAGGATTAGGATAGGATTAGGGTAGGCAGTGCTTCACTAGAAGCTGTATTAAGCACTGAAAGAGATGAGAGGGTCAAGAAATATCTGACAAAAATCATAATGCCGCATTGGTAGCGATGTGAGGTAGATGAGAGAAGGGTTTATTGCATCTGTCACTAAGCTTTATTATGAATCTAGTGCTGAACATCAGCCAAAGCAAGAGAAACTGGAGCTGGCCGACCCTTCCGAGCAGGGTATGGCTATGGCTGGCATCTGCCTGGGAATGCAGCCAGACTCCAAGGCTTCTACCTCCGTCTTAGAGATGAGCTGTGTGGTCTGGCACCACTTGATCTTACATTATGAGTTCTGGCTTCAGGTTAAAGGCACGACCTGATTTATAAGTGCTGCTGTGATAAGCTCTGCTGTTCTGGAGGCAGTTTCTGCTGTTATCCAGAAACCGAAGTGAGAAGTGTGTGAGACTGTGAAGAAAAACAATGATGGGATTTGCTTTGGCTAATAGAGATGTAAGCAGTACTGGCGTCTAGGGAAGTCTGTATGTCACAGTTTGCAGGGGGGAAAAAACAATAAAATAAAGTTGGACCGTGCTGTGGTGATTTGCAGGGTGATATTTTTGCACCTTCCTGACAGGAATGGCTTGCGGAACCTCACGGAGATGCAGTGTATGAAACCTAAAGTCGTACTGGACACAAAAACAGGCAGGAGCACGCAAACGAGAACGGGAAAGCCACCCAGCCAGGCAGATCAGGGCCTGCCGGGTTACCCTGCTTCCTCCGAGCTATGCAGGAGAAGAAAGGGAATTGGCAGCCATTAAAAGCACATGACGACACAACCCGACTGCTGCGGAGACGATGCGAATCGCAGGCAGGGCGCTGAGGAAAAACACACAGCCTGAAATTTCAGTTGTCGAGGCTACAGAAAAACTACTGCTTTAATGTAAACCAGGTCCGGTCCTGAACTGGTGCCACTAAACCTGTGAAAAAGGGCTCAAAGGAGAGATGCGAAGCACCGCAAAAAGCATGTTCAAAGCAGACGACACAGGCTGCAGAAAAACTGCTGGAAAATGCCCAGGCATTGGGAGGCACTGAAATCTCTTTCAGGTCCTTGCATCTGAAAACACGCTCGTATACTCAAATCAGCCGGGCACCGGCTCAGCAGAATGCCTTAGAAGAGAGAAGGAAATATCGGGAGCTATAAAACGAGCATCTCGGCGCCCATAAGGGACGCAGCAGCGAGGGATCAAATGGACAGACTGCGTTAGACCCAGGTAACGTTAAACAAAGCCCGAGCAAGAATTCACTACCAAATGCCCTCAGTTCAGCGAATACATTTCACCTGGCAAAAGGGAGAATTTTCTCCGTACTAAGCGCCAAAGAAAGGAAAGTTGGCAACCGGTGCTGGAGAAGGAGAAGCGGCTGTGGCCACCGTGTCGTAAATAACGGTGGGCAGCATTTCGGGAGGCTGGCCGTCCCCGCCTGGGTGGTCTCAGACAGCGAGCCCCGGTTTATTCCTGCCAATTCGCTGGTTGCAAAAATTAACGGCATTTTGCTTGCCACCTTAGAAAACCTCAGTAATCTAAAGGCGGGAACGATGTGCTTTCTGCCATAGCAGATTGGCTTTGCTGATCCAGGAATCCGTTCCAGTCCCAGGTCTGGCGTTTCAGTTTCACATCGTCGCTCTCTCCCAGCTCGCCAGGAGGCAATGCTGAATCAGCAGCTCGCTCCACAAAGGCTTCTTAAAGAAAGCTACAAAAAAGCAAAGAAAATATATGGCGTTCCACTCTTGAAACGATACGCTATAAACAGCCTTTCCAGCCTCCCGGTGCAATGCTTCATGCCTGATGTCAGCATACTTGTGTACTTCGATGCTTACAGTCCCAACGTTATTATACCTGCCAGTACTGAAAGGAGTTGCAGACATAAAGGAAGAAAAATGTGCAAAGGATGAAGGCTGCAACTACTGGCAAGCTGTAAACCTCCCTAAACTATAAGTAGGAAATTCTGCCAAGATCAGGCTATTTCTTTTTTTAATTAAATAAACTTTTCTCCTATTATTTTTTTCTTCAGCTTCTAAACAAAAGCTAACTGCCAAGGTCTGGGCTGTGAGGTCAGTGGGACGCACCTGAAATCAGATGGGATCCACCAGTAATGCCATGCTTGGATTCCCACATATTAACTGCAATATTTCCAGCACACTGATTTTTATTTCGGACATCAAAAGAAATGAACAGGCATTAAAAAAAGAGAAGAGGGAAGGAATTCAAAGTCAAGGATGGTGATTTGCTATATAAGATAAAAGAGGGGATGGTGAGGTAACACATGATTTTACCTTTTGAGTTACATCTGAACCTCCATCAGTCAATCCTGCCATGAACTCCAGTTTTACTCGGGTTTGCTGTATATTCTGTGCGATCTTATCCTTTACTGCCAGCATACTGGGAGAGAATTTACTATTGGAGTATTGCAAAACTGGCTCTATTGCAATATTTTTCAGTGAGGGTCAGACTAAGTTTGGGGATTTTACATTTGCCAGGGGTGAGGGGTGTTTGGACAGTCACCTCGAGACTGTCACAGAGACTTCTAGAAGAGGCCAGTGGCATTTTATATGTGCGCCGAAAAAATGGCAAATTGCACTGAGGCTGGGGAGAGCCAGCCTTCGCTTCATTAGTCAGTGAATTACAACAGATGGTTTTAAAATTACTTCATCGGCAGTGAGTTTTTGTTTTCTGCAGAGATCCATGCCATCACCTCGATCCGAAGACAAAGCAGGCAGTGGGTGTTTTATTGTTATCACATCTTTGCCCACTTCTACCAGTCAGAGGCAACGAGGAGACAGGAATGTAAGATGGAGAACTGGCCGTGGGAGAGGATTATAGAAGATGATCACCTTTGGTTTTGAGGAAACTCATGTTTTTTGTGTTAAAGGGCCCCTGTTTCTCTGCAGGAGCTCCTGTATCACGTAGCTTTAAGCGTGCAGGAGACCCATGGTAGCTTGTCACCAAGGGCTATGGCTTTTTTTAGGTTATTCTCTGCAACGTGTGGTCGTGGAAAGTTCACCTCCCGCTGCAAAGAGCAGTGTTTCTTACTGTCGCTGCTGTGTGTGTGTGTGCTGTTCCTTTGCAGATGGCTGTGCCGTAGTTGCTGCGACACAAATGCAGCTCTGCTTCCCAATGCTCCTCTCTTTAAACCTGGGAAATAACTAAATGGCCACCAAAAGCAGTTGTTCACGAGGCAAGGGAACCCCCCCAGTTTTGCTGTTTGACTGGGTTGACCACTGAAGTTAAAATGAGGAGGTTGTGGTCGCTTTGCAATGTGTAGGAATTACCATTGACTGTTTAGAAGAGGGGATTATGGCGCGAGAAGCAAACGGATATAACATTGCAGCCGGAATGAGCAGACTTAAGCTACTGAGGCTGCAAGAGGATTTATTGGAAGAGGGTTTGCTGATTTTATCGAATAAAGACTGTCAGAGGTACACCCTGAAGATGTGTATTTTCTCACTATGCGGTACCTGCAGTGTATTGCACGAGGTATTTATTATTTTGCTTTATATTGTTATTTGTCAGGGCTCTGGATTGTGTAAAACATGCTCAAGTACCGCATTCTCCTTGGCTCCTGGGCTCCCATTACCCAGACAGCATCAGCTGGGCTATATCGATTCCTCCTGAAGGGTACAGGAAACATGGTACTATATTAAAACACTTAAATGTACAACCCCAATGACCGTAGTTTGGTTATCAGACAAGCTAACAGCTATAAAAGCAGAGTTAATGTAATTAAACAAAATTTCAGTGTTAAAATAATATAGAAAGACATGGGGAATGTAGCAAAATGTGAAGACAACCTCTGCACAGGGCGGTGATGTAGTGTCATCGTGTCTAGGATTTAGTCTGTACTTTCAAGAAGAGATAGATCCTGAACGTAGCTGCAGAGCTGCCAGGGAAATGGGAATGAAGGGATGCTGGAGCGGTTTCCGCAGGGTCTGGCAATAAATAGTAACAGGGTTAGAGAAATTATGAATAAGTCCAATATTTTACTGCAAGTTTAAGGGGCAGGAGCGGGAGCGTGGCATGACAGAAGGTCGTGTCCCATGCGCAGCCAGCATGACAGCAGATCTCTGATTTGCTCAAGAGCTGAAAACAGTTGAGTCCCACTCAGCTCTTTTTTTCCACATGAGCACCAAATCTGGAGAGGCTTTGCTGCAGGAGGTTTCGAGTTTCATCCACTTCATAGTCTGGTTGATGCCCATATATGAAAATTATTAGGAATATAAGCTGATGCTGTCCACATCCAGCTGGTGAGTAACAGAGGTGGGATTTTTATTTCTGGGAAGTATCAACCTTTCCTCATGAGCCAACTCAATTCCAGCCTGTGCATCTAATGTTTCCATCAGAGGTTCAGATATGAGGCGGAGCTGGTGCCTTTGGCATCCCAGAGACACTCTTGATGGTTTTAGGCAGCTGCTAGCAGGATAATGCATGTGCAGTGAAGATTTTAATAGAGGTATCAGGCAAATACAGGGAGAAACCAATTTGTTAAAGCAGCAGATTTAATCCAAGTTTTCTCTTCGTAAACCTCTCAGCAGCGCTGTCGTGCAGAATGATAATCTAAAGCAAGACTTTCTCCGATGCCAGGAGGGAAACCGAACTGCATTTTCCTAATGAGAGAGTCATCTCCTTTGTGAATCTGTGAAGACATGTTGCAGTTCCACCCTTCGGGAAGCAATGGTTTCAAGACACAGCGTAGTCAAGGGGGTTGACAGCCTTGCCACACGTTACTGTGTTTTTCCAATTTGGACTCAGGAAGACTGAAGTAAACCAAAATAGATCTGGAGAACAAGGACATTGGTTTTACTTTTTTTTTTTTTTTTTTTTTTGGCTCATTCTTCCCTAGAGGCATTTATCGTGTTCTGTAGAAAAAGCAAGTTGAAGCAGAGAGCTAGCGTTGCTTCAACTTCAAACAGTTCAAGGCCTTTTTGTGGCAAGCCTGTGCTGCCGTGCCGAGCACTCGTACGCAGCAGTTAGCTGCCTCTGGATGGCATCTGAGCATTAGCAGCAGAGTTACTTCATGATATATTGCTTCAGATCCAACTTGACCCCCAAAGAGACTATTAAAAAACTTAAACCCCGAACATGCCAAAGTTTACAATAAATAATGGAAACAACTGAAAAGCAAAGCAGAACATGAAGGTTTCCTCTATATGTCTGTAAATTCATGCCCCCGAATCCCAATGACTGCCCAGAGGTGCTGTCCAAAAGGTGGATCTCCGCAGTTTGACTCCAAATTTTGCACACATCAAAGTCTAAAGCTGTTGTACAAATCACAGAAGCATGGAATTTTCAGAGTTGGAAGGGACCTCTAGAGATCACCTAAATGGCAATAAAAACAACGTGCTTTGGTGTGGTCACATTTTCAGGCTGACAGCAAAGAGAATACACAGCAAATGGTAAAGGACAAGTTTTAAACCGTCTTCAATTAATCTAAACTGGCTTCATAAATATAAGTAAGCAACTATGCTAATTGGAAATACATGGGACCGAGTTGTCCATTGGGGTAAACCGGCACAGCTTCACTGAAACGATGCTGCTGCCCCCTTTGACACCAAAAGACAACATGCTTGTGGTACTTTACCCTGGTGACACTTTGAAGGTTGCCAGCCAGCCACGTTAAGGAGATGTTCTGGGTCTAATACGGTGCAGATCGCATCTAGTCCTGCCTTCGCTTCCCATGCAGGACCTACATACGCTGCAGATTTGGTCCCCGCTCAGTCACGTCTATGAGCCCATCGCGGTGGTACGGAGGCACTGGCAGTGCTGTACATCACCTAGTAGGCATCGGTTCCGTGAGAAGAAAATGACAGCTGTGATTTTTATTATCGCCTTACCACAACCTCTTTTCCTATGATTCATATTGCCTTAAGAGATTAGTTTTCTTTACCATTTAACCTTTCTCAATATTGCTGCCTGAACCAAATTTATGTCTAGGATAAAGCTATGTCCTCTTTTTATTGAATCCAGGTACTTTTCATAATGAAACTAAGGTCATGTGATCTTTGATTGTGGTACTTTGAATTCTTTATTGAAAATGTATATTATATATTTTTATGACATTAATTAAATGTCTCAAAATAAATGACAACATAAAAAATAATTAATGTCTCTGTTTGGCTCATTATCTCTTCGGATTTGATTTGTGTTCAGAGAGCTGGAGACTCGTCTGACCCATATAGATTTTGATGTTTGGGAGCACTACCTCATGGCAGAATTTAGGACTGAAGAGCGAGGGCTCATTTCATGGGTATGGTACTGTGCTTTTTTTATTTGCTTGCAAGTTCCCTGAGTAAATTGCATTCTCGTCTATACAGGATGTTATTCCACCTTCATCACCAGAGAGTATCTGAGTGCCTTCCAGCTAAGCATTATGTGATCCAGCTAACATCTGCCATGCTCATTCTCTCTTTCATCCTTACCCAAGCGTGTGCATGTTTTGTTGTTGGTTTTAGATCTACATGCTGCCATGTGTCAGTGTTACAGAAAGTCATATGTGCATCAAACACTCTTCTAAATAACTTGCATATTGATCCTGCAAGACCTCTCTGGTTTATGGCCTGAGATTCAGAAAACTGAATTAGGGGTATGAAGCTATTATAATCTCACAAGACAGAAATAATTATAAAATCCATCAGGATTTCATTATCTTTATGTATATTTTTATATTGTGCCAGCATCTTGGAGATCTTTAACCATGAATTAGACCATTTGTACTAGAAGCTGTACAGTCTGTACTTTCAAATCATTTACAATCTAATTATAAGACAACAGATCTTGTCTTTTGATACATTAAACCACCCTATTATAGAAGAAGGATGCAGTTGCCTATTAAATCTCATAGAAGAGTCTTGAATGTCAGCAGAACTAGATTTCTGTTAAGTCTTACAAGTAATTCCTATATGGGTAACATTATTAGCATTGTTTGTATTCTTCTTCTTCATAATAGTAATAATAATAGGCTGTACAAACAGGCAGAACTATGCCCAAAAGGTGTTTAAAAACTCTTTGTGGTCTACAATGGGGAGTTGAGGTGCTGTTCAGACTCCAGTTCAAGTCCTGCTTAGGGCTTCATGAGAGAAACCATCTGATGAGGTACTTGGGGTGGAATATGGAAGCGCTTGAAAGACAAGTCCAGTGTTAGAGGACAATTGACATTTATTGACTTCCTGCACCATCTAGTGGGGATTAAAATTAATTGCTCTCATTTTATGAAGACTCTAAGCTGTTCAGGATGCCTGTGACTTCCTCTCCTGGGCACTGAGAAGAGCACTGGAGGACCCGGTTCTCATCATCCTTTGCACAATGGGACCAGGCTTCCTTGGGATCATCAATGCCACCCAAGACAGCGTACAACTCTTAGTGGGGCACATTGCATCCAGCAATACATAGGACTCCATCTACTTGAATTTAGGCCAAGAGGACCACTGCGGAGGGCAGATGTGAAGGAGCATTTCTGGTGTGTCATTGGGGCGTATGCAGGACCTTGGAGTCAGGCAGGTCTCCTGGCCATGGGAAGCAGAGAGTCCAATGAACACCTAGAGAAAATAGCTACAAACTCTTCTGGTAGGCTCATGTTGTGGTGTTGGGATGAATTTCAAGAGGTCTAAGTGTGATTCCTCCTCTCTCCCGTGACCTGGTTGGAGTTACAGCTCTGGGGCTGTCCTGACTTAGGAGAAACACTTTTCATCAAACATTACGTTTTTCAGGTTGCTCAGCAAATCACAGAAGAGGAGCCAAGACCTGATCCTGCAGGTGGAAGCAAAAATCAGTGCTGTAACCTTAATGTAAGGCATTTCCTTGAACATAATTTGCTTAATTATCAGTGAACAGGATGACATTAGGTGATTACGCTCCTAATTTTCTGTTCGGGAAACAGCAGCCAGCTTTTTTCTGTTGCTGGGCAACACAGATATGCTTTGAAATTTGGTTAAAGTAGTGAGTGATAAACATTTTTAAATAGACATGAATCACTACAGAGGCAATCCTAATTGTTATAAACAGCCAGGAGGCTGGAAAATCCCACCTATAGTTTATGAATTTAAAAATTGCCCAGGCTAACTGAAAGGGAGCAATACACGGAAAAGCTTGAGGAAGGGGAGAGAGATCTCATCCCCTGAGAAAGAGCGCTAATTATTTTCGTATGATGGTGTTTGTTATTCCTGGTGCAGTCCTTGTTCAGTCAACCCTTCCCTTCTTAGAGTCTGTTTGTTGGACATGGTCAGCCATGTACAAGCGTATCATCATAGCAATAATGAAAAGCACACTCTGTCTGGGAAATTGGCATGTCGTAGGCTGGAAACTGGTCTGTGGCAACTGTTCTTCGCTGCAGATGTTCTCCCTTTCAAGACCAGGGCTTATCTTGACCTACTGTTTTGGGAGGTTTTGGTCCGAGTAGTGGGGACCAGGTGGATTTGAACTGCTGCCCTTGTAGTGTGGCAGGTCTTCCTTTGGCTTCGCTTGAGCAAGGTTCTGAGGGGTTGGTTGACCCATGAGAAGTTGGACCCCACAGAGGCATCTGCTCGGGATCTTCCTCCTCCTTCAGAAGGTCCCAGCAGTACGTAGGAGATGTAATGGTGACATTGACTCTGGGAGCCTTTCGCGGCTGTGGTCAGCTTTGTCACATGACAGAAATCAGAAAGGATAAAAACCTGAACGTGGTGTCTGCTTTGTTTTCTCCTTGTGAGTGCAGGATTCCAGTTTTCCAACATGAATTTCACGCTGGCAGAACATCCCTCAGTTGTTGGGGTAACATCCCATGCTGTTTCCTAGATTGCAATGGCAGATTTTCCTATGCCTTCAGTATAGGGTTTATTTTCCCTTTTCCTTTTGGTTTGACACTGCCTATCATGGCAGGCACGGACACTTTCTTCATGGCTGTGGCTCAGGGTTTGGAAAGATCTCAATTGCCTTGCACTGATCTTGATGCGAGAGGCAACTGGTGTGTAAAGTTTGTCACGGAACCACTGAAAACAGACGTTCCAGCTGTCATGCTGTTGCTCTTCAAGCACAAATATGACTGTTTTAAAATAGTATTTTCTCGAAGAAGCCCACATTGCAATGTGTCAGAGCAAACTTCTTCCTTTAAAGATGCTACTGCATTCACATTGATAACCACAACAGTTTTCAGCTCAAAATAATTATCAAGCTGAACAAGAAAGTTATATTTCTCTCCTCCCGCAGAAGGCAAAGGGCCTCCCACCGCAGCAGAGTGCTGTTGTGTTCCTCGGTGGTTGGGATGCTGGAGCTGCAGTACGTGTGGTGGAAACGCCTGTCTCATGGGTCCTGCCAATAAAACCTAACAACACCCTCGCTGGGGAGCTCTCACCAGTTCGGTATCGACAGCCGTCTGTTAACACAACCCGTGAGGCTGTTGTCCCCTGCCTAGCGAGGACAGCCAGCCTCCTGGTCTTAACAGTCTTCAAGTGTGTTAGGAAGCTGCCTAGCAAAGCATCTTCTTAGGATAAAGAATCTCGTGTTCATCGACATTTGTGAATATTCATATTTAGATTTACTGAGAAGAAAAAAGGAACGTCAGCAATTTTGGGTGAATCTTCTGTTGAATTGACTGTGGTGTTTTTTTTTCCTCTTCAGCTTTTTTGTGGTAAATTTTGCCAAAATGTCCTTTAATTGTGTGTGTTGCTTGGACAGATCTGGCAGGATTGCAAACAGAAATGGCTGCAGATGCCATGCTGAGCATGTACAAATGGAAACTCCGTGAATATCCCTCTTAAAAAATCTGGCTTTAAAGGCTTAGTTTACTTTTATTTATTTAATTAATTACTCCAGGTGCTGAAAGTG
Source organism: Ibidorhyncha struthersii (assembly GCA_013398815.1). Lineage (NCBI taxonomy): Eukaryota > Metazoa > Chordata > Aves > Charadriiformes > Charadriidae > Ibidorhyncha > Ibidorhyncha struthersii. The sequence continues at coordinate 51,848 of VZSZ01007675.1, read as the reverse complement.
CTGGTTTGAAATTCCCCCTCTTGCCATCCCCCAGACAGCTCTGCCCACATGCCTCAGCCCTGATCGCCTTTTCTAATTCATGTCTGAGCTGCTTTGAGGAATAATGATGTCACTCAGTTCGTGCCAAACTCTCGGATATTTTTGTGGCTAAGACCTTTGACCACAAGGAGAGGCGACAAAGCTCATCGCTAGGCATGATCCCAGTAAGCATCTATAACCACTGTCCAACCCAAAAATAAATAAAAATAAAAGATCCCAAACCTGCCCTGTTGATACTTCGTGTTTGAACTTGGGAGGTTTCTTGGCATTTTTGTTGTTCATTGCTTTCCACAGTAAGGTTGTTTGTGGAGCCTTAATGTATCTGTCCAGCTAATGCGTATAGACTTTGCCTTCTTGGCTTCTCGTTTTGATTCTGATCACAAACTCAGAAAAAAGCCATTCTGGAACTTGGATGGGTGTTAATAACTAATGGGACCCCAACAAATCGCCTGAAATACGAAGGGGGGTCAGATGAATGGTTCGTATAAAAGTAACTCCCGGTGAACCATCAGGTGGGAATTAAAATTTAATTTAAAATGTACTATCACTGCTGCGGTGGTGGTGGTGGTGATTTACTTGATTGACTGCTGGTTTCTTTCACCTTTGCGAGCCTTAGGTTTTTACTATCTGAGGAAATTAAGGCTGAATTGCAGCAGGAAATTCCTTGTACCCAGGTGTTTCTGGTTATCCGACGAATAACTCGGCTGGTGGGGAGGCGAGGATTAGGATGGGATGGTTTGGAATCTAAATGATTCTCATTGCTTAGTACCACACATTGACATTCTGGCAGCCGCTGTATTTGTTCTCAGGGAAGGATGGGAAAATCCCACTGAGCTGAGCAACAGGTCCGGCAAGCAGCGATAATTTCATTGTTCTTTTTCAATAGTTGGGGTGAAAAGCTGGTTTTATTGGGTTGTCCTGATTTAATGGACCAAATTTAAAAAACACTGTTGAATTCTGTCGGGTCCTGATTTGAGTTGCCTTAATAATGCAGCTGCGTTCTCTACTGCTCCCGTTCTCCAGCCTGACTTGTGCTCGTTTTCCTTCCCAGATGAAAGCATGAAGGGCCCAACCTCAGTTCCACTGACTTGTTGGGAGATGGATCAGGCTGGAGGGCCTCCAAATGGCTGAGCTGCTCTTTTGGGAATGCACACAATCAAAATCAGCGTTAATTCAGTGCCTGATGACCCTGTGCTGGACCGTGGTGGTGGTAGACTTCATAATTCAACTAAGTTAGGTGAACAGAGAAACAAACACACCTGGATGAAAGTAGTGCTTTCTCGCCATAAATTCCTGATACAATGGACATGCCTTGCAGTGGCAAGTCTTGGTTAGCATGGAAAATACACGTGAACTTCCCTTCCCTGCCCGGCTCTGGGAATGCAGCTTCTCCGGTGCCACGATGATCTGAGGGATGTGGTCCGTTAGCTGGTCCTGCGGCTGCTGTGGCCTCCCCGTGCCTGTGCTCTGCGTGGCCCATTCCTGAGGTACGTAAAGTGTACCCAAACACAGGCTTTGCCTTCCGCCCTGGGCTCCAGAGCCCTCCGAATTATGAGACCTTTCTCAAGACATCCCTCAACAAGAGAGGCAGAGTCAGGAATAAACCTCCCAGAGCCTCGATACGCTTCTCAAAATGTAAATTACGCTCCATTCCACACTTCAGCTGCTCATGAGAAATAAAGGCATTAAAAGAGACAGAAGTGTCCTTTCCTTTGCCCAAAGCTGAGAAAACCATACTTCATTTACTGTGGAGAAGCCAAACAGTCGACTCAGTGAGACCGCGGTGGACGCGCAAGCTGGCAGCCTGGCTTGTAAAAGAAACAGAGAGGGGGAGCGAGCGAGAGAATTATTTCCCCAAGCCTTCAAAGCACTAATTCCTGCAGACCCCTGGGCTTGGTTGCATTGTCAAAACTAAGTGGATGGAAACAGGATCATTTCCCTTAAGTAGTCATTAAGGAAAACGACTTCAGATTATTCAGGGTTTCAGGTACTGCTACAGCAGCCTAATGGAGTGATAACCAGTTACATCTTCCTGGACTGTACCAGCAGACACAACCCAAGTTTTGTAAAACACTAAAGGTATCAGCTGTCCTCCCCAGTGCCACAAACTGCAAATGAAATAGCCCCAGAACAGAGTAATGCTACGCAAACCGCCTTTGGTGCCAAATGGAAATGTAATTTGCAGGCATGTGTCAGCAGAGAAAGTCCTTTCCTACAGGAGGAGAAATTCAAGCAGCCACATGGAAATACTTTAATTTCAGCATTAACCATCAGAGGAGATGGCTGTTGCAGATCATGGGAGCCAGGTAATTTAGTTCTGAACTTTAAATATGTGCAACTCCAAGAAATATTAGGGGCTGTGGAACGTTTAATGCAGCCCTGCACCATCAGCGCTGCAGACTCAGGAGGGGAACCGGAGCAAAGCTCCTCCTGAGCTGATTGATACCTTCATTGGAGCCACAGCACAATATTCAAACGGAGAACTGGCTTTGAAAAACCTGCCCTCTCTGCTGTTTACCTCTTAGTCATGAGATACAAAA
>VZSZ01007675.1:9256-46505 GCA_013398815.1 Ibidorhyncha struthersii | reverse complement strand
TAATCCTCCATGATGCTTTCCATCATCTTGTTCTCCTCAGAGCATCCCTGATCCTCAGGGTGGCATCAGGACCGACCTCCGCCCTGCAAGAAGAGCTTTGCTCATGTCCCAGCGTCTCACCCTGCAGATCCAAGCCCCAGTCGGGTGTCACGGCAGGGAGAGCGTGTGGGGACAGCGAGGAGGGCTCACCCACATCAGCCACAGCGCCGCTTCTGTCCCTGCGCCAGGCAGAGCCAGGGACGCGGGTGAGCATCACCCGAGAGCTCCCTGGTTTCCCTTTCCAGCCCGGCACTGCTGAGACCTTTCTCTGCATCTCAGGAAAAGGCAGCAGGTCCTGGTCCTGCTGGGATTCTGCTGAAATTGATGCTCCCCACCAAAAATCACTATAGGTAGTTTTGGGTCTGTTTCTCCCCTATTTAGAACAGTTTGAACATGGAGTGAAGGGCAAGTTCCTCTCTCCTCTGCCTCATGGCTGGAGAGAAAAGTTTGCAGAGCACAAGCTTGGGGATGGTGCGAGAGAGGAGAGTTGCGGGGGCGAGCGGGGCAGGATCCCCCTGGCACTTCCCTGCCCGCCCTGCTCCCACCATCCCCACTGTCCCTTTCTGTCACCTCAGACAACAGCTTCGATTTCTTCTCCAATCCCCAAAATGTTTCTTTTGTCTCTCGGAGCGTTACACCAGGCATTGGTAGGCATGCAAAATTAATAACTGCATTTTAATAACTCATGACCTGTAAGACCTGAGCAATTATAAACCTCATAGGGTTATTACCGACCAAGTAAAAAATTATATTCCATTTAAACATTCCTCATATAATATCCCCACTGCAGTCAGCATTTCAAGAAAAGCAGTGTTACGAGTGCTGTTTCTCTGGTACCTAATGAGTTAGCTTTGGCTGGGGATCAGGAGCTTTTGACGGCTGTAGTTTACATTGACCGCTCAAAGGCTTTAGATATTCTGGACCGTACCTTGTTGTTTAATGATATAAAGTTAAATTGGGGCCGGGGGGGGTGTGTGTGGAGTGCAGTCAGCCGTTTACGGCAATGCTGGAGAAAGCACCCCGAAACCCTGTGCTCAGCCCTCCTCCGCAGCACCAGCAGCACCAGTGTGGGCGCCTGGGGAGGGGACGGGGCCGGAGCAGGGTTGGGGACAGGGCCGTGTCCCCCGCAGTGGCAGCAGCCAAGGGGCTGGGATGGATGGAGCCTCTGGCATGACGCGGGGCGCCGGGGGCTTCGGGGGTGCTTGGAGGGGACTGCCCGAGGACACCCTCCCTCTTCACCCTTGCGGCATCTACCAACAGGGAAAATTATTTCTCCTTCAGTCTGAAAGTCCTCTGAAGTCTGTGAAAAAGTATTTACGAAGACACCTCGCCTCTCGGGTGGGAGCCTGGGGGGGGACGAGCGAGGAGGGGCTGTGGCAGCCTGCCTGTTTTAGCAGCTGTGCCCGGATCTGGGGGCTGGTAACCCCTCTCGAAGGAGACATCTCAGACTGGGGATAGTCTGGAGAGCAGCAATCCAGAGAGTCGGGAATATGTAATCGCTGCCATAAAAAGAGAGGCTAAACAGAAGGATTTCAGCTTGGGAAGGAGGTGATGGAGTGGGAGTGTGGCAGGGATCCGTAAAACCGCACGTGGACAGAGATGTGGAGAAGGGAACGATTAGCCCTTTTTGTCATCAGACAAAAGGAGGGAGAGCTCGGTGAAATCACAGGGCGGCAGCTTCTGAACAAACAAAAGTACAACTAAATCCTGGAAGCAGTCCTGCGGCTCAGCTGGTCGGTGGGAAACACGGTGGCCTGGGCTTGACCCCCCGAGCAGGGAGCCCTAGGCGCCGCCTTGCCAGAAGCGGGAGAGGATGCTGCGGAAGCATCACGCTGTTTTCATCCTCCACCTCTTTTTTTTTTTTTTTTTTTGCAAGCCTGAGCACCAGCCACTGTCAGGGGGTTCATCTTTGGTGTGACCCATTACACACATTAATATGTACTTCTGATTTTGTTCCTGTTTTACCGTTAGTCCTTTGTTCGCCCATGAAAACAGATTAGAATTCTCTGTGATTTTATGTGTCAGGAGGAACACGTGCCAGCAGGGAAAACAAATCCAGAAAGTTCTTCCGTTATGCTCTACTTACACTGCATCGTCTTCTGTCTGATTTGATTTTGGTATCGATATTTTTCCTTTTTACCCTTATGCCATGCAAAAAATGGAGCTACTAAAAGAGACAGCATGATTATTTTCCTGTAAATAATGTTATGTTGACTCTGCTGTGTAGTAAAAATAGTTTATTTGGGTTAAAAAGAAATATTATTGACCATTTCAGCCTGGCAAGTCTGAAGCTCATTTAGAATAATGAAACCCACTTTTCAGCTGAGTATCCTGGAGTGTTTAACATTTCTGTTTTGATGGTGTGGCAAATGGATCTCAGAAACTGTGGATATTCGGTGCCCAGGTGCTATAGAAAACCCCACCACTGGACTGTGCCTCTCCAAGTGCCCGAGGGCCCAGGTGGCTTCCACAGCATCCAGCTTGGCAAGAGAATGAAGAGTAGAAGAAAAATGTCTTTTCCCCCTTCCTGTACCTTCCTTGGTAGCTTCTTTTTAAGGAATTATGGAAAAATCCTTAGCAGGTGGCATTTCACTCTATTGCTAAAATATATCAAGTTGTTCTTCTGCGTTGGTCTTCTTCATTGGCTCTTGTGGTGGACAATGACATACTGGGCTGGCTGTGGTCTGTTCTGTGTGAGAGTATGCAGAACCAGCTCATCCCATTAAATTAAAAGGAAAGGTTGGGAACCATACACTGGATGGGGATTAATGCCTCACCACCGTGCAAATTTTATCCAACATTGGAATGGGCTGCCCAGGGAGGTGGTGGATTCGCCATCCCTGGAGGTGTTTAAAAAAAGGGTAGAGGTGGTACTTGGGGATATGGTTTAGAAGTGGTTTTGTCAGGTTAGGTTAATGGTTGGACTCGATGATCTTAAAGGTCCCTTCCAACCTTAACGATTCTGTGATTCTATGATTCTATGATTCTAAATGCATAAAAGCAAACACGTAGGAGACATCAGTCCTGTGCAAAGTATTTGATTTGCTTAATTTACGCAAAGACCTCAGATATTTGATTTAGACTTCCTGGGTGAAACTCTTCATGGATTTTTGTTCGGAGATTCATGGCACTGGGAGCTGGAAGCACATTAGATTAGGTGCACCTCATCTATCACCGGCCAATAAATGTTGCCCAGCTCATTTCTGCTTGGAACCTCATAACTTCTCCTTTGCTGAAGCACATCTTCCAGGAAGGCATCCTGTCTTCCTTTGAAGACCTCAAGAGATGGAAAATCCAATTCTTCCTTTCGTAATGTGTTAATCACCTTCATCACTCAGAGCGTGGGCTTTGTTTCCCGTTCAACATAGCTGACATGCAAACAGCCGATAGATCCTGTTAGCGCATTGTAGCTAACGGGATTTTTCTCTCGACTCGTTTAGACCAGACTTTCATTTTCCCGAAAGTGGTGCCAGTATTTTAGCATCTGAAGTTTGTGACTTTTCTCAGTGTGACCCTAAAATGTTTGCAAACTTCCAAAGAAGGGTGAAAATCTGCTGTTTTGTCTGGGAAGGCGTGATCAGTTAATTTTGTGCAAACATACAACTTGTCTCTTGGTCGTGGTATAACTGATTCATTGAAATGTCCAAATTTTTCTGTATCATGTGAGCATATTAAAATCTGCACGATCTGGAGCATTTCTTTATTCTTATTTATGGTTATTTATTTTTTAACTGAAAAATGCCATCTGGGTTCTGATAATACTCTCGCTTGTTGATTCCAAAAGAACTTGATGCTTGTTTGCTATCTAAACATGTGACTGTAAAACATAAGAATAAAATGGGAGCAATTTATTTTCCAGATCAAATTTTCTCTCAGCAGGATTAAAACTGCCACAGCAGTAAAGAGTTTACAAACTCACTAAAGAACTGTAATAACTTCCCTTCTCACTGCCGGGTCAAGGAAAGGTAATACATGTTTCCAATCAGCTTTGAATTGAACTCAAATTGTAGGTTTTATTTCACTTTAATCCATATGTGAGTTCATGTTAAAGGTAAGAGAAATCACAGGACTGCAAACATGGAGTAGAGTTAATTAAATTCTGCAGCTCCTTTTGGAAGAAGCCCTGGATCTCCTTACGCATAAAGGTTTCCAGGGTGCTTCTGAGGGCAAGACCAACTGGGAAAGGGCTCTACTGGTGCAGCAAGGACAACAGCAAATGAAGTTATAGCGACCAAATGAAGTACATTGAGAAAAACCATGCAACACTTGGGAGACATTTCTTTTTGCTGAGCTATCCACAAAAAAAAAGCACTTCCTCCTCTCCCTTTCTCCTCCCTGCCCCAGAAAATAAAAGACGATATGGCCCCAGAGCTGACAGGCACTGGGAGGGCTCTCAGGAAACACGGCGCGTTCTCGGCTCAGACCCGAATGAGATCTTTCTCCAAGGCTGTCCCCGCTGCAGACGTTGCTTTTAGAAATGATAAACGCTTATTAGCTCTCCTCTTTTTCTCACTTATTGTGGGAACCAGTCTTTGGTTTTTTTATTTCTGTTTTTCTGTCCGACCTTGTTTTAAATGTGTTCTGGAAAAGAGCTTCTACTAAGTGGGAGAGACTATTCATGTGCTTAAAGTTAAGCCTGCATTTCACTGTCTTGCAGAACCGGGACCTGAGCTCTGGCCACTTTGCCGGATCACGTTCACTGAGCCCTCGCTTATCCCTTGACAGGTCCCGCTGAGTGTGCGTGCACCTGGGAGGAGATTAATCTCAAAGCAATAAATGATTATCTAATGTTCTTTTTTGGTTTGCCTTTTTTTTTTTTTTTTTTAAACAGCTGAGAGGTGGTCTTGGAGCATCTCCGATGTTGACAGCGCTGTTCGGTGTGAGTCAAAATGATGGTTGTAGCTCACCCAAGACCTAAGCATCACTGGAAACTTGGCTGGGGGACACGTCCGATGCACACAGTGGCAGGAGCTGGGGACAAGGGCTGGTGGGTTACTGCAGGGAAGGTCAGGCACAGTTAATTCCTCATTTGAGCATGAAGCCGTGACCTTGCCAGCATGCCAGGCTGGTCAGCAAGGGGCAAACCTCAGGAAAAAATGTGATTTGGATGTATTTTGTTGAATGGTGTATTTCACCCGTTGTGGATGGTTTGGAAAGTTGACTGTTCATCAAACCACCCAACAGAGCAAGCTCTCTTGGTGCGCTGGTTTCTGGTTACCGATACTTCTATCTAGAGTAACAATGTGGAAACTGCATCCAAGGAAACAAATTTTTCTTCCCACGTGAAGCTGACAGCGAAAGGGTTTTCTGTCTCAAAATGTATCGTGTTCCAGAATGAATTACACACAATGTGCGAGGTTCTGGAAAAGCAAGCCTTCCTCAAGCAGTAAAATGTGACATTGTAAAAAGCTGAATTTTAAAATAATGCACAGCACATTCATTTTGCCTCATGCAATAAAGTAAAAGTCTCCCTTAAATAAATTTATTATTCTTAAGCTTCCCACAGAATATCAATGAGATTACAAGTCCCTGCCATCAAATGCGAGACTGAGTGCCTCCTGAAGTGTTTCTCGGTGGCTTTAACAGGCCTTGGATCAGGCTCCGAAAGACCATCCTCTGGGATGCCAGCGGCAACTGGCCTTTCTGGGTAGGCCTGGAGCTTCACCTTCTGCAAAAACTCACCCACTCGACAAAGGAGCGCTTCAGACCTCACTGAGGAGAGCGGAATGCATACCAACGAGTTCTTCAATTTGTCATAACCATTTTAATAGCAAATTCTCATTTCCCTGTGTTCCTCTGCTCAGATGCTTGCAAGAGTACTTGAAAGTTATTTGTCCTCAAGGCCACAGATATATGGAGAGGTTGTTTTCATAGATGTGCCTAGCAGCCTTTCTCCTGTTTCTTGTCCTAGCTACTTAATTTCCCCTCTACACAGAAATGTCCTTGGCTGTTCTGAGGTTCTGTTCCCTGAAGTTTCTTTGCTGGCAAACTCAGCTGCTCAAGTGCTCTGTCCTCAGTGTTTAGAGGTGATCTCAGAACGGTTCACCGCAATTCTCCTCTTTATGTAAACACTTCAGAATTACTTCAGCAAACTGAAATACTTGCACATCAGCAAAATAGGTTTTGATGATGATGAGCTTGTGTTCTCTGCATCCAAGTACCTTTGACTCAGATGGTGTCCTTTTATATAACAAGCTTTTCTCTCTTAATAATTTCCTGACTGCAAATTCAAGCTTTTCTTTTGGACAGATCTGGAGATATGAACACAGTCCTGTTTTCTCTGTTAACACTCGAGTGTGTTAAAACCACAATCGTTATCTCATAAGCTTTTATCTTGGAATTAGCCTGATGAGTCTTTTGTGTTGCTTTGATCTGTAGAATTGTCCACTCATTGAAACAAAGTTAATTCCGCTCTTCCTAGTCCAGCTTTTATTCACACATATAATATTTTTTTTTTTGCATCAGTCACCTCTGTTTTAGCTGCATCAATCTATCGGTCCAGGTTCGAGGCTAATCAGTTCCAGGCTGGAAGCAAGAAGACTCTTTTGTGAAAACATCCATAAGTACATCCATCGTAGTTGGACTCCACAAATGTGCAGTTCGCCACCTAATTGCAATCACAGTCTCTTCTCTTCACGCTGGTGGCGTTCCTTGGTCATCTCTCTAAGGTCAAATGCCAGGAGAAGGTTAATATCAAAAGGTTCAAGGCAAGTAGGCTGACTCCATATCCTTCAGCCTGGAGCTGCATGTGCTCTTGCAATGAACAGATCATTAACTTTGCAATGCAGCTGCTGAGAAATGTCTTGAAATACTTCACTCTCCAGTCAGGGTGATAGCAGCTCATTAAAGCACAGCGTCTGAGCCCTCTGTTCAGAGTGGGTTTGGAGATCACTGCTGTTTCTTCTTTCTGCTCCATCAGAATCAGGAAGGAAATAGAGCTCGGCTGATATTTTATGTCCTTGTGCAGAATGTGGTGACCTCGGAGTTGAAGCACTTGCAAAGACATCCCTGTCCTGTACAAAAGCCATCGAGATTACATTACTCAACTCAAGAGCCTCAGCAGACATTGGGTTAAACTGGAAATGGACTTCCTTTCTGGGATCTACATCAGGAAGATAAATCTATAAGAGCTATCTGATACTCTCTAACAAACCGAGATTTAAATTTAAACTAGCAAAATCCATCCTTTTATATCCTTCTTCCCCACCATTGCTGCAGCCTCCTGCAGTATGGGGTGGAGGGAAGGGCTGGCACCCAAGCCACCACTCCCAAACACATCCCTTCACCTCAGTCTCCCCAGCCAGGAAAGCCACAGAAACAGCCGATGAAAGTCCTCTTTATGAGCTGATTATAAACTTTGTCATTACTCTGAGCTGAATATGTCCATATTTTTGGCATATGTTTGATCCAGGCTGAACCTGAATCTTTACAGATGAGAGAGAGATGCTGATGTCTGCAGTGCTTGCTCCTGAGCTGCCCCGCTGGTTGGAGGAGACTTTCTCCCAGCAGTAGTCCCATGTTTGTGCAGTGGCACATCCCTGTTGCTGGTTATGAACAACGGGCAGATAGTGGCTTGAGAGGAGATTTGCCTAATGGTCACGACGGGGTTCCTGGAGGCAAAAAAAAGAGGGAAATCCAGCTGTTCCATGAAGAAATACGTCACGATTGTTTATATGTCCAAAGAGTAAAGGAAAACCACTGAACGTCTTTCCCCCCTGGGGTGTCTGCTGGAGATAAATTCAGCCTTGCTTCTTCTCAGGACCATTCGAATTATCTGGGATGCGGCAGGTACACGATGGACACAGCTTCCAGTTGCCCTCGTTCGGAGATGTGAGTGTGGTCCTTTGTTTCCAAAGGGCCCACGCTGCTGTTCCCGGGGGGCTGAGCAAGTCGGGGGGCGAGGGGAGCCCTCGCAGCATGCAGCTGCCCCCTCGTTAAGCCGAATTTCACACCCGCAGCCCGTTAGAGCAGAGCTCTGGGATCAGCGCCGGCTGCCAACACGTTTCTGGGTGGAATTCCAGGTCTGGAGCGGAGCTTGCAAAGCCTTAACCGTTTTGTGACCTGGGTAGTAAAGAGAGGGAAGGGGAGAGGGAGCTCCTCCTCCCAGCGTGGACCTGCAGCAGCCGCCGGTGTTGGAGGGGCTCCAGCCCAAATCCCTGGTGAGCCGGGGGAGTAGCTGGCAGGGCGTCCTCCTCACAGCCCCCTCTTTCTGAAATGTGCTTCCTCTCATTTGGTCCACCAGATTTATTAAGCTCACAGGCAAACTGCAAGGACCATCTGTTTTCCAGGGAGTTCAGGGATGAGTGGAGCAGGGAGGAGAAGGTGGCTTAAGGGGTAATTGAAGGTCTTGCAAGTGCGTCTGGTTTTCTTCGAGGGAAGAGTGGTTTTAGGCAGTCTCTTTGTCTACAGCTACAGGTTTTAAGCGATGTGGTATATTTTAGTGCATTACTGGGTGGTCGGATGACATGGTAAGACCTGACAAGGCTTATTTCACAGATCACGCAACGATGTAGTGCTGCTCCTGCAGCATGGGTCTATCAGAAACACGGGGGAGAAGAACAGCCAGGAGCACAGCACAAGGTTTGGCTGGGCACCAGCGAACTTGCCTTAAGTTGGACTTTTTCCTTAAGCAGGATTTTTTCTGACTTTAGATTCCCTCCTTTCCCTGCTCCCAGGCTGACACATGGTTTAGAAGGGAAGTAGAGCAAAGCAACTTAAAGCAAAAAGGTGCTGAATTGGAAGGGCCATAATGGAGAAAGGGAACCTAAGACCCAAAGAAATGATGACTTCAGAGGGTTAAAAAACATTTTTTTCTATCTAGTCTGCCGCCTCCAAAGATGACAGAAGAGCAAAATCTGAGCTGTACCTCTCTGTTTGATGAGACTATTGCCTTACGGAAGGTTGAAAACATATATTGTATTAATTTTCACTTCATTTTGTCTGAAATGACTTGAAATATGTTTCTGTAACTGACCCAGCTCGTTCTTAACTCTCCCTGCTACACATTCAGCAAGAATTTATAGGCAGTGTTAGAAGTGTTCATATCCTCGCCTATTGTTCGTGCTGAAAGCCTCTGTCCTGGAAAAAGAATTGCACTTCCTAATGCTCATCCACAGGTCTGTAAATCAGGAGCCGGGGTGAGTACACACGCATCCTCTCCTGCGCTGGCCATGATGTTCTGGGAACATCTCTTTTTATGAATAAATGCTACTTCTCTTATCTTGATCCCTCGATCATCTGGGAAGAGGTCCGGTTTGGTCCCTGGGTGGAAAGCCCTGCAGAGCTGAGCAGATGCTGTGGGATGCTTCCAGAGTGGGCAATCCCAAACCTTACCCCCAGCCATGCAGACGGGTACATCCCTACCACAAAGAGGCTGCGGTCGTGTCATGGGACTCCGTGCAGACACCCTGCATTCAGCACGTGCTGCTGAGGGCTGGAAAGTAGACAGGGACCTCCTCGTGGTGGGCTTTGTAGCCCTCCTGGCATGGTGCAGGAGGATGGGGAGAAGCTCTCAGCACAGCCCAGAGCCAGCCCGACCTTGCGCTTGTGCTGCCTTTTCTTCATTTCCCACAGTACTTCCCATCTCTGGGACGTGAAACGTAGCTGAGAAGCTAATAGAAGAAGATCACAGCTAATGAAGCAAACCTCAGGACAAGTAAGAAGAAGAGGAGATCCAGTCTGCGAGGCGAACATCAAAGCTGTGGTTTCCATCATTTTCGTTCGATTGCACTGGGCAGAGAAAAGGCAGTTTTGCTCTCAGGGGAACTGGAGCAGCTCCACTGAAGTCTGCTCATTCCAGATTTACCTTGATGAATTTAAGAGCAGAAACTGGCCTGAAGTATGTATAAAAATTTATTAAAGCTTTGGGACAGACTGTGCTTTGCTCAAGTATGTGGTGGGGGAGGGAGCAGGAATTTCCCTCTTCCTTCCCACAGGAAAGTGCTACAGTCTCGGGCATTAAAAAATGCAGGACTTTGTACATTTATTTGCCCAAAATGACATCATCAAATGGCTCAGGGAAGGTCAATTTGAGTGGGCTGGAAAAGGGAGAAGGCAATGTTCAACCTCTGTTCCCCAGTCACTGCTTCCATGTGTTCTGGTGTCCCGAGGAGCATCTCACCCATGGCCAAAAGATGTAGAGCCTCCTTCCTGCATGTGGGTGTCACATCGCTCCTAGGAAAACCAATAGGTAGGTGGAAAAAATGCACATCTTGCTCATTCAAACCTATTTTAGTATATCTAGGTTGTGATCCTGTCTCAGCCACAAGAAGCAGTTCTCCCAGCTCCAACAAGAGCTACATCATGTCCTTGGTCTTCTCTGGCCAGGACGATAATAAAAACTCATGGTTCCTCTGGTCCTAATGGCTCATACTGGTCATCCCACAAGGGGTATGTGGGAGTATGCTGCTTTTCCAAGCACATAGAAAAGTTCTTAAGCATAGTACAGAAAAAATATATAAAGACAAGAAAATGATGGAGATGATGACTAATACCCCTGACATCGTGGCGCCTGGCCTTTTGGCTGATCCTTGTTTGCACATATGTCCCCAGCACTGAAATTGCAGCAGCTCTGCTGGGGCCCCTTGTTTTCTGACTCCAGTGGCAACACCCTGGGCATGACGCTGGCTTTCTACAAACCTGTGCCCAGAAGAGGAGCCATGACGAGGAGGCCGAGCGGGCAGAGCTGTGAGTGTCGTGTCTGTCCTCTCCAGGGCTGTGCATCGTCCAGCACAGAAAGGGGGATTCAGTGGCCGCGTCTGTCACCCGCTGGAGGTGTAATGCTGGATTTAGTGTGTTAAATAAATATCTTCTCTGCCTTGTGCCTGGAGGCTCTTGCATGGGGAGATGTGGGGCGGTGTCACCTGCAGCACCCATAGGTGCTCAGGAGGGTGCTGCAACAGGATGCACTTGGCTCCGCAGATGCTTCAGGCATCTCCATTTCAGTGCAGTGGGGTTTGAAAGCCCTGAAGATAAGCTGAGCTCTAAGATTGCAAGAAAACATTGCCTGTCCCCACAGGAAAGCCATCTGCATTCACACAGAGGGGCCTGCACACACCGCTTGGTGCTGGGGCATACTGTCTGATTAAAAATAGCGACTGAGTTAGTTTTACGAAGAGATTTAACATCTTCTTTACGTTGCTGATTTACTTGCTGAGGAGTAAGTAACATAACACATGCTACTCTCCTATTTCATGGTAATCCTCGCCCTTTGTTGTCAGAATACAAGCCAAAGGTGCACATTTTTCAAGGAATTGTTTGAATTACTTTCCTCATCCTGATTACTTTTCTTCACTTTTTCCTTCGTCAACCATCCTTTGGGTATTAACCTTGTATTTATGCTCACATTAACCAGGGTCAGCATCAGAAAATGTTCTTGCTCTTGCATTTGCTCAGCCACCTGGAGAAACAGAGAAAGGAGACAGTACCAGACACAGACGCTAATTTCTAACATGTGTTTCCTGCCAGTACTGGCCTCGGCAGCTCAACCACGTAAGTCACCGCGGGAATAATTGCCATTTGAGTACCGCCTCTGGATGTGCACGAGCCTGAGAAAGCTCTGCCGTGGAGTGAGCATCCTGTTGAATATCAGCAGGCTGAGAGCAAGAAGCAAGCCAGCCTTGGTACAGAGTGTAAGGGGCTTGAAAGAGGCAAAGTTTGGCTTCATCTGAGCTACTTATGTAAGCTGGTTGAATAATAATAAAAGGAAACAGCTGTAAATTGGGATGAATATTTATATCTGTGATAAAAACACCCTCTGTTTGAATATTAGAAGAGAAGCCTGGGAGGCTGGGCTTCCTGCTGGCCATGCTATTTCCAAAAACATCCAGTGGGATCAGAAACAGTTTGGGTTGCTTTCAGATTTTCCTTTGCCTGGAGAGGACACGTGAGGTTGGACTTGTGGCCTTCTGGCTCTCGCTGTGCCCTGGGGTGGGCTGGGGCTGCGGTGTGTCCCTGGCCCTGAGTAGGCATAGCTTTTGGTCCCCACAGCCTAGTTCAGCTCAAGTGATGAAGGCATCTGACCCTCGGCAGCTGGCACCCAGCAGCCAGGGACTTGGTGGCCTGGCAGAGATGCTGTCAAGGAGTTAGATAGTTCTGCAACTATTTATTTAGCCTTTGCAAGTGGATAACGAATATCTCATCTAAGAAAGCCGCAGATGTCTTACCCCTTCTCTGCACGTCTGTAATTTTCATTGCCATGTATAATAATCCTAACGCTTAGATGGAGTGGGATTTTTCCACAGCGTTTTGCTTTGGCCCAGTTTTTGCCCTTGCTGGAGCAGATGGGAGTTTTGCTGTTGACTTCAATGGGAACAGAGTTTGGGTTTGGAAAACCCAGCAGTCTGCCATGACAATTAGGTCAGGGCATGTGGTGGAGGCTGTGTTCTCCCTGCGGAGGGAGCGACGCATTAAAGGATGTGTGCAGTTCAAACTCATTGGAAGTCCCGATGACTTCAGAGATGAACCTGGCCAGGAATGCTGCTCACGGATGAGACCATATTCCTCATAATCTTGGAAAGGATAACACTGTGGAAACTTTTCTGCCATTCAGAAATGAAGGCAGAAGCAGTCCCAAGCCTGATTTCTCATGGAAGTGAGTTTCCCTCCCCTCTCCTGCCCTGCTGTTACTTGTGAAGCTATTGATCAATTTTATCCAAATTGGGCAAACAGTAAGAAAGCGCAGATATAATTAAATTCATAACATTTTATGAGAGTAGGAAGCGATATATGTTTACACTGACTTAGAATTGTTACAGCACCAGCTTACACAAAAGGTACTCTGGAGTCCCCATGTGTGACCAACCCCAGAAAAGACTACTCCTGCTTCACCTTTGCCATCAATCACAAGAAAAGAAGTGTGGAGAGATCCAGGCTTTATTAGTTTTGCTGTTCACAGACTAAATCTCTGTGTTAAAACTCAGAAAGATGTTAATATTCTCATTTCTAGCTTCTCTTTGGGAGGGGAAGAGGCAAGCTTTTTAGCAGTGGGACCCTGGTTTCTTCTGAAGGCTCTGCCAGATGACTGTGGCTGTAATGCCACAACCCTTTCCTACTGCCAATCTAGAAAACCGCTGCTTTCAGATCCATCCTGTGCAGAAACGACAAAGACCCGGGCAGGGGATGCAGGACAGGTGAGCGCCTGCCTGCCCCGAGAGCTCTCCTCACACCGACATCTCCTTTTGGAAAATTACCGCGCGGACCAGGAAAACCAAGGGCTGAAATTCTGGGGCTCCGCAGGGGGAACCAGCCTTGCCAGGTTTTCCATTACGCTACTTGTTACATTTTCTCTTATTTCAGTAGATGTGAAACCTTTTTTCCGGAGGTAAAAGGATACTGTTGGAAATGTGGTATTGGAGGGAAGCCCTTCCCCGCCCAGCTCTGCTCCCCAATCCCTGGAGCAGAGGGGATCACGAATCACTTCTGACTCTATTTCTTCCATGCAGTAATTCCTAAAGAAGTGACCCTTCTCTAAGCTGCCTTTCTCGCTTTTGGAGTTTCACTCCTCCTTCCTTCACTGTGGGGACTATGAAGCCATTTTATGGCTTTTCTTTTTCCAAATTTGAGTTTTGGCCGGCGCTGCTCGGGTGGCTTTCCCAAGGCAGCTGAAGTCTGGTGCGAGTTCTGCGGCAGCTCCGTCCCAGCTGCCCTAACACCGTTCCTTCGATTGTCGCTCGTTGCTCCATTTTTCTGGGGTTGTGTGTTTGGAGCACTGAAGGAGTGAGGGACGTAGATTGGGAGGGGACCTCAAACCCATCAGGTTCGCTCACTCTTTCCATCAGCTTGCTGGGCTCGCCCAGCCAGCACGGCTCCCAGAATAGCTTTTTTCTTTCCCTGTGCCAATAAACTCAGAGCCGCAGCCATTTCCATCGGTTTTGTTGCAATTATGGTATGTGTCAGGTGCCTGACAGGTGTGGAACAATCCTAAAGGCCCGTCCTTGTGCCGTGGTCTTCCCCAGCAGATGTCTATGCAAAAAGGGTTGATGTCTTTTGACCTGGGGACAGATGCAAGGTCTCCTGCGTGATGATGCCCTATGTCTCTTAAGCCGCAATGCCCAGAGCATATGATATCGTCCCTGCTCGAATGCACGAGCCTCTTCCGTCAGTGGACACGGAGCTGGCAGAGCTGCTATTAGCCAAGGCCCGCTCCCCATTAACCCTGTGACCAAGGCTTGCCGCGCACTGAAATCCTCGACCATTTTCTAAATGCTGCCTGTCAGTTATTCTTTATGGGCCACCAAGCAGGGCTTTCCCATGTTGAGTCAGTTCTTAATTAGCAAGGTTTAATCGGACCGGGTTTTCTCAGCCAGAAGCAAGGCGCTGCTCTCAGCGGCAGGAGATGCCCCATCCGTGACTGCTGCAATAGGGACACACAGGGTAACGCCGGCAGCGAGGGCCGGGGACGGCGGTGGGAGGCTGGGCAAAGGCAGCAGCATTAAATACACTTGAAATCCTTTCTCTTTTCCCCGGCAGCCCTGTTAACACACAGCCTGAGCCAGGGCCGTGCTGGCTCACCGGCGCGGGGAAGGGCTGATGCAGCTGCACCTTCCGAGCAGTTGCTGGTCAGGAATTTAAAGCTCTCGTTTCAAGGCAGATTCAAACCTACAGGTACTCCTTTATGCCCCAGCATCCGCCTGCGATACGGAACCATCGTTTATCACTTCCCCCGTGCTCTGGCCCTGCCATAAATCCCCAGCACGTCAGCCGCGTCCTTTTTCTGACGAACAGGTTGCCCGGACCATGCTGCCCTCCCCGGGGCAGTGAGGGGCTCTGTGGGGCAGCCCCACACTGCGTGTCTCCAGCTCTCCAGCGCTGGGGGTTTATTTCATTTGCATTCCTCCTACGACTCAGCCTTTAAAAATCTCCCTTCCTACTGAACCGTGAATGGGTGAAATGATTACGTTTTACTCTCGGTCTCTTTTCACGTTCCAGCCTGTTTTCATAACCAAATTAAACACCCGCTGACATGAGCATCCTGCTGCCCGTGTCTTCTTTGGGGACGCCGTGCTGCGTCCCCTCGGTGATATCCACGCTTTCCCAGGGAGTGGACATACAGCTTTGTTGTCCCGGGTTTTGTCTTGCCTCTTGGGGCTGAGCCCACTAATGAGAAGTTAATTATTCCCACTGGCAAAATGTGGGGTGGAAAGCCACGGCTCACCCCAGGCGTGACGTGGACGTGCCTGTCACCCCACGGCAGCCACGGGGTGCTGCCTGCCGACGCGTCTGTGTAGGTGCTGCCGGTGCTATTTAGTCATTTGTTTTTCCTAAACCTCATACATACGTGTGTTTCTCAGTGTTTACCCAGGAGCGAGCAGATTTCCACTGCTGGAAATTCAGCCCCTGGATTCCCACCGCAGCAATTCAGCGCCGGTCACAGAGGAGGTGGGAGAGGAATTCTTTCAGCTAAAAATAAACGCGTGAAGGCCGGCTCGCAAGACCTTTTCCGCCTTTCATTGCCAGCTTAAAAGGTTCCACCTTGCATCATCCTTTCCCCTGCGGGCGCTGGCAGTGGAAGGATGCTGCCGTCCTGGCCAGGTCGCTGCTTCCCGTGCCCGGCGCGGTGCCATCCCCTGCCATCACTCTCGCCTTCACTGGTCCCCGACATCGTGGAGGGACTCTCTCCCACTGTGGCCAGTTGGGTTTCTGGGGTGAATGAAGACGCGAGACCGTACGTGGGTGTTTTTCTGCCGCCCTGCTCGGTGCACAGCTCCAAGATCGGGAGCGCTGAAGTGATGACACAAAACTGGCAGCTGAAACGTCCTCGCTCCAGAGGATCCAGGACCTCTGCGAGGGCTTTCTGCGCAGCCCAGGGATTTTCATTTCATTTTTCCTGTAACTACCTTCTATGGTCCATAAACTATATTGTTTTCATTTAATTCTGGGAACATAATGAATTTCTGTGGGCTTGTTTCCTGTTCAGTGTAATATCTGTGCTAGATGTGAGGTTTATTTCACAGGCTAGTTATAAATTTACTCAAACTCCCAATTGTTTCATCTTGGGAGCAATCAATAAAAAGAAACATGAGGGAGATTTTAGACCCTTCACATCCACTGAAATTCAGGGATGTAAATCCGTCGTCTGACTTTTTTTTTTTTTCTCCCGGAGTGCTGAGTAACGCTGGAAAAATGTTAAACCTCATACTGGTACCTCAGTGTGCCTATGTAATGCCCAAAGTGTGAAATTCTCCCTTCTTTACCCCCGAAACAGTGTTCAGCGTAAAAAAGCACATTGGATGTCGTGAAGGGACAATGAAGAACTGCCAACGATGGAGGGTATATCGGTGTCAGGGTGCATTCCCTATCAAACTATCCTTCACGTCATGCCCTTACCTCAGCCCAATCCACTCTGCCTCATCACGGCATCACACGGGTAATACCTATTTTTTCCTCACTTTCCTGAAAACTTGATGAAGGCCATAGGATAAGCGCTAACCTTCCTGCACTTAATCTGTAGCCGGCCCTTCTGTGCCTCCTCGCTGAAATACCCAGATTAAAGCTAACATCTGGCTATCAGCAAATAGATTCAGAGCAGCAGATATATATTTAATTTTCTAGATTTATGCCCTTTATTTTTTTGCCAATAGCGAGAACCCTCGGAGCTGCCGAGCACTCTTTTGAAAAGCTTGCCAAAAAAACGCCTAATTTCTCTTCTCACTTGTGCAGGCCAGTTGGGGGACTGCTGGCGGTGTCAGTCTGGCATAAATAAAAGGAGAATCAGGCGCAGGCTCCCCGGGTCACCGAGAGCCGCCTGGGAGACTCCTCGGCATCCCGGTAGTTTTACCCTCAGCCTGGGCTTGCTGCTTGTGCCACCGAGTGCTGCTCAAGGCGGGGGAAAAAATATCATCACCCAGCCCGGTTCTCCTCTTATGCCACGTTTCCTTCGGTTTCTCCTCTGTATTATGTTTCTAAAGGAGTTTGCAGCCCTTTTATCAGAGCAAGTGTGCGTGCTTTTGTTCCAGCGCGCCGGGGCTGATGCTCGGGAACCGGCGTGTGAAGGCAGGGACGCACTCGGGGCGGGAGCACCGGGGCTGGGTTGGGGTGCCGCAGAAGCAGCCCCGTCAAACCCCTGCAGGTTAACAGCAGCCCACTCGCAGCCCGTAGGACCCACTGGTGTGCTAAGGGCCAGCTGGTCGCTGCACTTCTTCCGTCCTGTTTTTCTTGCTGCATTGCATCCATGCAGAGCAACTAATAGACAAGAATTGCATTGTGCCTGAGCTGAATTTATATTTGTGTTTGAAGGGAGAGCCCAGAAAGCCAGAAAGCTTGTGCTTTTTTTTTTTTTTTTTTTTTTTTGGGGGGTTTTTTTTTTTGTTTTTTTTTTTTTTTTTGCTGGAGGTTATTTTGCTCTGGCTTCTGTCTGCTTTGCTGTCTTTGAGCACTTCTCTTTCCCTTTATTGCTGTGGGCTAAATGCAGAGTCAACAGGACCTGCTCCCGAGATGCAAGAGGCAAGCATGGCTTGTGAAACAGCAACAAAAGCTTGAAAAGTCCCTGTTCCCACTCTCTTGATGACTGCTCTTCACCCATTCCAGTGCAGAGAGAACTAAACTCACACGAGCCATTATTGAAGCGACTTATTGAGTGGGCGAGGAATTAATCTGCAAGAGCAAATTCTGCATCCGGGTGTGTTGCCAGCCCTGTGATGCTTTAATAATAAACCAGGTCTTGCCACTGAGTTCAGGTATAATTTAGGACATGGTGTTGTTACTTAAAAGCAGATAAGGCTTTTATTATATCCCTACGCGGCAGATGAACCAATTTGTATTGATTTTCTATGTTTTTGCTGTCTGCTTCTCCGCTCAGTTTAAACCTCCCAGCCCTAACGCTTTGTGATGGAGCAGCAAGCTGAAGTCGGGGCAGCTGGATGAAATGCGGGCGCTGAGGGTCCAGTGTCTGTAAAATTTCCCAGTGCAGTTGCATCAACAGCCTTCGGGGGTTTAGGCGAAATACGAAAAGAGAGAAAGGCCAGAGATGTTAAGACCAGGCGGTGAGCGTTGCCTTTCGACCTCTTCAAGCCGTGTATCCTCCATGCTGACTCCTGGGGTGAGATGCTGGGATGGGGGGAGGCAGGACAAGGCAGAGCGTGACCCCGCTGCTGAGCCTGAGGCTGTTAGAGGGTGAGCGGCCAGTGCTGTGGGGGTGGGAAGATGAAGACGGAGCTTCAGTCATGGGGNGCTTGGCTCTGCCTGGGAAGGGGAGGAGGGATGTCGGTGAGGCTGGGATGCTCATGTGGGTGCAAAGTCTGGCACGCGGATTTACACACCTTGTCTAGAGAGCTGTGGAGCAGACAGCCCCCTGGAACGTAGATCCAGAATAAGCGGGGAGCGGGCCTGGGTGTGAGCACAGATGTGGAAACATTTCGTTCTTATTTTCTTTTTCAAGTTTGGTTTGAAGCATTTCTTATCTCAAGGGGGAGGAAAAAACAACAACAGGCTCGCTCCTTCTTATTTTATTTGTGTTGAGGAGATGTCCCAGCACACAAGCTGTCATGGAAACGCGTGAAGCAGAGCTGGTTCCTGAGCTGTGTCCCCAGCATTGTTCCCGCAGGCACAAGCGGCTCTGGCTGGGGACCAGCCCTGCGCTGCTGCGGCACGGCGGCCGTAGGGGCAGGTGAGGGGCTGCAGCTCCCCACATCCCACCCAGCCCGGTACAGCTACCCAAGCCTCCCCTCGGCGCTGCCTCTCCCGGAGAGGTGACAGATTTGTTCATTTTCTTAAAAAACGCTCATTAACCGGAGGCGGTGTGAATCCCGTGTGCCAGGTCCGCGCAGGCAGCATTTGTTCTGTAGCAATTTGGGCTCGAATTAAAATCACCCGAACCAGTTCCTTGCGGTGAATCCAAGAAAACCAAAACCTTTAGGAAGCACATTTGGAGGACCATTCCAATCCACCTTTGTGCTCGGCTCTGGCCGTGCTGTCCCACCCTGCTCAATCAGCCAAAACGGGCTGGAAACACACGGCGGTTCCCAGGTCTTTGCTCTTCCCAGCAGTCGAGGAAACTCCACGGAAAAGCTTTTCACCTGGTATTTTGGTGCTTTCATTTTCAGTTCTGTTCAAGACATGCGTGAGGGAAGGTACATGACAAAATCGCTGTGAGAACAGACCCAGGGCTGGGTCGGTTGGATGTTTCAGTGGAAATTTGGACCTGGATCCTTATTTCCCACTCCGATGTCAGCTTGTCTTCTGGCTGAGTTTGCTTCAAGATTTGTAGCTTTTTTATTTTCTTTTTTTTGGCCTTTTTTGAGGGGGATTCTTTGTAACCCGAAATTCAAATCCCAGCCCACTGCTCTGCAGAGATGCTCGCACTTCGCAGCCCGGCGGAACTGCTGCTCTGCATCACGTCTTCTGCCTGGGGCCATCCACGGGATGCTCCTCCACGAGCGTTTAGAAAGTTTGCTCACGGAGAATGTTCTGCCCCACCAATAATAATGAGAGCAATTAACGCCCAGAAGCGCAATGATGGGCACCATCCCTTCCCGCACACCGGGGTCACACCCTGGCCCTACTGACATCAGTGGCAAAACGCTCATACCCTGGCTACGTTTCACCCTGCTTTCATT
Source organism: Ibidorhyncha struthersii (assembly GCA_013398815.1). Taxonomy (NCBI): domain Eukaryota; kingdom Metazoa; phylum Chordata; class Aves; order Charadriiformes; family Charadriidae; genus Ibidorhyncha; species Ibidorhyncha struthersii. Next base: position 26,913 of record VZSZ01007675.1, on the reverse strand, counting down.
TATTACTATTCCTTATCCAATCCATTAACTTCTTAATCTTCCTTATTCCCACCCAACTGCTTTCTTTTCTGACCCCCAGTATGTTCGTCTTACGCATTTATGCCCCCGATCTGGTTGTGCAAATACCTCTTCTGTTTATAGCGGGTCCACAGTAAATCAAACCTCCAGCTGCGAACATGGGAAGCTTTGTGTGGCAGCGGGAAATTCGGGTCCTGTCTCCCTCCCCCAGCCTCTGCCTCATTTATATCTGCAAACCTGTGATCTGGCCTTGAAAGAATCTGTAATGACTCATTGCCTCTCCTGGACCTGCTGCCAATAACACACTTACTTATAACCAGTTAATTAACTGGAAAGTCTAATTACTTAAAAATCAGCCTTTTCCTGGGATTTTGCTGTTGCAGGAGAATGCCAAATAATAACTGTGCTTTTCAATATAACCTCACTTTATTTTTCTTGGGGAACATACAAAAGTTATGTGTAAATATTTCTTTCTCCAGCGAGCACGCTTTATTATCCCTTTTCCTTTAGCTTTCATTAAAAACTGCTCCCACCCCTTCTTTAACTTGAACATATAAATAAATAACGCCTGATTCAAACAACCTCAGCCATAAAAACCTGCTTGAAAAGAATCTCAGGCAACTACCACATCTGGAATAATAGTCAACATATTTTAGAAAGAGACTTCATTTTTCTCACACAGGATACTAAATCATGATGGCTCCATGTGCCAAAAATAACACAGTGGGATATGACTATGGGAGGACGTGAACCTATAATGAGGTTCAATAAAGTACTAATCTTATGGGGTAATGCAATCTGGTTTGCTTTTGCTTAAAAAAAAAAAAAGCCCCCGTGTGTGTGTGTGAGCGTGTGTCTGTGTGCGTTCATACATGCTGGTGTGCTTTTTAAATAGGATTCTGGTGTCTTCTTTCAAACTCTCTGCGCTGTTTTGCAATGCAAATAAATATTTCAGAGCTCATTAGTTTTGTCCCAAATTAGCCTCATTCCAGGAAGGATGATGGATTCCACCTGCCCCATCATTGCAAGGAAGGAAAACCTAATGGGACAATCTACTGTTGTGGGAGAGGAAGAGCTTTACCATTTACTGAGCATCTCCAGAGATGATCAGTGGTGCAGCGCAATTTCTTCAGGTTTGATGTGATCCCTTCCGCTCCAGTTCATCCCCAATTAGAAAATGAACCCCTAATTATACGGCCGGGTATTAAAATAATTCCTGTACTTGGGGAAATAAAAGCTGAGTCCTTCTTGGTACGGTACCAAGGAGCTGGGGCGGAGATGGAGGTGACAACGGGAATGAGAAATATGGGACAAAACTAAGCAAAGGGCGACTCTGAATTACAGAAGACTCTTTCTAATGCTGAAAACCCGTAGTCTAGATTTAGAGGGAAAGGGGAAAAGTCCTATTCCTTCAGCTATTTTTCTCTCGGTAGTGGAGGTGGTTGTGTGCCCACCGAGGGGTGACACCCTTTGTGCCCATTTTTCTGGAAACCCTGGGAATATCCTCCACCATCCTACGTCTGGATGAGGGTCCGGCCGTGCAGCGGGCAGGATCTCTGGCTCGGGAGGACGGTGCCGAGGTGGTCGCGCACAAACCCGGGATGGAGGATCCCACCTTCCTCTTCCTCCCCTTCCCTCACGGGTCTCGCAGCCCCGACAGAGGAGGCACTTTGCTTCCAGCTGATGTGAAAGCAGTGAAATGGCTTGGCCAGCTCACCCCGCTGGGCGGGGGCAGAAACGGGAATGAAACCCAAATCTCTGGAGCCCTGTCTAATGCATTAGTGAATGTTTTTAGCCCACAACATTCTTCCTCCCCTTCTCCGACTTTATCCCCGGGAGGTTGGTGCAAATGTTATCCAGCACTCGGGTTTGTTGTGACACAAGAAGACGTGACACACGGATGCTTTGGCTTGGGGAGCGCTGTCCCGGACGGCTTTTGTCAAACATAACTCAACTTTTCCCCAGACATCTTGATCACCGATATAGTGCCAGCCCTTCCGAACAGGCTATTTACTACGCTGTAAATAAATCTAGCTTCAACCGATATATTTTTTGCCATGTAATCAGTCTGCTTTCATAAAAATTCACCTCTCTTGGCATTCGTTCACATGTGCCTTACAAATGTGCACACGGTATTGAATCAGATGTGTGGGAAATATATATTTTTTCCATCTGGATCCCAGTATACCATAAAAGGCTTTCCCCTGCCCCCCTCTCCCCTCCTCACGGTCTCTTGAGGGCATATATCATAACAATTGAAATCTGATGAGAAAATGAAAAAATGCGTGGGGTTCATATCTTCCAAGTAGTTTTCCAGAGTCCTGCTGCTGAAAGGGACGTAAATCATTAGCAGCACTCAAGCGACGTTGTTACCTGAGTACACAAAACAAAACACGCTGAGGTTCCTGCTACTGGAAAGAGGAAAGTATTGCAGCTGCATAAATATCTTGAAATTGTTTATCATTCAGGTTGTGTTTAACTGGAGGAGTCGTGTACGCTAGAAGAGTTGGCAGCCAAAAAAGGGGGTGCAGCCCATTGCAGGCATCTAGCTGGCACGAGGAACAGGGGAGGAAAGCTGGAACATTTTGGTGCTTTCCTACCCGGGGTAGGAAATTGGAGCTCGCCCAAACGGCGTCACCCAGCCCTGGACATGCTTCCAGACATGCCGGTGCGGTGCCAGCATCCCGTGGGATAAAGCAGGGGCGAGACCCCCGTTAGCAGGTGCGAAGGGCGCTCACAGCACTCTGCCTGCTGCCGGCAGACACATTCTCTGAACCTTGGCCCCAAGGGAAGGGGACAGAGCAGCCCGCAACAGCCTTCTGCAGACTAATAGAGCCTCCAGGGTTGCAGCAGTGAAGCTTTCCTGCAAGCATCCTCCTAGCACGTGGCCTGGGCTAACCGGTCCTCTTGACAAAAAGAAACCCCAGGTAAAACCGAGAGAAGTAACACAGAAGTCTTCCACAAAAATGTCACCTTTTTTTTTTTTTTTATGTTATTTTTGTAAGTGAAACACCTGAAAATGACAAATGCAAAGACCTTGGGATAGTTCTGTAGACAGTCAAAAAATAGGTGATAACTGTTACAAAAATATTGTCCAAATCATTCACTTCCTGCCCCAAATTTTGAAGTTACACTATTAATCAAAAAAATCCAAGTGCCCTGAAAACCATGAGGTTACGGTGTGTGATGAAACCACACTCTGCTCCGGGACGTGCCGTCAGCTGGGGAAGAGAGGCTAAAACCTGGCACTGAGTGATAAATTGTGAGTGACGGCAGCGCGCTCTGTGCAGCCCCTCTGCTTTCCACCGCAGGCAGGTTCAGCATCCCGCGCTCCCGAATATGTCCCCTCCAGCAAACACAGGGACACCGGCTGATTCGGGATCCAGTTATGGTCTAGAAGAAATCAGCGGCAGGACTGCGAGTAAAATCCGTGTGTCCCCATCCCGTCCTGCTAACCAGCAGCGCATCCTTCCTCTGATGTGGTACAGGGGGCCATGCAGAAGAAAAAAGGAAAACCAGCCTCCTTCCAGCACCCGTGGGGCACCCACTGGTACCCCACGGCATCTCTTCTCCCCACGGCGTGCCACCTTCACCACTATAGGACAGCTCTTGAGAGGGAAGGGGGTTTCTTCATGAGCGGGAGGAGAAGGTGGCTTTTCCCACGCTGCAGCAACTACTCCCAGCTTTCTGGCTCCATCTTCTGGAAGTGAGACAAAATACAGCTTTATCGAAGCTTTTATAACGAGTTTATAACAACGCCTGATGGTTCTGTGGGCCCTGCAATATTTCTGGAGCAAACAAATCCCTTTCATAATGTACGAAATTGGCAATTAACCTTTGTAAAGTGCCTCTGCAAGTAAAAAAAAATATGAAAAGAGGACATTGCAGAGGTTAAACGAAACCCAAGCTGCAGGTAAGGAGCAGGAGGGGAAGCATTTCAGGACTAGACCATGCCGGGTGGCCGTGGGGTTTTTGGATGGGTCAGGCAACACGTCCCACAGGGAAGCAGCATTTTACATCTCTTTTTTTAAGTCTTCCCCCATTCAGTGTGGGAGAACAGGTGGATCCAATGCATAAAAGCTCTCTGGCCTCTCAGTGGCCTTTCAGTTAGAAAAATGAAGACGAGAAGTATCTGAGAAAGGGTTTCTGAGCTTGGCTGAGCAGAGTTTAGGGCTGGGCGCCAATGACACTGGGGCAGGATTCTAACCCATCCTGCTAAACGAGCCCATTCAGAAATTCCAGCTTTCCCAATGCTCGGCCTCAGCATGCAAAGGATGGGGCATCCCGAACGCGCAAATCATCCGCCCAGGCTTTTTGGTGGCATTTCTCCACCCAGTGTCAGGATGCTGCCGTTCTCACCGAGGGCAGGCTGTACCGGGGTGTGCAGAGTGTGGAGGACGGAGATTCTGGCCCTGAAATATCGCTGTCAGCGTTGCTATGGGGCGTGGAGAGCAGTGGCGAAGCCTTCTCTCCCCTGTTTAAGCTGGGGAGCTGCCCTTTTTAGGCTGGCAGAGCTGGGACGTGTGGGGAGCAGAGGGACACGGGGAGCGATGGGGCAGACGTGCCGCTCGCCAGCCTGGTGCCCTGGACCTCCCGCATGCATCCCAGGAGCAGCGCTGCCTGCAGAAAGCCATTCGGGATACAGAAGATTTTCTACTGCTTTATTCTCCCTGTCTGCAACCCAGACTGCCCCTCCACCATTCGCTTTTTGGTTTTATGCCACCAAATGTAGGTTCCCATGCACTGGACCCCCTTTGGCCATGTCTGCTGCTGCTGTGGCTGTGCCGGGCAGACGCCTGGGATGCTCCGGCTCTGGTGCGACACCAGAAGCACAGGTTTAAAAGGTTCAGGTCACTCCTTTGTTCTGGGGGTGCATCTTGCCTGCAAAATCTGAGGCCTGCAGATCCTCTTAGACGTATTAATTAATTTCATGTGGCCACTGTAATTACACAAGAGCATCTTTCCCCCCTCTCAGGGCTGCAGTGCCACGCACAACCCGCCTCGGGGCACTCAGAGAAGAAGAGTTTTGTTCATCTTCATGGAGAAAAAGCCTTTCCCCGTTTCCCCTCCCGTTTAGGTTTGTGCCAGAGGGTGGTGCTCGATACCTGCTTTCCTGGCTTTCCTGCCGCTGCTGCGGAGTTTTGGGGCTGATACCCGGGTGCAGAGGGAGGGGGGGGTCTTTGGCAGCTCCTGCCCGTAGTGGCACCGAAGGGCTGCGCACCCCCTCCTCCTTCAAAAGCACCAACAGCCGCTTGGGATGGAGCATTTTGGGAATATTCAACCTAAACAACCTCTGAAGAACTTGATTTTGAAAGAGCGTTCTGTGCCTCTGCAAAGCCAGCCCTTGAGGTCCACTAAAATTAAGGCATAAACCCCTCAAGTCATAGAATCACAGAATGGTTTGGGTTGGAAGGCACCTTAAAGATCATCTCGTTCCACCCCCCCTGCCCTGGGCAGGTACCCCTCCCCCCAGCCCAGGTTGCTCCAAGCCCCGTCCAACCTGGCCTTGAACACCTCCAGGGATGGGGCAGCCACAGCTTCTCGGGGCAACCTGCGCCAGTGCTTCACCATGCTCAGAGTAAATAATTTCTTCCTAATATCTAGTCTAAATCTCCCCTCTTCCAGTTTAAAACTGTTCCCCCTCATCCTATGGCTCCCCTCCCTGATCAAGAGTCCCTCCCCAGCTCTCCTGGACCCCCTTTAGGGACTGGAATATGGGAGTCTATTAATCTCCTTTACGCCACCTGTGATGGGCTACTTACCCTGAGCGGAGATTGCTGAATTGGGCCTATAAAGTGTTTCTAAAGTTTTTACTTAACTTTCTATAGATTACTTACCATGATCTTCTTGCTCACATTAATCAAAACTAAATTTAAGGATATATTGGGTATTAAATATCTGTAGGATTATCATTTCAGGTTTGTAAACTCTTACGTGGTTAAAAACCTAAATATGAAAGAGGTCGGGGATAAGGCTGTTATGTATCAGAGAGCTTTCTTGCCCTTCACGCAAGAAGAGCGATGGTGTTTTGTGGCCCGGGCAGGAGCTACCATGAGCGGACGGGCTCCTTGGGGAGCACAGGACCTGCTGGCCGTGGGGTGCAGGTCCCCCCTCCCTGCATCCCCCTCTCCTTGCAGCCCAGAAGCACACGCTGCTTCTGCAGGATCTACGTCTTGAGTAAACCAGAATACCTTCAACTGCAGAAGCACTTTTCCACGTTTCAACTGAGACAAACGAAGATGGGCCGAGGGTCTGACTTTCGAGGCCAGGAGCCATTTATTTCCCTCTCACCAACAGCATTTCAATGGCTCCAAGGACATCCTCGTCACTCTCCAGCAGAGTTGCTGCGTGGTCATGCATCTTTATTATAGCCATCAGAGTAATTAGGTAGGTTATTAACAGTTATCCTATTTAAAAAGCGATTCTTGCAGTGAAATGATTGAGATGCCAAGCAAGTAGCAGTAGACTTCCACTGCTACATTACCTATATGTTGGTCCCGAGCCACTGGAAGAGACACGTGAGCGAAGTGAAGCACATGAGCACTGGTGTTGACTGGAAAAGCTGCAGAACGAAATGCTGAAATTCCCAGAGATACCCCAAAAATGTGCACATAGAATTCCCAACCGTTTTAAATGGCTGTGGAAATCTAATTGCGAAGACGTCTTGAGAATCTCGCCTCCTTTCCCCACTTCCTTGCCTCTCCACGTATAAATCTTTGTCTCTGGGTTGCTGGTGTGTGACTTATGATTTTTAAATGCTTATTTTGGCAATGTGCAGTGGTGGGATGTTTCAGCTTTTCTTGGAGGCTGGAGTAGGATTCTCTCCTTGGAGATAGGTTTAAATGTGAGGGACTTGGCCAAGAACTTCCTGATAGGAATCGCTATTCTCCAAAGCAGGACTCTTAAGGAAAAAGCCAGGAGGCCAATTTGGACATCTGTATGGGTTTTGACTGAGATAATTGCAAACCATGGGATAGTGACCTGAGCAAACAGCAAAGCAAACCACAGATGATCTGATTAGTTTTCTGCCATGGACATTTTATCTCTATGTTCAACACAGAGTGAAAGACTGTTCTTCAAAGCCCCAAGCGTCTTTGGGGAAATCTTCTGTCATTAGTACCCATGGTGATGTCAGTCAAGCCATACCCCAGCTCCCGGGCAGAGAAATCCATACCCCGGCCCCGCCAGCCTCTTCCATAGACGTGGGTGAGCAGCTATCTGCAGGATGCTCGCAGCAGATATGATTATATTGCTGAGCAAACATTCACTTGCTGCTGGAAGGCAATTTGAAAGCCTCTCTCTGTCTCTTTCCTTCCTCAGGGGTAGGAGAGATTCCTTCTTCTTCTTCTAATGGCATTCCTAGGCAGATTTGGGAGTCTGGTAGTCTTGGAGGGAGACAGTTTTTGTTGATATTAAAATGCAAGTGTCTTTAAACATTCATTCTGGTCATTATGAATAATAAAGTGAGGTAGTGAAGTATGAATACCACATGCCTTTTCAGCGCTCAGAGATCTGAGTTTGACTGGAGCCAACAGTTTTTAATGTCTCTTAGGGATGGTAACGTACCCCACTCCAACGTGACGTGGTCGGACTGCGGCAAGGTTTGTGCCTCGCGTGGGTACGGACATCGAAGGTGAGGCTCTTTGAGCCCATCATGGGATGGTAACGATTCCATTTTAGCGTTTACTAAATTAAAATAGCTTTCTAAATTCCCAGCAGTCCTTTGGCCATGGGCTTATATTTAACATGGGCAGCATTTGCAACAGTTGAACGTTTTCAGCGTTCAGGATCTGAAAATGACTTGGGATTATTTCGCTCCCTGACCTGCCTCGCTTTTCACCCGAAAACCATGACTGCAAGGAGGCCAAGGGGGAAGGGAAAAGGCTGGAATTGTGGGCTGGTAGTCACAGACTGCTGGTGGTCTTCTAGCATGGGCAGGTCCTTCCCTGCACAGGTTTGCTTTCTTTTGAAGGGTGTTATTTTGCTCTTTATCAGCACCAGCTTAACTCTTTCCTTTCTAGTTTTCCTTCAGAGGCAGTTATTACCAATGTTCAGTTTGGTGCATTTAACAGCTTGTTGCATGACAGCACCCTAAGGACAGCAGCTTATTTCCAGCAGTTTTCTGCTTTAACTTTGCTCCCCTCAGAAGCAAAAGGTCCTTCAGGAGGCCAGTGCCTGTCCTCCAACATGAACCACAGCTCCTGAGGGCACCCGTTTTTTCCCCATCCTAGGAAAAAGTTGGGCGAGCAATAAGTTATAGACTCCAATTTCAGCGCCTTAAGAAGTGACTTGGTTCAAACTCGGCTCCGAAACCATGAGCCCATCTCCTTTGTATGAGAGGGCAGGGTAGAGTTTGGTGTGGCCCCGGGAAGATCCCATTCTGACGGGCGCCATGACAATAAACACGTTAATTAAATTAATTAATTTCAAGGGGCAAAGGTTCAGTGGGCGGGTGGTGCTTTTGTATTTCCAAACCAGTTAACTCAGCTCAAATTCAAACCTGACCAAGACAGATCTGCTTTGACTAGCAAACCCCAGCATACTGCAGAGACTTAGCCATGCTCTTTGTAGGAGCCCAGCCCCTGCCAAGCCTCCGTGGCTGCGATGAGGCATGGCCTTAGGTTAACAGAAACCCAATAAGATATCAAATTAGTTTGGGCTCTCTGTTCTTTTTGAAATCATGGGGAGAATTGTGATGCACCAGGGCGCAGGGTGCTATTCTTCCTATCTCTTAGCTCCATTGTATGGGGGTGAACAAAGCCAAGAGGTGTAATTTAAAGGTGCTGTGACCTCCCATGAGCAGCTCTCCCCATTGTGCTGCTGGTTTTGTTTTCTGTATGTGTTTTTTTTCTCCACTGAGATCTACTGATCATAAATATGCATGAATAAAAGAGCCAGGGGAGAGCAGGGGAGGGGGGATGGGGGCTCATAACCAGCTTGGATAAAGTCCTTTTCTGAATTTTCCACTCTCAGCTTCCTGACGTCGAATGAAATAAGGGACCACACCGCCAGATTAACTCAGCCAGAGTTCCTATTTCCAATTGTAAAAGCAGAACCCTGGCATCATAACAATCATTATAATTATCACTTACAGAGGGGTCTTATCATATAACAGCTTCTTTTTATTCGGGATGGAGGGGGACCGAAGGGGGCTGGGGGAGATAATTCCAACCACAGGGGTTTGCGTCTTCATTCATCACTTTCCAAACAAGCCACTGGAAAATTGAAGTCCCTGAGCAATTTACAGATTACAGCTCTCTCCTGGTACAGGGACACATGTGGACACACACATACGCGCAGACTCGCTCCAGACGTCGGACATAAACCAGGTACGCCTTGGGTGACCAATGGAAAGGAAAAAAAAATTCCCCCCACCCTGCTTTTCTGTTCCAAACTCGGGCAGAAACGGACGTAACCTTCCCTTTTAAGCCTAGCAACTCCAGCCTGGCCGCACAGCTCCTCCTGGATTAATCTTTCTTTTTTTTGGCTCAGTGAATTGTGGTCAAGGCCATTGTAACGTGAGTGCTGCCGGGGCGCGGATTGGCTGGAGGAGGCTCAGAGAGGCCCCTTTTCACAGGGGACTAATTGCTTTAGACCACCAGTATTTGGGAGCTACAGATGTCTTCCTTAATTTGCCTAGAGAGCACAATCGGCCCCATCTGTTGCATTTTTTTCCCCCCTCTGTCTCTCAAGTCGCCTTCTTCCCCCTGTCTGCAAAGGCCTAAATTGAAAACTCATCAAAAAGTAATACAAGAGCAGTTTGGCTGGGAAGCTGCTGCCGTGGGGCTTTGCCTTTAATAAAGGCCCCCCTGCTACTTTTACACATGGGCTGGGGAGCAGAGAAAGGAGGAGGAGGAAAGCAGAAACAACCTAGAAGGAGGAGGGGAAAAAAAAAAAAAGCTAAAAACTAACAGCCAGATGGGATATTTGGAGGCTGGATAATTTGATGTGTCATGGCTGGAGGAGAACAAGGGGCAGCCCCTTGTTTTCTGTGTGTACACACAACAAAATAGATGACTTCTGGAGAGGGGAAGGGAGAGGAGCTGGGGGCCGGCCGGGGGCTGCTGATCCCCACATCTCGGTGTCTCTGACAGGGGGAGCGGTCACTGCCCTGCGGTCGGTGACTTCCCCGGTGCACACCTCTGGGCACGGAGGGGGATGGAGAGGGGTCAGAAGAAGGGAAGGGGGAAGAAGGAGGAGATGAGCTGTTGCCCTTCTGCAGGGCTGGGAAGTTGTCTTGGCCCAGAGGACCATATGTAGGGCTCGGAGTGGGGATGCTGCTCTGCACCTACCCGTACCCAAGAAATCACAAGAGGCTGTTGCTGTCTCCTTGCTGGATCAGTGCTTTGACTCCAGAGCATGTCACGGAGCTGCATCACCCACAGGCTCTTCCTTGTGCTGGCTCCAGGAGAGCAGCACCGCTTCACCTTGAGCTCAGCCCTGGGCAGAAAGAGAGGACAAACCCCCAAAATCTCTTAAAATGTTAGTTGGGAAGGTTGTGGGGGAAAATATGCCTCATCTGTGTTCAAAATCCCCATCATGGCCCAGCCTCAGGACGTACAGCTGACGAGAGGGTCGTAAAACCCCACATTGTTTAACGCAAGTAGAAAAGGCATTTCCTTACGGCAAATCTGGCGCTGGTGCTGTGCAGGGACATGGTGAAGGCACCAGCCATCCCCGATCTGGTGTGCACGCTTGGTCCGCACCCCTGCAAAAAGCAGTGAATGTATTCACAGCCCATCTGGGAGAGAATAAATGTCACCCCATCGAATGCAACCCACAGTTTGCTTGAGTCCACTTCAGAAGCCATGAGGAAAATGGGAATAAAAATGTCCCAGTCCCAGCCCGGCAGCGTAGATCCCACAGGGACATCTCCTTCAGACAGCAACCGCCTGGGCTGGGCCAGCACGAAGAAACAGCCCATCTGTGATTTATTTAACACTGGAGGTTTTTCCCTACTGTCTTCTCTTGCCGTTAAATAACTGTATTTTGTGCAGTAAGTCGAAGGGAGTGTGGCGGGCTGGTCATTTGCTCAGCTTTATGCTGAAAAAGAAGGAAGCTCAACGGATGGAGAAAGCCCCGAGCATCCTCCTCCCACCCAACCGGTGCCTGCACTGGCCACTGCCAGGAGAGGGACACCATCCAGGGACGGGTGCTGCGATGGCAGCAAACTTTATGGTCGCCCAATGCAGAGGAAGGCAGGGAGCGGCCCGTGCGGGCAGCACACTGTCTGGCAACTCTTCAGGCAGCACAAATGAGAGGCGCTTCGTTACCAGGCTCTGTCCCGAAACCTGAGCCCGGGTGCCAGCGCCGCGGCCGTCAGCGCTTGATCGATGGTTCCCATTTCCTGGCTGTCCATCAGGCGTCTCTCCCCGAGTCCTCGGAAAGGTTTTGTTTAGATGTTCAGTGACGGAGGAAAAAAACCCTCCATTTGTCTTGAAGGACCCTCTGAAAACAAAGCGAAAGAAATCACCGCAGCGATCTAGTGCTACTGCTGGGAGTCCCGTGAGGACCCGTCTGTGGGTTGGGACCTGCGGGACTGAGCTGGCAGCTCCCCTTTCTGCTGTAGGACAGCTTCCAGACATTGCCACCATCAGTCCCCAGCTTGCTTACGCCATCAGCAGTTTCTTTTTAGCAGAGATTTCCTAAAAAAGAAAGGAAAACGGCGCTAGGTTTGCACCTCTGCCAGCTGAGATGGAGGCATGGGACAAGGCGCTTTCACCGCTGGATAGATCGTGGGGTCCACAAGCGCACCCCGCAGCCACGCAGCCCCCAGGCTGGGTAGAGACGGGGAACAGTGAGAGCCACACTAACAGCTGTTTTCCACGTTTCATACACTGCCATTCTGCTTGGGAGTGGGGAAATTCTCCCACCTGGGGAATAACGAAGGTTTATCAGTCTCGGAGGGGCAAAATGAGGTCCCAGGTACTCCCCCCTGGGGAGTTATTGGCGAAATACCCACCTCCAACGGCCTCATTGCTGTCTTTGCTTTTTTGTTTATTACTAATTGCTTTGCTTATTACTTTTTGCTTTTCCTGGTTAAAACCCATGTAATAATTACTTCTCCTGTGGAAGGGGCAGGGAGAAGACAGTTGAGCAAACTGGGAAGATCTGGAAAGCATTGCTGGCGAACAAAGGCTGCAGGACCCGGGGCTTCACGGTCCGGGCTGTGTCCCGGGAGCACTCCAGTGACCTGCTCAGACAGAAGGGCCACAAGCACGTCTCTGTGCTGGGGCCGGTTGCTTCCCAGGGCAGCCCTCTCCTTGGGGAGAACGTGTGAATGGCTTCCTTGAATAAGTCATTGGATAGCCTTGGCCAGGCGCAGGCTGGCTGCTGCTTCCCGTAGGTCTCTGTCTCAGTACTCAAAAACTGGATACCCTGTTGTGACGTTTATTTTTCCTCTGGTGGACTTCAGAAAAGAAAACAGCTGCGTGCAGGCCAGCGGTGCTGATGGGGAACAGCGATCCCCATCAGGGTGAGAGGAGAGTGGGTCGGGGCGATGGGCACCCAGCTTGGCTGCCTGTGTTTCCTCTAAGGGTTAAATTAAAGATCAGCAGTTGAAAACTTCTAGAAGAATATGGCAATCAAAAGAAAAGGCAGCTCTAGTTCTTGTTGTTGAGGCAGCCCAGAAACTGTTGAAGGGCCACTGGAAAAGCCATTGAGCTTTTGTCTAATAACTCCTGTGATAATAATTAGCTCAGCCAAGGCAGGTTTTAAAGGGGCTTTAAAATTCTTGTTCAGTGGCTTGAAAGAAAAAAGGCAACCAGAGGCTCCTCTGCTCTGAACATCAATGTGAATCCCACAAAATCCCATTATTCCTCTTTTAGATCAGCAGTTTGATCGGTTCAGCCTTTTCCCTCCCCAAGGCAACAACTTTCCCCCTTTGTGCATGTTTTCCCCCTCGAGATCTGAATGCCTCACCGCGCGCGCAAGTGATTGCCGCAGAGCCTGGTCCCCTTCTCCCCTGAACCCTTCCCAGTGGCAGCGACTTGCTGTCCCCACCGTGCCAGCAACGGGTGACAGAGAATGAACGGGTGGAGGTAGAGAAGTCTGTTTGCAAGAGCACCCACATTCACCAGGCTATTTTTCTTAAGGAGAAAGAATTTGTTGCATTTCAAAGCCTGCTGATGCTCTCAGGCTTTGCTTTCAAAGTGCCAATAAAGCTTCAGTACCTGACAGAGGCAAAACTTGATGGTCTAAAACTCACCTCTTCATCCACCTTCCTACAGCGGAAGGTAAAATTCTCCTAAAAATCAACGGTTTGGGTGATTTTTGGAGCGAGCCAACCACACAGGAGTGGAAGAAGAAACGCTGACACCAGCCCAGATCTGTTAGCCAGGGACCCTGCTGTGCTTCGCCTCTGCTGGACACCTTCCACATGTCCCCCTTCCCAGGTTCGCTGATATTTAGAGCGGTTCATGGGCAGCTCTAACTTGTGCTCACCAGGATTAAGCAGTGAGCTCTGCCCACAGGACTCCTTCGCCCTTGTAGCCAGTGCATTGGAGAAGCCAGCTCACGGGGACGCATATCTACTAGGAAAATCCCAAGCTGGATGCACATATGACCAAGGACTCAGAGGGAGCTGCTGCTCTTTTTGCACTGCCAGGGGACACTAAGGTACCTTTCTCAGGAAAAATCCATAAATCTGCAAAGATCCACAACCACCAAAGCCCTATCAGCACAGCCAGGTGCTCAGGGGTATTTCAGCAAGATTTGATGTAAGAGAAGGGATGGGGAAAGGAGGCAGATTTCCAGCTGGGAGATGGAGGCACGTCCCTTAGGTAGATGGTTTTCCTCCTGGCTGAGTACCAATACATCCATCCCTTGAAGATTGTGCACCAGACCCTCACTGCAGTTTGATACAGTTTTGGGCAAGAATAACAGAAGCAAAGCAGGTCATGAAGCAGTTTGAGACGTCTGCGACCACGTGCCAAGGGTTCTGGGAAGGTCTTTCCAGGCTGGGAACTGGATCCTGCAGGTTCCCCAGTGTCTGTACGGCCCCGGCCACGCTGCGGTCCTGCTGGCTAAGCAGGCTTCCCGGGTTTCATCCCAATGCAAAGAACAACAGTTTGGAGCTGAGCAACGAACTGCTCCCCGCACCCCAGCAAGGAATAGAAACGTTGCCCAGGCTGGAGCAGCTCCGGTTGTAACGCCACAAGAAACGGTGATTTCAAATACAAACAAACCCCGTTTTCTTTGCCAAAATATCTCTTTTGAGGGAACTAGAAGTGACGTTGAGCTGCAAGCAAGTTTTGCTGGTAAGATATACCAATAAACTGCTTTGGAGTCTCATATAAACTGTGGTTTGTTTTGGTTTTGTTTTTTTTAAAGGGTAAATAATAAAGGAGTTGGCTTTTTTAATGGCAGTTTTCAAGCGGCTGGAGCAGAGATCAGGAGTTCAGCCTCTTTCCTTGTTCTGTTTGTGGTATATTTATCTTCATGAAGAGAATGGTAGCAGGGGGATTTATTTTTCTGAATGAATGTCTCTAAGCCCCCCATACCTCCAGGGCTTATAGTAAAGTTGGATCGAATGACAGGAGAGTCAACATTATAAGCCCTTAGAGAGGGCTGAGTGCCTTGTAGATAGTCTCAAGTGGATGCGCTTTCAGCGCGCGGTTACCCCGGCTTACATTAGCGGCTGAAGAGACTTTGTCTGTCCCCGATGCCCTCGGGTGACCCGCGACCCCTGCGACTTCGCTCCGCCGAGATCTGACGCTCGCGCGAGCCCCCGGCCGAGGAAATGGAGAGGCGCATTGTGCCGCGGAGAAAGAGCAACACAAACACGGGGTGTTCTCAAAGGAAACAAAAACCCAGTGGAAAAAAAAAAACAACCCAACCCTCCCCAAACTGGCAGCGAGGGGCAGGCGGGGAGAAAGCACAGTCACACGCGCTGCCGGGCAAAGCCACCCTGGAAAACTCGCTGCCGGGGGTTTCTGGAGCTCCTCGAGCTCCTTCTGCTGCAGGGGCTCTGCTGGTTTTGGGTGCAGCTGAGCAAGCTGAGGGGGGGTGATGGAAAGTGGGTTTCCCTGTGGGTTCTGCATTTCTAAATATGAAAAGAAAATAGGCTGGTTTTGCTCTCGGGGAGTGCTTGTGGTGGCAGAGACACAGCGCGGAGATTTTGTGGTGTATCCGTATGTCCCAAAGCAAAAAAGCAGAGCTAACCCCCACTTGTGTCTCTGCAGAAAATGCTGAAACTTCATTCGGAGTTTCAAATGTCAAAAGGGGGCTGGAGCAGCCCAAGCCCCCCACATGGTAGAGGGTGCAGACCCCCCGACCTGACCCCCCCCCCGGTGTGCAATCGCCCACGCATGGGTCAGATGGCCGGGCTGGCACTGTCTCTGGGGCTGGCACTGTCCCTGGGGCTGACACCCTTACTGGGGCAGGGGTGGCAGTGGGGACAGGTAGGATGGGGCAGGGGTCTGTAAGCGAGCGGGGTCACTACTGTTGTTGCCAGGCACAGCAGTGCCTTGCTTTGAACAGTTCTTAACGCCCAAGAGAGGCCACCCTGTCCCAACACGTGGCTCCCTGTGGGGAGGGGTGCATGGACAAACAGTCATGTACCCCCTCCCGGGAGCTTTGGGCTGATGTGGGTGTTGAGGGTCACCACCCTGCCTGGCCCCAAACCCATGCCCAGCTGCTGCTTTCTGCCTAACCAAGACAGTGACATAGAATTAGAATCATAGAATCATAGAATCGTTAAGGTTGGAAGGGACCTTTAAGATCATTGAGTCCAACCATTAACCTAACCTGACAAAACCACTTTTAAACCATATCCCCAAGTACCACCTCTACCCTTTTTTTAAACACCTCCAGGGATGGTGAATCCACCACCTCCCTGGGCAGCGTATTCCAGTGTTGGATGACCCTTTCAGTGAAAAAAAAATTCCTAATATCCAACATAAACCTCCCCTGGCTTAACCTGAAACCCATTTCCTCTCGTCCTCTCACTTGTCACTGGGGAGAAGAGGTCAGTCCCCATCGCTCTACACCCTCCTTTCAGGTACTTGTAGAGAGTGATGAGGTCTCCCCTCATCCTCCTCTTCTCCAGGCTAAACAGCCCCAGTTCCCTCAGCCGCTCCTCATAAGACTCATAAGACATCTTCATACAGCCTCTGGTCACTGCACTGAGAGCCCTCAACAGCGTGAGATCTGCTATAAATCACAAGCAGGCAGCGATGACATCGCGTTGCCATCTCCTTCTCTTGAAACCTGGGCTTCCCCCACCTGTGTCCTCCATCCTCACTGGGCTTCAGGCTTTGCTGTTTGGCTTCAGGCTCAGATCCTGCACTTTGCAGCACCTCTGGAAGGGCACAGGACATTTGAGGGGACTAGAAGTGACGTTGAGCTGCAAGGTGGTAAAATATACCAATAAACTGCTTTGGGAGTCTCATAAACTGTGGTTTGGTTTTATGCACCTCTTTAAATAGGTGCTGCAGCGGGGTCGGGGCAGCTGTGGTACCACCCGGGGCAGGGATGGGGAGGAGGTGACAGCGCAACATCTTCCCCATCACCTCGGAGAGGTGGGACGTGCCCCTTCCCAGCCCACCCAGCGCATCCAAGCCTGGCCCACGCATGGGAGCATTTTCCAGATGCCAGTGTGCATTTAAAGGTTAAAAAGATGAGCGGAAAAGCCCATGTCATGGGTGCCTGAGCTAGCAGGAGAATTTCACCAGCATGGGGGAGCGTATTGTCCCCAGAGTGGCCGAGTGGATTTGCACGCTTAATTCCTGCTGAGCATTTTTGGAGGAGTAATCTGATAAAATCTTCAACCTGCTGATAGCGTAACCTTAATTGGGTCTCCCTCATAAAAAGCCCGTGGGGCTTCCAGCTCCCAAACGTGCAGGCCACTGCCGAGGGAAGAGATGTGGTTGCCCACCGCGGCCGGGCTGGGTCCGTGGCCAGGCCAGAAGCCAACGCTCCCCATGCGCCGGTGGGGAAAGGGCAGCGCAGCCCCTCTGCGGCCCAGGACAGACGGAGGAGAAGATGACTTTTATCCCATTGTTTTTCCCTGTGATTAATCCATCTAAAGTGCTGCTCTGCGCGTAGCCAAGGGCAATGTAAGAAAGAAGCAGTTTGAGCTTTGTGGGGCTTTTTTTCCCCTTCCCCCCCCCCGCCTTTCCAAGTGTGCTTTACAAACATCCTCTGCGCTCGCCCTCTGTATTTGCAAAACCGTCTCCTTCTGCCCATGGCTCCTGATGAAGTCCTTGCAGAGCTCCTTGTCCACCTCCAGTCTTTTCAGCACGTATTCAAATTAACCCTTTTGTCCCATTCACACCCCCTTTCTTTGGCGGATATTGTGGCTTTGCCAGCAGCCATCCAGCAGCGGCTATTCTAATGTAATTGCATTCTGGCAATGCCTTGAGAACCTGATCAAGATCATCCCGCAAATTTAATCCCTCCAAATTACAAAATGTTTACTATCAATCACCTTTACGCAGCTTTATTCCGTGGGCTTTCTTCAAGGAGCGAGCGGGACGTGTGTGTTGCCAGAGATGCCCCTTCCCGTCTCCAGCTGATCACCTCAATGGGACCAGAGTCAAATGGTCAAGGCCATATGCGTATGAAAGCCCGGGCTGCTCTGCCAGCTATTCTCTCTAGCTCTGCATGGATTTCACACTTTCTATCCTGTTAGGGTGCCT